>CM074498.1:24580149-24788121 GCA_037389245.1 Oryzias sinensis | reverse complement strand
CCACTCCCAATGTTAAAGTGCCTAGGATAGCACAAGGGTTACTGAGAGCAGTTGGAGGAACAGTTAGAGAGGTGGAGGTTTGCTCTAGAAAGGAGAGGAATTGAAGGTAAGTTGCAGCAAGACACAGTATCAGTGTGTGAATGAGAGGAACTCAAGTGGAACGGTACAGGTAGTAGAAATGGGGAAGGTGGAGGATTTAAAGTTAATTGCATAGAAAGGTCAGAACCAAAACTGAATAATTAACTTTAAAGTGAATTTTCAGACCTTTTGACTGAACATTGTGGCTCAATTTGGGCCCATAGTTGAAACCGGACAGCAAGTCACACAACCGAAGGTCATGATTTCTTCTGTAATTCAGGGTGCATCCCATTTTGAAAGTAATCATGACCCAGCAAAAGCACAAAACTCCCCCCTCCGTGTTTGACACCAGTGACATCTCTACTTCATTGTTTACTGAAATTTCAGGCAGGGCCAGTAAGTTTCAAAAACTACTGGCCCTGTGGGCCAGTGCAAATTTCTGGGCTATGTCAACCCCTGATTCAATATATTTAATAATTAATATAATGGCTAGGCTGCACGGTGGAGCAGTGGTTAGCGCTCTTGCCTCACAGCAAGAAGGCCCCCGGTTCAAGTCCCGGCTGGGGGACCTGAAACACAACATCAATGGGGGACCTTTCTGTGTGGAGTTTGCATGTTCTCCCCGTGCATGTGTGAGTTTTCTCCGGGATCTCCGGCTTCCTCCCACCGTCCAAAAACATGCTTCATAGGTTAATTGGCAACTTTAAATTGTCCATAGGTGTGAGTGTGAGAGTGAATGGATGTGTGGTTGAATTCTACCCTGCGACAGACTGGCGACCAGTCCAGGGTATCCCTTGCCTACGCCCAAGTGGCTGGGATAGGCTCCGGCAACCCCGAAAGGGAATAAACGGTCAAGAAGATGAATGAATGAATAATGGCTAATTTAAAATCGGTGTGCAGGTTTTTCACAATTTCATGATCTTTTTATATATTTATAAGAGATTTATTGGTTGATTGTGTGTTTGCATGAGTTCATCTTTATTTATTTAATTAAATATTTATTTATTTAATTATGAACAGTATAGGACTCCATACCAGATTCACCACTGACACATGGAGAATTCAAAGACTGTGTTCATTATGGGAAACTTGCATAAAATAGTGAAAAATGTGAGTTTTCAGGAAAGTTTCTCAACAGTTCCAGCTTAAAGTTTTCAAATTCCTGAAGAACAGGTGCACTTTTATGGTTTCATTCTGACAGCATGTATAATTGGGTCACTGAGATTTTTCTTCTTCTTTCAAATATGTTTATATAAAGCAGAGTTTTGCTGGTTGAACTGCTGAATGTCTTACACCTGTGTTCAGGACAGGAGCGTCCTGAGGCAGCAGAAGTGCTGGCGGTGGAGCAGTGCATTCCGACACACACCCATCACATGATGTACGCACAGAGAAACAGGAAAGACTTGCGAAGGTGGAGTTGTTCTGTTGCGGGGCGGTGCTGCTCAGAGCTGAGCACCCAAAGAAAGAAAGAAAGTAAAAACCCGAGGAGGTGAAGCGTCGAGAAGACGTCTTTCATCTGTCATGAGGGGACTGCGGCTCAAAGGATCGTCAGCGCAGCTTTTGTGCCAAACTTCGGGCTTTTCCGCGTAAACGGAGACGGGTTGTGCGCGGCGGAGGCTGAAAGAAGCGACGGTAGGAGCAGCGATGCTGCTTTTGACCTGTACTGTGTGAGAAATGTGCTGAGCTGAAGGTCTCAGCAGCCCGAGAGTCTTCAGAGAGGAAGAGTTTCTGTGAGGGAAACAAAAAAAACACGACGATCTGGGTCAGCGTCTGCGCAAAGCGCAACCTCAGTTCCAGGAAAGTCAGGCCGGTTGGAAATTCAACCAAATTTTTTGAACACAGGTGGAAAGTAACGAGTTATTTTTACTAGAAAAAAGTACAGTTACTGACACATGCTTTTTGCTAAAAGTCTTATACTTTAGCCCAATTTCAATACATATTTTGATGAGGAGAAACTTGACTGTAATTTATGTTTTGAATGCCAAAATATTCGTTTTCTTTTGTCTGATTTAGTACAAGCTGTGTTTAAACTCACTTTTCTTACTTATTCTAGTTACTTCATCTTATGTCAACTTTTGGTTAAATACTTATTTTATTTTGAGTCACACACACATTACAAATATACACATGTTGCATAAGGAGAGAAATTTAGGTCTAATTGCGTCATACTTTTGACTTTTATTTGAGTAAACAGTCTGTCACATGGATCAACACTTTTCCTATTAATTGTGATCATTTTTCCATTATACACTTCAGACCAATGGTTGTCCTACTACTGGGACCAGAAACCCTGCAAAACAAAACAAATGTAGTTGGAAAATAGAACATTTTTTCTGTTTTTTCTTTTTCTTTGCTTGTATTTGAGATTTTTTTTTTACCAAATGTAATTCTAAACTAATTTCATGAGTCACCTTTTCTTTGTTACCAGAGTCATCATTAAATGACGCATTTTGAAGGTTTTAACTTAATTATAATTTTTTCAAAATAAAATAAAAGCCCAAAGTTTCAGGTCAAACTGAAAGTTTGTGACAGAAACCTACTATCAGTTTCAAAGGGGACTTTAGATGGAAGAAAAGGCTCCTTAGATGTAAAATATAACATAAGAACTGTCATACATATTTTCTGGTTGTTTATAAGAACAGCAAAGTAAATCAAAGGAATAACAATATTAATATGAAAGTTTGTGTATACTTGAGACCTAATTTACATCTCTCCTCAGTGATTACTACCTAACCTTTGAAAAAAAAAAAAAAGTCCCCTGTGTTGGAAACATCTCGTCATGTGCTGATCGGCCTTCGACAGAATCAAAGGCACAAGTGTGGGATGTTATTTTTTTGAAAAAAACAACAACAAAAGAGTGAGTCTGTCTCCTCTGGTCTCCAACTGAAATCCAGAAACTCTGGGTGCAGCCTGACGGACACATGGACGAGCAGAGGAGAAGGCCCAGTGATGCTGCCTGCCTCCGCCTGTCAAACCTCCGCTCCGAATAGGTGAGGTCGTCCAAAAAAAAAAGAAAAGTTAGCAAAGAGGAAGTGCCAGCAGATGCATGCTTGCCTTTTCAGAGCAAACACTAAATACAGCCAGTTTCTGTTTGATAAGAGGTGATATAAGCGGCGCAGTGAACTGAAAGCTGAGAAAGGAGAGAAAACGAGCGTGAAAAACCCAACACCTCTGTGAAAAGACCTCATTTTAGAGATAAAAGTTCACTTTGAGGTTATGACACCCCCCCCCATTTCTGTGCAGCCATGTTTACTTCCTCCCAAAAAAGATAGAAGGGGCAAAACTTCTGTAAAGATGCTTTTTAGGTTTTCTTGTCTGACTTCTTCTGAGAAACCTGTCATTTCCACAAACTGCATGAGAACAATGATGTTTTCTTTTTTGTGATGGCCTGCCCACAGTTTTGTCAGCAGCTATCTGAACACGCCTGAGGAGGATGATGAGACCATGAACACGGAGGAACGAGAAACCAGCAGCGTCCACAAACTGAACTGCGCCCCTAACCTCCCAAACCACAGAGTCCCCTCTGAAGGCCCCGCGCTGGGCAGACACAGGTGGATGGAGGAGCAGGACCCCGCGCCCCATCCCACCACCTCCAGCCTCTTCTCATCGCAGCTCCCCCACAGCTTACCGTCCGGCTTCTGCCAGCCCACGCCCTTCCCTAGCCAGGTCAGGCTGCTCCACCCGAGCTTTGCCAGCAGCGGCTCAGGGTACCCCAACAGCCTGCCGTCCTACCTGAACCAGAAGGATGACTTCAGCTGCTCAGAAAAGAGCTGCTTCTCCAAGTTCAAGTCGGTCTCCCTCCCCGAGCCGCACGGCGGCAGCATGAGCAGCTTTGAGCAGCCCATGTCGCTGCGCTCCAACCCACCGTCAGCAGAGCTATATCACCACACCTTCTCTCCATACTCCTACCATCCGCATGGACCTGTCTGCTGTCCCCAGCATCCCGCTGACGCCTTCAGCCGGAGGCCTCTGCAGCATCCAGCCCACAGCCAACTCTGTAAGTCACAGTCACAGTCAGAGAAGCCACAGTCTGGGATAAAAACTCACAGAGGATTTTTTTTTTTTTAAAGATCATGGGGATTGCAGACTTCCAGACCCAGAATTCACACAGATGTGAGTAGCTGGCTCACCTTACATATACTCCTTTGATATTTTACCCTGAGGGTAAAGCTGGCTTTCCTCTGTGCAGCGGCCGCAGCTCTCCAGCAAAAAGGCGACACCCGGCGTACAGCATGCCGCTGTCCCTGGAGCAGCGTAAGTGCAGATGGGTGGAATCCATCACTGCTGCTGGTTTTCCAAATATATTCTTTAACCCTTCTGCTATCTTAGATGACCCCATCCTTACATTGACGTGTTATAAAGGTGGAAAGATTTCATGTAATCCATGGACACCAGTGAAGATCACAAATCATTGAAGAAAAAAGGTTCAGAGCACTGTCTAGTGGGTCTAGATGACCCAACTCCCAATGTTAAAGTGCCTAGGATAGCACAAGGGTTAATCTCACATGTGGCATGAGAGAATTTTACAGTGTTGTCATACATATTACTAACAATATAGTGTTTTTTTAGCGAAGTGGAAGCCAGTGAAAGAAACTGAAGAGATTATCTGTAAACGTCTGCTCCTTAAGTTTAGATGGTTTCCCTCAGATCACAGGTCTCAAACTCCAGGCCTCGAGAGCCGATCTCCTACACGTTTTCCAACTAACCTGCCGCTGAAGCTCCTTATTTCCTAAGCACACCTGATCCATGTAATCATCAGCAGAGGAAGCAGGATTTCTGGAAAACCTGCAGGATGTTGGCCCTGGAGGCCTGGAGACTGATCATGATCAGATCATGACTGAATGAGGCTTTCTGAGCGGACTGTTTTCTTCTCTTTGGATACAAAGATGCCTAAACACACCCTCCATGATGCACAAAGGGTTCACGCCTCAACAGAAGGACTGGCCCTCAACTTTCCTCAGTGAATTCAATTCAATTTTATTTGTATAGCCCAAAATCACAACAACAGTCGTCTCGATGGGCTTCGAAGTGAAACATGAACTCAAAAGGATCATGAATACAAAGAGTTCAATAGGAAAATACTAAAATGAACTAACAAACTGACTAAGCTATACGGTCATCCCTGCCCTTAGACCCCCCTTCTTGGTAAGGAAAAACTCCTAAAAAAACGGATTCCGGAAAAAAACGAAGAAACCTCAGGGGTGTCCACATGAAGGAGGGATCCTTCTCCCAGGACGGACAGGCGATTTACCAGAACTCTTAGAGAAGAATTAACTTATCTAAATCTACAACTACATATATAAAGTCCAGCAGACGAGCTTCATCCAGCTGTGGTTGGGGGGACAGTCAGGGGCGCGAGTCGAGCCTGAGACAGGAACCACAGCCAGGTGAAAACCAACACATCAACCTGACTTGCACAGAGAAAACAGAGATGCTGCGTCTCAAAAGGATTTCAATTTGAAACAATAAGAGGACCAAAAAAAAGAACAAAACAATTAGAACAAAAGTTTTCTAGAACACAAAAAGTACAAGTCAGGTGCTGGAATGAAACACCGTCATTTAATTTTAAAAACAGAAAATGGATTTGATAGTTCTTTATCTGTAAGAGTTTGATGGTTCCGTTGTGTTCTGAGTGACTTACTGCAAAAACCTGATGCATCCGTCCCAGTGCTGGGATTTGAACCTGCTCACCTTTTGTCTCATCTTAGGGAGGGTCTTCGTGACTTACGAGGCGGACAACGACAAGCACGTCAACGAGATCATCAACTTTGTGGCTTTGTTGCGACACAACGGCTTTGACACTCATGTACGTGCGTCCGCGGCTCTGAGTTCGGGGCCTTTTCCCTGAAGGTAGACGTCTTTTTTTATTCACATGCGGTTTCTGCACAGATTGACATTTTTGAGCAGCAGTTCAGGAGCATCAGCAAGATCGACTTCATGGAGCGGTACCTGAGCGAGGTAAGCGTCTGCACGTCACAGGCAGGGAAGCACCTGATTGGATGTTGGAGAGCTGAAGGGGGCTCTGGCTAGTGATCATGTGATCTTTATCAGAAAGAATACCTGATCATCATCATCATCAGCCCCAAGTACTACGAGACGGTGACCGCCTCCCCCTTTGAGCTGGAGAATGATGAGAGGATGCTGAACACGGTGTACATCCACAAACAGGTCAGACCCAAGCCTTCTCGCACTTCCTCTAAGTGCTCCTCCTCCTCCTCCTCCTCACTCTCTTGTGCTTTCAGCTCCAGAGCGAGTTCATTCAGAATGGGAGCAAAAACTTCCGCTTCATCCCCATTCTGTTCCCAGGAGCCAAAAAGGTTGGTGTCTGCACCCCCCCTCCCCCCCATCAGCTCCAACTCTCACCGTCTCCTCTCCTCTTCCTCACCAGTGTCACGTCCCCAACTGGCTACAGAACACGCACGTCTACGCGTGGCCGCGTGACCGCGACGACATTCTACGGCGGTTGATGAGGGTGGAGAAGTACAACCCGCCGCCCGTCGGGGAGCTCCCCACCATCGTCTCCATCCCCATTTAGAGGCAAGTGGAGGAGGAGCAAAGCGCTTCTCCTGAGGAGTGCGCTCCGTGCGCGGGGTTTCATGGGCATCCTGCGGAGCGCACTGGTGCTTTCACGGTTATTCACAGGCGTACAGCAACAGCATCCATCGTTTGAGCTGCTGTCAGCCTCTGAACTGGACACAGATTTGTTTGTTTCCCTTACTGGATTTTTATGGCACTTCCCAAAAAAAAAAAAATCTATCAGCTGTTTTCTTTGTGTTTTTGTAAATCTGTCCTCAGAAGAACGCCGTGTTGTTCATCTGTAAATGAGTTCCAATGCGCTGTTTGGATTAAAAGCTGCTGCAGGAGTTTGTTAGTCGGATCAGTTTTTGTCTCAGAAACATCTACAGAAAAGCTGATTCCAAACATGCAGGGACATGCATTCGTTTTCCCCCCAGGGCAGAGCAGAGCATTTGTGTAGGTACAAAAAACCCCCCAAATGCTGACATGTTTGTTGTGTGCAGCAGAGCTGCCACTTTACGGGGGAAGTGGGGGTAAAACTTTTGTGTTGTCATGGATTTCTCCATGACAGTCGTGTTTTTTTCACATATATTTGAATAATCTTGCCATGACCCTCAGTGGGAGGCAACGCAGCAGAATTGTTGCTTAAAAAAAAATCTTCTTGCATGGTTGCATGGCGGATCGGAATGCAGGAAAGCAGGGCAGCACTTGAACCCGTCCCCTGGTTCATGCAGAGATCTTCAACAGGAAGTCCTCTGGAGATAAGCATGTGGTAGTGCTTCATGAGAATCTGAACATTTGTACTCGAATGGGGTCAACAGAGCCACTTGTGGTTGGTGAGAAATATTTCTCGTAAGCTTCTTAACAGAAAGCATCTGCACAACAGGGCGCCTCATTCATCCCAACGCGGCGCCACAGCAGCAGCAGCAGCGAGTTCTGCACCTGAGACAAAAAGCGCCGCTCACATGCAGAGTAATGGATTTATCTTGACAGGATGTAACACTGCAATGTTCATACAGACATTAAAAAGTTAGAATACATCAATTTAACCATATTTTGAAAAGTACAGGAAATAATATTAATTTTAATATCATAGGAACAACATAAAGACATCTGTAGCTCAAAGTGGATTACACAGCGAGACTGGATGTAAATAACTCTGGAGGTTTAAGTAACAGAAACAATAATTCCATTTGACTGAATGTAAAAACACTGAAGTGCTATTTGTTCAAAGCTACAAAATACATTTAAAAAGCAGGGAGCGGTTTTATTTCCTTCAAGGAAAAAGTACTATAAAATAAGTTACAGTACAGTGACACTTGTCCAAAACAGACTTTTTGTTCCCATCTTCCGGCCTTTTGCATGAACAAAACGGGAAAGTGGGAGGAGCAACGAGGCCGAGCTTGAAAGTGGTCGTCTGGCCCCTCCCCATCAGAAAGGTAGAGCTGTTGTCAGTGACCATGTCTCTTCACGCCGAATAGTGTGTCACCATCAGCTGGCGTGGGGGGTGGGGTCTCTGGTAGAAGGAACTTTGTACTTCACAAGCTCAGAAATCTTAAATACTTCATGTCGAGTCACATTGGGGGAGGGTGGGGCGGTGTCCTCATACGTCGTCGGCTGGCAGAGAAGGTATGTTGAACCGAGGTCTTGTAAAGAACGCGATCTTCTCTCTGTGGACCAACAGCAGTTGAAGGGGGTTATTTGGTGGAATCGAAGGCTTTGAGCTGCGACGGCTTTGTGGAATCTGCATGCCGCTGACTCAACACATGCATGTGGGCTAAATAGGTCAAACCAATGAGAGGGGGAGAACTGAAAGCTGTAGGAACCTCTGACCGTCATGAATGTGCCCCCCTGATGCCACTTTAGATTCATTCTTTAGAAAAATATACATTTACACTAAAACACTTCACTTCATTTTCTTCTAAATTTAAAAAGGGTTTGAAAAAAATTTGTTATTTCTTTTACAAAATGTCATTTGGTTCAAATTATTTTGGAGAAAAGAAGATGTTTCTTTACAGGAAAATATTTCCTTTTTCTTTTTGTTAAGAATCTGAAACATTCATGCACACTCACATACTGAGTGGGAGATGCTAAAAATGGACCATACCATTCGGCGGTCAGAGGCAGACCACTCTACCTCTACCACAGCCTCCATTAAAAAAAAAAATGAAGTTTTGGTTACATTTGAGATGTTTTTTGGTTCTGTATGGCTTTGCTGTTAAAGCATCAGTATGCTCCAGATTTTATCCCCTGGAACCATCAAGAAGTTTATGGTGTTATTCTTTGATCTTCTGCCCCTGCAAGGGTGCTAGTGTTGATTTTGCCCTTAACCATGCCCCATGAAGGGGCACCCGTGTTAATTTTGCCCTGAACATGTCCCATGCAGGGAGCACCCTAGTTGATTTTGCCCTGAAACGTCCTAGAAAAAGACACACCGGTGTTGATTATACATTTACCATGCCCCTATAAAGGCACACTGGTGTTGATCTTGCCTCAAACATGCCCCCATAAAGACACACCTGTGTTGATTTTACAATTACCATGTTCCAATAAAGGCACACGGTGTGGATTTTGCCATAAACATGCTACCATCAAGACACACCTGTGTTGATTTTACAGTTACCATGCCCCTATAAAGGCACACTGGTGTTGATTTTGCCATAAACATGCCCCCATAAAAACACACCTGTGTTGATTTACAATTACCATGTCCCTATAAAGGCACACCTGTGTTGATTTTACAATTACCATGTCCCTATAAAGGCACATCTGTGTTGATTTTACAATTACTATGTCCCCATAAAGGCACACCTGTGTTAATGACTGCCCTGAACCTGCCCCCCCAAATGTGCAACTGTGCTAGTTTTGCCATAAACTTGCCACCATGAGGGCACAACTATGTTGATTTTGCTCTGAACATGCAGAACAATTTTCTACCAGAAGTCCACCAAGAAAAGCTTACCTGAAGGTTTGCACCGGTAGGGGCTCCTTCTGGCTCTGCCCCCTCATCTGCAGAACCTCTTTAGATGCCTTCCTCAGCCTCCTCTCGGCTGCTTCCTCCTGCCGCTGTTCCTGCTTGCTCTGGCTCACCTGCAGAGGTAGTAATACAGTCAGCTGCTGCTGTGAGAGTGGTGGGGGCAGCTTCTCCCCCCTCCTCACCTGTCTCTGGGCCTCTCGGAGCAGGCAGCGGAAGCGATCATCCCTCAGGGCCCAGTGGGGAAGCTCGGAGGTCTCGCTGGACTGCGGCTCCTCCAGGCGCACCTTCAATTCTCTGAGCGTGCTCAGTTCCTCCATCAGCTGCCTCTGACGGGTCCTACAGGCCTGAAGATCCAGCTCCAGGTCCAGGGAGGTCCGCGTCGGCTGCTCGGCCAAGGAGGAACGATATGGCTCCTGTGTCACACACAAAAGACCAAAAATAAAAACACTTTACAAAAAGAACTGACGCTGCTTTTAAGGCTGAGGATAAAGAAGTATTTTGGAAACTGTACCTGTTTAAAGCGCAGCGTTCTCCTTTCCAGCGTGTTCCTGACAAACGGGGATTTCTTTGGTAAAGTCGAGCTATCGCTGTCGCTGCGGTACAACTGAAAGGATGGCAAAAAGCAGCACTTAGAAGAAGAGCGGTGCCAACATAGGTGGAGCACGACCCGTCTGCTCTGCCAGCAGACCTACGTCTGACCAACATCCATAAAGACCCACTCCAATAAAAATGGTGTTTTTAACATTTTTGTTTTTAAAATAAATCAAAAGATGATTGGAGTAGCTGTTTGAAGCTTCACATAATCAAACTGAAATGAAGCCTGGAAACACGTTAAACCGACTTGTACTATGAGATCTGAAGTTCTTTCTGTCCCATCACCAAGAAATAATCTTTGTTTTGTCACTGAGGAAGAAGATGACCATCCAGAATGCCTTTAACTTCCTCAACTGGGTAGTTTAAGTGCATGAAAATGAAAAAAAGAAAAAAAAGTTTATTTACCCAGAACAAAACTTAGGTGTGTAACCAATAATTGACTTAATTAATACCCAGCCTGATCGATCTGTCTGAGACAAGTTGTTCATTGAATCAACTAAAACCAACATAACATGAAATAAATCAATTTGATCAATATTAAAAAATACCGTTTAGATTTAGTCATGGTAGGTTTATTCTACTGTAGCGTAAAAACCACCAAGTCCATCACAGCGGACAACACACACTTGATGTCAGCAAAAACTGATCAGTCCATCATTCCAGTCCAATGTGTGGAAACACTTTGAATTTAGAAAAGTCATGTGACCATCCAGTGTGCTAGAATGTTCTAAGATTGTTCCCTTTGGATTCTTTGGATGTGGAAAAACAACAGTGTGCTGAACTGTAGGAAACTAAAATGTGAATGGATTTGACATTCATTCTAGTTTACTTGTTTGTTTGGACACATATTTCATTCACACTTAATGATCTGGAAGAAATCCAAGAATCTGTCTCACTGGTGGAAAAACATGTTGAGCCTTCTTTTTCTTTTTTTCTCCAAGTATTTGAGTGTTTACTTAACCAGTCACGGCACGGATTTTCTCTGAATTCATTTGAAACTCACCCTGCAGACATACTGATTCCGAGCGCCAGGCGAGAAGGTCTGCGATCGCACTATGGTGCTGCCACGCATGAAAGGAGAAGCGTGGCACCAGCGACCCCCCCGCTCTTTCGGCCGGATTCGCACCGGCTCTGGGAACCCCCCCTCCGTCATGGTGGCCTTCTCCACCTGGGACGGAGTGAGCAGACAGAGAGTGTGGGCTTCTGTGGGCGGCTAAGAGGATCCTCCTCACGCTGCAGTAGACCTCACCTTCACTGCTGAGGGTTTCCCTGCCACCCGCTCACAGCGCCCCCCTGTGGTGACGCAGAGGCCTTCAGCACACAGCCTCTCTGAGCCGGGCACTGTGAACGTCGTGCTGTTGCTGCAGCCGCTGTCCACTGACTCGGCCTGCCAGCTCCTACAAAACGCCACAGAGTTGTAGAATCTAAGCTTTTAGGGATAAAAAAAAAAACGTTTCCAGGACAACAACTTTTACCTCTCAGATGTAGCCTCCCCCCCGCGCTCATCCTTCTTCTCCAGCCTCTGTGGATCTGCGTCCTGCTCCTGCCGGTGGGTGGTGCTGGTGCGTGACAGCAGGCTGCAGACGGTGTCCTGAAACATCAGACCACAGCCGCTCACAAAGCTACCATGTGGTTCTTAGCGGACAAGTATGGAGCTAAATTACAACATAAAAGATTCAAACATGTATAAAGTTGCTTAGTGCTTCAGATGTGGCTGACTTCAAAAGTCCTGCAGACCGGATAGACTCGTCTGTTCAGATCGACAAATCTCACGTTGGCTTCAGCGCTTACCGCCGCTCTGGGCCTCTGCTCGTCATCCTGGCCTTCGTGCTGCCTCTGGGGGGCCGTGCTCTTCTGTTCCGGCCTCTGCGCCTCTGCCCCGCCCAACATCTGGACCCGCAGCCACTGGTACCCCATCTCTGCGCTGGCCTCGCAGTCCACCAGGCTCAGCTGCGCTGCACCCTGCAGGAGGAGCAAACGTTTTGGTCAGAAGCTGCGGCGTCGCTGCGGCGTCCGCCTGGGTTTCTGATTTAGACCCACCAGCAGCTCCTCCTGAGTCTGAGGCCCCAGCGTGCAGACGGACAGCTGCAGAGTGCACGCCAGCAGCGTGTTGGAGGGCACG
Organism: Oryzias sinensis; assembly: GCA_037389245.1. NCBI lineage: Eukaryota > Metazoa > Chordata > Actinopteri > Beloniformes > Adrianichthyidae > Oryzias > Oryzias sinensis. Next base: position 24,775,834 of record CM074498.1, on the reverse strand, counting down.
GGTATGCGGAAAACTTCATTGAAGCTCATCTGGTGCTGCGGCTCCAACGCTGTACAGCAGTGGAACGCACAGGGCCTGCTGGCGTCCGGCGGAATCAGGTGCACCTTCATGAACCTTCAGGGCAACAGACAATGAAATTCAGACTGAAAATGCAGATTCCTGATGATATTTGTGACTGATTCACATCTGAAAACAGCCTCAGATGCAGGAGGACCAAAACATCACCTCTAGCCCACATTCAACTGGACCATCTGGTTCTAACAGAATACAGGTTAAAACAAGATCCGAATAAAATCCAAAGGGAATGATCATATAATTTACAAAAACTAGAGGGTGTGAAAAAGAGACTCTAAAACAGACAAACCAGGTTCTGTTCAGAACCCGACCGACAGCTTCATCTGCTGCTGTGGAGCCATTAGGTGTCCCGGCAACATCAGCGCCGGTTGAGAGAAGATGTTCAGAACATAAACATTCTCTCAAGCTGAAAATCCACAGAGGGGCAAAGATTCTACTTTTGTTTTTGACAACAACAACAACAAAAAAAGAGTTTAAAGCTCAAGCCTGTGTTTGGAAAAGTTCCCTGGCTCCATGGTGAAAACTGCAGGTTTCTTCCTGAATCCCTTCATCCAGATCCACAAACCGTCCCACCCATGAAGGGGGGGGGGGGGGGGTTCCTGCACCAGGCAGGAAGTCCACAGCAGAGACTGCAGCTCTAGAATCCAGGGATGATGGAGCCAATGACCCCACCTCCAGTGTTCAAAGAAAAGCTCAAGTAATCCTCAAACGATGATAAACTGAACGTTTGGAGTTCCAGACCAAACAGCACAGAGGAACCAACATTTTAAAGGAGTGATGTGTTTGACAGCTCTGCCATCAACCAAAACACAGTGGAGACAATTTTCCAAGAGGGAAACCTTAGAGAGGTTTAACTTTATGTGTTTGTGACCCACAATAACACGTGTTAAACTTCTGTAATCCTTCAACCGTTTATGCAATGAATGTCATTCCAGCAGATTCTGATATCGAAATTGTAAAATTAACACTTCACAGTAGTAAGGTGTTTATGCAATCAACGTAAAACAGCTGATTATGACACAGAGAAGGACGGCTTTGTCCCAACGCCTGAAGTTTTCTCTGCCTCAGAATCAGCGGATTCTCGTTGAAAGCCTGGGAGTCTCAGGCTCTGGGCTTCAAGGGCCGGTGTGTTTTCTAACTCACCTGCCATCAAAGCATCTTATTAGCCAAACACAAAAAAGAAACCAAAAAAAGCATTTGGACCAGCAGCTTCTGTTGTTTAAATACTCACACTTTATATCCTTCTTTCACAAGAGCGCAGTTCAGGTTCTTGAGCTGCAGCAGGTGGAGGCACAGAGACTGAGAGGCGGACTCCCACCTGGACAGGGAAAGTTCATTTAGACTCACAGCGTGCCGGTTGAACCCTTTCATGGGGGGGGGGGGTGTACTCACAGCAGTCCCAGCTGGATGTGGGGGGGCTCACTCATGGACGACAGCTCTTTCATGTAGGTCAGCTCGTCCAGCTCCTCTGCCCTGTTGAAGCCCCCCCACAAGACAGAAAATGATGCTCTCCTTCTGGACTAAAGTATTGTGGGTGGTGTAGTTCCTTGAGGTTGGGGACGATGCCCCGGTGGACGTCCACTCACCTTCTGCCCCAGGCCTCGAACACGCCGCTGTCGGTGGCCAGCGCGTCCTCAGACACCCCCGCGGAGACTCTTCTGGCTCTCCTGCTGCTCCTGTTGCCGCTGTTTCCCCTCAGAGTCACTCCTGCACAAAAACAGCGGCTGAGTGTTTCTCCTGGAACAGGGGGGAGGGGCCAGTATCAACCCACCTGTGGAGGTGAACGCCGTCTGAGCGGCGCCGTCTCTGTGGATCTTCTCCAGCTGGTGCGCGGAGGGGGGGCCCAGCGCGTCCAACAGGCTCTGCCCCCGCAGCCCTTCCAGCAGGCCGCGGCCCGCCTGCTCCATGTACTCCTCTGTCATCTGGGTCAGGGGACAGTCCTGGGGGGCCGAGTGGTACGGAGTGTCCATGGGGGAGCTGGGCGGTGACAGGGACGACAGCGAGGAGCGGGAGGACAAGGAGGCCAAGGACTGCGGAGCATCGTGGGAGCGTTTGGCTTTACCCTGGTTCAGAGGGTCCGGGGTGAACAGGCAGCAGTCTCTGGACACGGCGTCTGGGGGGAGGAGGTAACGGAGGTGGGAATCCAGCGGCTCTGGGGGGCCCTCGTGGCGTTCGTACTGGGGGATCCCATAGATGTCAGTGAAACTGATGGAGCTGAGGGAGCCGCGGCTGGAGGTGAGGGAGCCGCGGCTGGAGGCCAGGGAGCCCCGGCTGCTGCTGGAGGACACGGTCAGGGAGCTGGCAGACAGGCTGCAGACACGCAGGACAGACGGAGGCGTCAGCAATCACAGCCAGGAGCGTTTCTATGACGACCGCAGGATTATTGGACACGTTTTCAGCTTTTACACCCTCCTGGTATTACAATGTTCAAGAGAGTTCAGCTTCTTCTTTTGAATTTATAAATATTTATGTATTAAATGCCGTGCATTAGGTGATTTAAACCTCTCAATGCTTTATAAAGTTTTCCCTTTTAAGAGCAAAACACGTCAAACATTTAGCTCCAAAAGTTTTAACCTTGTGAGACTATTTCACACAAACCTGACTTGAAAATATTTTTAAGCTTTTTCATTCCATTAAATTTACCCCTTGATGCTTATTGATGCAAATATACAATATAGGTTAAGGTATTTGACTCATATGAGCTAATGATCTCTGCAACTTTATTGCTTTTGGTCTTTTACAGACATTTTTTAACCTTACTTTTGAAAAACGTTTCTTTTTCTTTTATTGTGAAGGACTATTCTCTATCATTTCCCTTTATGAGTTAAAAACATTTCCAATTAGTTTGTGTTTATAGTGTCTCTAAACCTGAGGTTACCATCAGGTTTTTGAGGCTGATCCAGCTAACTAAGCTTTAGCAAAGATAAGGGAAAGTTTGACTTGATTTTCAAAATACAGGTTTGAACCATCATGTGTGTGAAGATGGTCAGACATGTAGATCCTGACCGCCTGAGATGTTCCGTCACAGACGATGACTCAATATGAAAACTGGACTGAGTGACCCTTCCCCCTTTGTTCCAAACAGGAAGTAACAACTGGTTCCAAGAAGCCTAAATCCCATAGACTTCTAGAGAGAGATAAACAGTTGTTACTCAGTCATTCTATTGGTCAGAATAAACATTCTTGCTCTGATTCATTTTTTAAAAATGTCTTTGATAATTCTCATTTTTCTGATCTTTTCTGTAGTTCAAGTTATAAACTGATCAAATTAAAAAAATGCTGTATACTTGTATTGTGCTTTTCTACCTTCCTCGAGGTCCCATTCACATACACTGACCCACCAGAGGCAGGATGGGGGACTCTTAGACACACGGCAGGAATTAAACCTGCAATCTTCCAATCAGAGGTCCAACGCCCTACCTCTGCACCACGGCGGCATGTGATCTGGCGATGAACATTTGATTGACACATTCACCTGAGCCCGCTTTTAAGGGGTGTGGACTTCAACAAGCTCACTCCTGACTGGTGAGAGGGGTTGCCACGGTAATGTTGACTCAGATCGACTTGGACCAATCACTGCTTACTGGCATGGTCTGGCTCCAACACGGAATAACTTTTGCTTTATACATTTAAGTAACTGTACTTCAGTCACTTTATTCTCCCCTCATTTTTTTACTTTTATTTTTTATACTATTTATATTTAGGCTTCTTCTATTTATAGCTTGTTTATTGTGCAATTTGAAGGTGTCTCCCCGTTCAACTGAAGATGAAGAGAAAACGCAATTTCAATTTCTATGTATGTGTCAACATTGTAGATCTTGACAAATAAAGTTACTTTGACTTTGACTAAAATGTGTTGTAAATAAAGAAAATCCCCACTTCTAATAACGGAAGCTGCTTCCCTTCAGCGCTCAGAGTTACAGCGATGGTGGGAGTCTGCTCGTTCAGCATCTCTGAGTCACAGATTTGGGCTTTCATCTGTCAATCAAAGGAAGTACTTGAAAAAAGACAGGAACCTTGGATGGTGAGTGTGGCTGCACCTTTTCAGCTGGGAATGAAGGTAAGTGGTGATGCGTGTGGCCTCCTCCAGCTGCCTGAGCAGAGCGTTCCTCTTCTCCTGCTGCAGGATCCTGTCAGGAGGTGCAGATCAGCTTCCATGTCTCCAAGGTCAACATCAGAGCGTTTTCCCCCGCCCCGGCAGGACTCTCACCTCTGACTGGCTCCCTGGCTCTGGGAGCTGTGCGCCCTCTGCAGCTCCTCCTCCAGCCTGCAGCGCTCCTCCTCCAGCTGCTGCAGCGTCTCCGGCGCGTGCTGCTGTTTGCTCACCAGGATTAGCTCCTGCAGGAGCGCCTCCTTCTCGCGCACAAGCTGCAGGAAGTCCCGATCTCGGTCCGCCTCAGCTCGTCCTGACCAGCTCTCACTGTCCAGCTGTGCTAGTTGGTGCTGAATGCTCTGCACCCTGAGGAGGAGGAGGAGGAGTCAGACGTTACTCCTGTTTGGGGGCGTTGTATTTAGGACAGATAGATGAATTCTTTTATTTTAACACCTTCATACAAAGATCACCGAAGGACCTTTTGGGTTTTTCTTTCAGACATTTTGTCATAAATGGCTCCTCACTAAAACGTATCCTCGAATAAAGACATTTGTTTAATTGTCCGCATTAAAACAGCAGAAATCAGGTCAGGAAACAACCTAATTAAAACTTATTTTTGGGGATTTTCTCACATTACTGTTGAATTTATCTCATGCAATAAAATGTAAGCATGTTTGAAGCCTTGAAAAAAAAACCCATCAAAGTATGGTGGGGGGGTGGACAGAAAGGGGCTGTGTGAGATTCTCAAATTACTTCTCAAACTTTGGGATTGAATCACTTTTTAGTCACTAAACAATCCAAAATAACTAATAGAAGTTGGAAAAAGATGTAAAAAGTCAGTAAATGTTCAGACTCATGACTATCAGTCTGCATCTGATTATGTTTTGAGGTGAAAGGTTCCCCTTTTTTCCTGTTTCTGTTTGCTGCTTTCACTGCATTTATGTTTATATGTGTGGCTGCGTTTGCATCAGCTTTCATAGAACAGAGCAGAACAGAACATTTTCTTTGCTGAGTCCATAAATTATTAGAGACTCAATGAAAAAAATTTTACTTCTTCTTTAACTTAAGGCTAGATTTTCCTTTAAAGTAACAAATTACTTTTTACAGTTTTTACAGTGTTTATCACAGGGGTTACGTCCTAAGCTGAACAGAATTTGGACAGAAGACACAACAAAGTGGAGATTGATTGACAAGTTCAAAAGCCAATCAGAATGCAGAACACAGTGTGATGTAAAAATATGTTTAAAAAAACTAGCGAGACCACTAAAGATGAACCGCGATATAGCAAGGGCAGTGGTGGTTTCACCTGTGGGCAATGTGGTCGGTCTTCAGGGTGCAATCTTGCACAAGCACCCCCAAAAAAAAATATATTTACATATTATTTTCCTCTGCCGGATTTTTAGACTAAATTTTCCATTTCCACGTGAAGTTAATAAAATATGTGCTAGGACGCCCCCACCATCATGTCAACTCGTTCTAACGAATATTTATGCGTTCTCTGTTTAGAAAACGCAGGAAGAGCGCACGAGGGAAACAAACAGTTTTTCATTGGTAAAATGAACATTCTTTATTGGGTTTTCTGGATTATTTAAAAAAATAAAAAATGAATCTGCATCAAAGTGAATTTGTTTCCATCATCTCACTCATCCTGATTCTGGGTGTTTAACAGACGGAACAGTCCGTTCAAGGTCGCGGGGTTGTGGATACGGACAAAAGATCAAAGGAAGCATCAGATGCCCAGTTTAGGAAAAACAAAAAAAGAAGAGAAGAGGAAGAAAAACACTCCAATGATAAAGATATACCAGCAGTGTCCAAAATTAACATTTGCTAGGTGCCAAATACAACCAAATTTACTGATTGCCACATGGCTACAGAAGGTTTGAACTTATTTAGACTAGTCTTGTTAATTAGCTTCTTGTTAGATTGTTCCTCAAATGTTTACTTTAATTATGTGAAACTGATTTTCTTCAAACAAAACTGGCTTTGAAAGGCAAACCTGAATTGATTAAATGAATAGTACTTTTGTAATGCGACTTGACTTTCTCCTTCTTTGGTCTTAAAACTTTGAGCATCAAGTCCTTTCATTTCAAACAGTAATGTCCGTTGTGTTTTTTGGTTTTGGTAGACGTTGTAAATAATTCATCCGTGTATCCTTAACCAACCACGAGTGCAGCAGTGCTAACAAACAGCCCCACACTTACTTTTTCTTGGCTTCATCATACTGCCAGTTCAGTTTGACTTTGTCCACCAGATGGGAGGAATCTTGGGAGCCGCACTTCAGGAACACAAGAAAAACCAAACATGATGGGCCGGTACATTACTAGACGTGCATTCCAGCAGAATATTTCATAGTGTGGGGAAGCGGTGGTGGGGTCAGGACCACTCACCTCCCCCACGATGTCGGTCTGACAGCCCGTCTCGCAGAACTGCTGCAGGCTGCAGGGCTTGCCCGCCGCTCCAGAGCCGCTGGCCGCCTCGCCAGCAGAGTCGCTGATGGACAGGAAGTTGTTCTGGAAGTTCACGGTCAGCTTAGCCAGGCTCTGTTCCGTCAAACACCAAAAAAGAGGAAGGTCAGTTAGACAAAGTTAGAGCCAGAGTGAGATTAACAGAGTGGTCTCAAAAGCCAACTGAAGAACCTTAGTGTGAATTCTAGAACAAGGGTTACTTAATAACAGTTACTTCCCACTGAGGATGTGGATTTACATCTGGGAAAACACGCTTTGACGAAAGGATGCGGCTGAGCCACATCGGCCACTAGAGGTCAGTGTCAAAAGTGCAATCTTCCACTTGGAGGCGCAAATGGCCTGAAAATCAAAAAGACAGAGGGGGAGTGATGACCTGGATGAGGTCCTGCCTCTCCTTCTCGCCGCTGCTGATGGCCTTCTTGATGCTGCGCAGCTCAGTGAAGATGGCCTGAGCCTCGTCCAGCTTGTAGTTGGTCTGACTGCTGGACATCTTCCTGTCAATCCTGTACGGAAGCATCGACACGCTGACTCAGCAAAGAGGTCTAACACTAGCAAGTGAAACTGAGCGATGTCGAGCAGCTTTACAGATCCCAGAGGAAACTTTTGGAGACAAAGTTTGAGAGGGAAGCAGCAAACATCAAGACATGCAAACTAATGGACTAAATCAGGCATGAGAATCTCCCTCAGCCAAAACTAGTACACTTGAAGTTTATTTTATCAAATATTTCTGAGTGTAAGTATGGAAAGTATAGTGTAGGAAGCATATGAACTAAATACCTCTTCAGACTAAATTGGTACATTCTAAGTTTACAATACATAGTTGTTATAAGTAAGTACATTTGTAGTTTCCTGCTTCACTTTCAGTATAGACTACGTGTAGTACATTTAGATTCATGGTGATGGATACATTCATTATTTCATCTCGTTTCTTTAATGCCAGGATAGAATATAATCTACTGAAATGACATTCCAACAGACTTCCTTCATGTGTTTCCTAATATTTTTTATCTATTTTCTTTTTAAATGAACTTGATCTAAGACTCAATGACTTCACAGATGACATTCACTGAAACATACAGACTTTTGTACAGAAAAAACATCTCTAACTCATTAATTATTACTTAAAAATAGATATTTCTATTAAAAAATCGATTTAACAGAACAAAGTAGGTCAATCTGACTAAATATGGGAGAAATATTCTCCAATAGTGTTGGTGGGGTGGTGCTCAATTACAACGTGGCTTGTAGTGTGGGAGTCGCCACCATGAGCTGCAGGCCCCACCTCCTTTTTCTTCCACCGTGATTCCCCGTCTCTGTTTCTGAACCTGATGAATCCCAAACATCCAGTGTGGAGCCAAAACACCAAACGTAAAACCCAGAACTCGAACTGGGAGTTCTTCAGGGAGCCTGGAGGTGGGGGTGGAGGGTGGAGGACCTGGCGTGGCGCCCCCTTCGTACCATGTGGCCTCTCCTCTCACCGCAGCCCGCTTCCCTCAATCCCCTTCAACAGCAGGTACTGTTCGCCCCCACCTCCCACCCCACCGACCCTGCTTTTTTTTTGCCAAAACAAGCCCTGCTTTGTCCCTGCCGCCACCCCACCCAGCCCCACCAACAGGACCTGAGACTTGATGTATGCATAGTAGAAAAAAACATGGAGGTCACCTGTTGTTGGCAGAACCTTTGGTTGATGTTTCTGCTGATGGCTGTGGATCAACTGAACACCTCGGCAGAGTTCTAGCAGTACGTTATTACCAACAGTTGAACCCAACAAAGACCTGACAGTCTGAGTTTGATCTGTGGTCAAACTCAGCGACCTTGTGGTAGAGTCTGAAACTGGAAGGTCATGAGTTCAAATCAACTGTTGAGTCGTACCAAAGACTCCATGGGACCCAATGCCTCCCTGCCTGACACTCAGCATTGAGGGGTTGGATTAGGTGGTTAAACCACCAAATGGTTCCTGGACAGGGCGGTATCTGTAACACTGACTGTATAGGTGAATGGGACTGAGTGACCCCCACCCCCTAGCATTCCCAACAGGAAGTACCCGTTGGTGCCAAGAAGCCAAAATCCCATAGCCTTCTATAGAGCAACAAACAGCTTTTACTCATTTTATTTTATTGGTCAGAATAAACATTCTTGCTCTGATACATTTTTTAACATCTTCTTAATTACCCTTATTTTCTTAAATTATAGTTTTAGTTATTCAAGTTATAAAGTAATCAGATTTCTCGATAGAACTATGTAGTGTCACGTTGAGCGTTCAAAACATTTGATTGGCAGATAGTTTGTAGCCCATTTTAAACGAAAGGGGTGTGGCCTTCCAACAAGCTCACTTCTGATTGGTGGAAGTCGTTGTCATAGAAACTTTGACTCAGACTGACTCGGACCAATCATTGCTTACTGATAATTTCTGGTTCCAACATGGTGGCGTCCAGTTTTGTAAAAATAAGTCATTTTCTACTCACTTGGTCCATTTCTCATATACAGTCTATGGTCTGCAGTTCACCGCTCCCCCAGGGGGCAGGGTCGAATCCGGTGAACAAATTTCTTACATCTATATATATGCAAACCCATGGGACTTCAAACGAAGATCAGTCCCTTCGTCCGACACCTGACATTGAAGGACAGGACGGCGTTCAAGCTCCTTAGAGCTCAGACTCGTGGAGGCGGATCAACCATGACTTTGCTGATCATAACGCAGAGATGTGTGGGTGTGCATAAACACTTTTCCTAATCTGATGTGACATCATGCTGGCAGCAGTTAGCTTTACTGCTGACCACATCTCAGATTGGCTGGATCACAACAGCCTGGAGCCTTTCTCCTGATCCCAAAAACCAGCTCTGACGAACAACCAGGGACTCACGCGCAGAAAGGGGCACGTACGCACACGCCGAACCCTCAAGAGGTGGATGCACCCATGTTTTCTGCAAGCTGTGTATTCTCCTGGCTATTCTGGGAATCACTCGAGTTGTGTTTTATCGGAGAGATAAGGGACTCTCTGCCGGGACGCAGGAAGTGTGGAGGAATTTGCTGCCAGATATTTCTGTGTTTTTGAAACTGCTTTGGAGTCCACACCTCCCCCTTCCTCCGTGGAATAACTTCCTCTGCAGGCTGAGCCTTGGCTCCCTGCTCTCTACTGGTGCATCCTCTTCCTGAGGTGGAGTCCGCTTTTCCATCAAAAAACTCCCTACATTTGACTTTTTCTCAAAGCCCCTTTTTTTCTTTTGCCCAGGCAGAGGCGGGGCTTCTATTTCCAACATGAAATGTGGACGAGCTCAGAAATAATGCCGTGCGTCTGAGCAAAACCAAAAATCCTCGGAATAAAACGGAAAAGCTTCTCTGCAGCTGTAAAACCTGAAAAGGGTTTCGTGAAAATGAGCAGCGGCGGGCGGAGGAGTGGAGCAGAGACAGTGGAACATGAAACACGGAGGGAATAAAAGAGGAGGAAGAGGCCGCTGGGTGGGGAGCAGCAGGGCCCAGTGCAGGAGGAAGGAGAAGGGTGGCTACGGGGGGAAGGGCGGAGCGCGGACAAACACTCACTCCTGCAGGGTCTCCACTCCCATTTCCTTATACTGCAGCTCCTGCTTCACCTGGGCCAGCTCCTGCTTCAGTCTGAAGAGCTGCGGACAGAAGCGAGTGCCGGGTTAGTACGCTGCACAGTAGCCTTCTCTCACGGCCGCCGCCGCCACGCTAAACTGCTGAGTCAGGACCATTCACAGCTGTTTGTTCAGCACACATCTGCACATTATGGATCAGCTTGGAATTGGACCTCAAGGGACTCAAATGGCAGCGCGGCCTGCTGTGTGGGGCAGAAGTGACCACGGAGCATCAGTGTGTAACGCAGGGGGCGGATGGATGGATGCACACACACACTCCCTCAGCACCGACATCTAAACTCACAACTAAACAAAAGAGACCAAACAGGAAATGCTTCCTTAAGATAGTCTTTAGTTTTTTTTTAGGATAAATATTCAGAGGAAATTTCTATCTTTACAAGGAAAACAAACTTCTTAGAATTTAGTTTATTTTTTAATGTTTACGATTAAATGTGTGTTTTTACATATTCCTTGTTTTAGTTTTTGATCTTTAACTTTAATAGGATTTTGTTTTTTTGTTTGTTTTTAAGGTAATGTTCTACAACTGTTTAATAAAAATTCTACTTAAGACAGAAAAAACGACTTTAAAGACCCACTCCAATGAAAATAGTGTTTCTAACATGTTCTTGTGGCATTTTTCTAATGATAGAGGACATATTTAAAGAAAATTAAGCTTACACTTACATTTCTGATTATTTATTTATTTAAATCAATGTTCAGTTGCATATTTTAAAAAAAGCCTTTGAAAACTGTATTTGTGATGTAGAAAATACGCTGGGCAGGTCGTAAGCTCCCTGCTCTGCTCCATTCCGATGCATCCACTTGCGGACGACTAGACGACTCTTTGTTTTCCCCGTCTGAGCTGGAATAATCCTCACCATTTTTGTGGAACCAGTGATGTTAAGTTGGGGGTGTGAGGGGCTGTAAGCTAGTGGGCGAACATCGAAACAGACGGATGACAGGAAATGAGGCAGGCTTACTCTGTGCCAACAGTCCCGCCCACAACTCAGAGGTGAATTTTTAATGAACTCCTGCTGCTCTGCAGAAGCCATATCCTAAAAAATGACAGATTTTTGTACATTTTGGCTAAAAACAGCATCATCATAATTAAAAGACCATTGGAAATACTTTTACAAAAGATCAACAGATGATCGGAGTGGGACTGTAAAGTAAAAAAAAATCCCCAAAAACTTTGTTTTAAGTAAATTGCTAAAATGTGGGAGAGGTAAAAAGTTTAAAGATTTAAGGCATAACTTAGCAAGTTACAGACATTCCATATAATTTTTGAACGACTTTACTATGGACTCTTCAAAAGAGAAGAAAGATTCAGTAGGCTAGTAGGCTGCGTAGCCTATCATTTGTCCTATTGTCTTTGAACGCATCACAATTACAGGGCCACGGTGATTGGTCAAGATGCATTATGGGATATGTTACAGTTTTTGTAGACAAAAAAAACCAGCTGCAGCAGCTGCAGAAACTGACAGTTTAGAATTATTGCAGTGTTGTTTCTAAATGTTAAGATATTTGGGTCATAATGCCTTAAAAATACATATTTCAGAGTTGATTGAATAAAATTTCAATATTTTTATAACTATCCACAGTTTGTGTGACTTTGAGTATTTTAAGTTCATCTTTCAAAACTTTTAATTGTTGAGGAAGGCGTCCGTTCTCACCTTTCAAATGGTAGAACATCAGCTGGAACATTTGCTTTACTGACCGACTTGCTTTTACGTGTTACGGTGCTGATAAGATGGAATATTTCATATTTCTCTCCTTCTGAACCGTCATCTTTCAGCTGAGTTGTGGGTTTGACGGCGCCATCGCTGCTGCGACTGATCTGAGCCGCTGTAAGCGGCGGACCTGTCCTTTGATGATGATCTCATCTTTGTCCCCCTTGGGGCACACCAGCTCAAAGCCACAGTATCCTGTCGGAACCTGCGCCCCTGTCAGCCTGGTCGGGCCCCTCATTGTTCCCGGCCGGCGATGACTTACCCGCTCGCGTCTGCAGGCGATCTCCGCTTTGATTTGGCCAGGGTCGTATTTCGAGTTGGAGGATGAGCCGGACAGAGCTGGAACACATGAAAGAGGCGCTGACTTAGAACTGGTAGTCATTTGGGGGGGGATGCGGCCTGTAGATGCCCCCGGATACTTGGAGTGACAGCTGGGGGCGATGTGGGTGGAGGTGTTTGAACATTTGAATTGGTGAGTGAGCTTACTGCTGCTGACTGAGTGGTTGTCCTCGGAGAGCTCACTGAAGAGCAGCATTTCCTGCTTGGCCAGCTCCAGGCGCTGCTGCTTCACCAAGTACATCTCCTTCTTGGCTTTGAGGGCCTCTTGGGCCACCACCAGGTACTCCTTCAGCATGCGCTCCTGCTCCTGCCGCCATTGAGTCCGCGGGTTTTCGATCTGGGTCGTCTCTGAAAAGATCAGCAAATGATCGCACAACGGAGCAAAACTGAGACAAACTGTCAACAAACTACCAGAACCAAGCTGGATTCATCATTGTTTTAGAAAACTCATGTTTGAAGAACTTAAGGAAATGTCTCACTGTTGATGTGGTCGATGTAGTACACGCCCACCTGCTGGTCATAAACCTCCTCCCATCCCAGAGGCAGTTCATCGCCAACACAGTCGGCGAACGTCAGCGGTTTGGTGATTCTGGAGCCGTTCACAAAAACAACACATCAGACTTTAATCAACGCCACTGTCCAGATGCCGTTTGCTCTGAACCTCCAGCATTCCCAACAACTCTGACAATCAAGCAAGCAGCTAATGAGGAAAAGCAAACAGTTTAAATAAACAGGCTGATGTTTTATTCCCCACATTTTATAACCAAGAGAAGCCAAACTCAACCTGAGGCCGATGCAGACCTGAAAGTTTACCGTTTACTAGACCTGCACAATATACCACAAATTTATCGTTATCGCAATATCCAGCTCTGCAATATGCATATCGCAAAAGACAGTGAAAATCGCAATAAATCATAAACCTTAAATGTGTTAAAACAACCTTAAGGCAGCTTGAAGCATTTAACGAATCAAATAAATCCCTTTATGCATGTGAACAATCGGATGGACGCCTTCACGTTATTGACCAATTATGGAGGCCTATTATGTTAGATGTTTGTCTCCTATGTCAACGAGGGTCATTTGGAGTATAATTTTTAAACTGTTGCAATGAAATGGGAATGATGTTTTTGTTTATTTTGTTATTTGTTTATATACCGCAAATTATACCGTTATCGCAATAATAATCTTAAATATCGCATATCGCGAGTTTTCCTCATATTGTGCAACCCTACCGTTTACTATCTACTAATTATCCAAAACCTTTTTTTACACAACAATAATTCTACATTATAAACACACAAACAAACCCAAAGTTATTTGTTTTCACGACTGGAAGAAACCCCTGAGAAATTTTTACAGAAAGAGCAGGTAAAAACCCCAAATTTAGAGAAAAATGTAACAGTTGAGACACAAAAAGACAAATGTGTCCATGTGTCAAACTCCGACTGTGAGACCTCTAAACAATCCCTATGGAGAACTTTCTCTTCTTCTTCATAGCCTTTTATGCAGACGACAAAAACGTTCCTTCTGAATCTCATCCAGACACGTCTGTACATACAAAAAAAATAGTTTCACTTCAGGGACTCTAGAGACTTCAATAAAATCCCATTCCAGGAATACATAATAATAATAAAAGTAAAATAAAATATTTTTTAAACAAAATTCACAAAAACATTAACCACAAAGCATGAAACACCAAAGTGAAAGCTGACATAAGACTTGTGAATTTCAGCTGCTCTGCAATAGACTGGAGACTGGTCCAGGGTGTAGCCCACCTTCACCCAACAGTAACTGGGATGGCAGATGGATGGATGGATGGATGGATGGATGGATGGATGGATGGATGGATGGATGGCAGAATGGATGGATGGTGGGATGGATGGTGGGAGGGATGGAGGGATGGATGGAGGGATGGATGGATGGATGGATGGAGGGATGGATGGATGGATGCATGGATGGATGGATGGATGATTATCAGCACTGCTCTGAGGTTTTTGAGCAGAAAACCTTTAATGGTGAGATGCTGTTTAGGCTCAAATAATCTTTATTTAAGACATGCCTCATGTAGGGAATTGTCGATAGGATGTCCAACTTTTAAATAAAAGGTAAATTTAAATACAGTATCCTCTGAACTTTTCTAGGAATGATCCATCAGTCCTGCATTGTTTCAGTTTGTAAACACTCAATTCAAAGTGCACTCTAACAGGAAGTTAAAGCAGTGAAGGTTGTCTGTGCAACACTGCAGCCGGCTGAGACTGGGCCTAGTGACATCAGGATTACTACTGACACTGACTACAACCAATACACCGCCATGCCATCAACACCACCATGCGCTTCATTTAGGTGGACCTCACAAAGACGGGTGAGATTCCCACTCGACATTCCTCAGGAGAGAGGATCTACTGAGCTCACAGAGGAGCAGTCTGGACAGTCTCACCTTTCGCTCCATGTGTGTGCCGCCCATTTCATGACATTAACCTGCAGTCGGCCTCTTGCAGGCGTTAACCACGTCCTAGCCTAAAAACAAACAACATCCGAACTTTTGCGAAGATGGATGTGCATAATGTCCATATAAAAGGAAGGAGTTTAGCCGATCACCGCTAGCTCCATGGAGAAAGTGGGTGTGTCTGTTAGCCTAGGCGGGCTAGCCTTCTCTTCCTGGGAGGCTGTTCTCACTTTGTGACATCACAGTGTGAAAAACCAACTGCGTTTCTGTGGATTAGGAGGGAGCTACCCAGTGCTCAAGCAGGTTTTAGAGGAATACTCAGAAGTGAGTGAATGCTGCTTTGGGGTTGTTTATTTGTCAGGGGTTAACATTATAATACATTATAATAAAGCTCAAAAAATGGAATTTTGCATGATATAAGCGGTTTAAAGAACTCTGACCAGCAAAGATAGGAGAAGTTCATTCCGTTGGTGTTTCTGATCGGCGTCAGCATCTGCAATTATTAGAAATGACCCCTTCATGATCGCTTTCATAAATTTACCCAAAGGATTCTCATCTTCAGCTACGTGAAAGTTTATGACGTATCCCAAATAATCCTCAGACAATGTAAATTCTTTACCGCTTCCCAAACGGGACCTCCGACAGCTCAGCAGCTGCTGCCTGTAGTCTGGCCTTTGGTAGCATCTCTGTTCTCTAGTGAAGTTACATAGCAGCAATAAAGATTCTAACAAATAGGAGCAGCTACAGATCTCCAAAGGCAAGACACTCCCAGAATAGTGAGAGACATGGGATAGGAGGAGGTTTAAAATACATTCTTCTGCATAAGCAGATCTGAGGGAAGCAGTAAAGCAGATCATCCAAACAGATTTGAGATGTTTGTTTATGGCGGTGATGGCTGATCTCAATCAGGTTGAAAAGCTACAAACATTTTCACTCCAAGTGTTTTACATCCCAAAAGTACTTTTCTGAAGTTAAAGCATGACCTCCCCAAAGTGTACAACTGAAAGAATTTGTGCTAAAGAAAGATGAGAAAAATATTTGGAATTTTAGACATAACCTTTCAAGTTTTTTCTTTATTTAAACAAAAACATATGCATAAAAGTGAAAACAAAAGCATCTTAGAGAAGTTTATCTGAATAAATCAAATAGATGAACTTTCCTGACAGGAAGTATCCATCCCAACAGTATTGGGCTGATAATCCAAGATAAATGTACCTGAAGCTGAACCAGGGAGACTGAGACTTTATTCAGGTACATCTTGCTACAATTTTAGTTAGTCTGGACCTCTTTTGCCTTCAGAACTATCCTAATCCTTGGTGGCATAGATTCAACAAGGTACTGGAAACATTCCTCAGAGGATTTTGGTCCTAATTTATCAAAGAAACCAGTCTGAGAGGATTCTGACTTTAGGACATGGCTTTTCTTTTAGAGCTGAGACGGTGACACCTGAATCCTCTGGCGAGCGGCGTATAGAGAACACTTGCACAGCTTGTAATGAAATGAATACAATGGAAATTAATAATTAGGGCCTTATTAAATTTATTTCTGCGCGAGATGAAACTCTGTTGTAGAATGAGGATGTATGTCCTGAAACCGCCGGGTGTGTGTAGAGGAGGGGTAGCGTGCAGTAAAGGGAGTGGAGAACAGTATTAAAGGTAATTGGAAGTAATTGAAGTCTGAACACAGTAAATTATCAGCAAAGATGAATGTGTTTAATGTGTTTATTATAGTTCAATCATAGCCATATGCAGAACTTAAAAAAGTCAGTTGTGTCACTCTAACTTTTATATCCTGCTGGAAGTAATATCAGAGAAGATGGTTCACTGTGGTCAGAAATGGATGGACATGGACATCAAAATACTACATTAGGATGTGGCTTTGTTACCATGCTCAGTTGGTACAAAGGGGCCCAAAGTGTGCCAAGAAAATATTCCCCACACCATTACACCACCACCAGCCTGAACCGTTGGTACAATGCAGGATGGATCCATGGCTTTGTCTTGTTGACACCAAATTCTGACCTGACCATCTGAATATAGCAGCAGAAATGGAGATTCATCAGACCAGACAATGTTTTTCCATGATGTAGTTGGATGTATGGTTCCTGTTGCCTTTCTATCAGCTGGAACCAGTCTGGCTGTTCTCCTCTGACCTCTGGCATCAACAGACGGTTTCCCCCTCAGACAATCCTCTGTAAACCCTAGAGATGGTTGTGGGTGAAAATCCCAGTAGATCAGCAGTTTCTGACATCATCAGACCAGCCGTCACTCTGAGCTTGTTTGTTCCAGAAATATAAGACAGGCAGGATGGGAAGTTTCTGTTACACAAGTCCTCCAAGTAAACCTCCCCAACTTACCTCTACTGACATCTTTTTATTATTGTTGAGTAAAGAAAGCTCCAGCAAAGGGATTGGAAGCTGCATGACGTCAGAGGGAGGATAATCCTGAACCGCTCTTTGACTCAGACGGGGGGGTGTGCGCGTGCGTGTGTGTGTTACACGACACATCCTCTCCCAGATCTGAATCTCTGCATCTGAATGTTAGATTTGTTTCTGTTTGTGGGTCTTGTGACAGCAGCAGCCTGTTTTTCCACAGCAGGCTCCCACAGAAGAGCAGCAAACATCTGGAGGCTTTATGCCCAAAAAATGTCAAGTTGTTGCTGCTAGAAATGAACAATTTGGTCCTCCTGAGAGAACCACCTGAACCTGGAAAGATCTGCACAGCGGCCTGACACACCTGCCCATCCCCAGACTCCCCTTACGAATCTGACCGCACTAAAGCTGAGCTGAAGTTTGACTGGAACCCCACAGCAAACAACAGAAGTTACTAAAAAGCCAGATTTTACTCTTGCTAGAAGTGACAAACCAATAGTTTACATGGGCAAGAGTAATCGGAATGAACGCCTGATCGGAAAGAAAATGCGTCATGTAAACGCGCCTTTCGGAATACTCTGCCCCGATCAGACTCATTCGGATCAGAATTTCTTTCCAATCGAGATAGGTGGGTTATACCGATCGTTTATCCGATCGTGGAGCATGTAAACTGTCATTCCGATCGTGTGTCACTACTGCTCTGGGTTACGTCACGCATAGACGGTGTTTCGCTGAGAAAAAGTTTTGGAGCGCATAGGGGACCGACTGAATGCTCTGCGGAGGCCCTGCGAAAAGCGCCGCTCCGCTCTCGCCCCGCTGGCTCTCCCCTCTCTTTCACCTCTCACGAAGGGGGCTGCCGGGGAAGGAGCGCTTCGTGCCCCCCGACGCTCACTCGGTCCACTGGCACCCGAGTGGGCAGAGCAGCCGGATTAATAATTTTGTGTCTTGAGGGGGGGGGGGGGGGGGGATGCTTTTTTACGTGTGCGTTTTGTTGTTTTGTTATGTGTGGGAGAATT
This sequence comes from Oryzias sinensis, assembly GCA_037389245.1. NCBI lineage: Eukaryota > Metazoa > Chordata > Actinopteri > Beloniformes > Adrianichthyidae > Oryzias > Oryzias sinensis. Next base: position 24,757,702 of record CM074498.1, on the reverse strand, counting down.
CAGACTGCGAGCCGTCCCGCCGCTCTGGGTTAGCGGCTGCAGGACTCAGGAAGAACCGTGTTCGAACCGAGCTCGGGCCGCTAACTCACAGAGTGGCTTTGGGGCGGTCTGTGTGAACTTTTCAGAGCAGAAATTAATGTCGCTCAGTTCTTAGAAACTGTTCAAACAACGTGGATTTGTGTTTCCAGTTGTGTCCCGACAAAATAAAGGCTGATGTTATTCCCAGACATTTACGTGCAGCCAAGACGCAGATTGCTGCGTTGCATGGTCCTGGATTCTCTGTGTCCATCAAGGCTAATGATGTTAGCCCGTGTTAGCCTGTCCTAAGCTTTCTTCCAGCTTAATTCTTCCACAAAAAAAGCACTGACCACACGGATTAAATATAACGATGAGCAAACAGGCGCTTCATAATATTCATGACATTAATAAAAGCACGTTTGGAAGATCGTCTCGTATTACGGAGCTGCTGCACATGCTGTCTCTCTGTGACAGCGGTTTGTTGACAACGGGACCTATTTCCGCATACGGGTGATTTTACACCACTGCGCATTCCCAAATTATTCATTCCGAACGAAAGTGTGAGTTATGGGAACGTTTGTTCTAATCGGAAAAAAGTTTTTCTGTGCCCATGTGCACGGGTCAATTTTAACCCGACCATTGATCCGATCAAGATATTCTGCCCATGTAACCGCGGCTATTGTCTCTAGTGCTGAGTAGGGGGGCAGGTATTCAGATAAAAGTTCTTCAGTTCTACTCTTTTAAAAATTTGTGATAGATTGTCGTTTCGTCATGCATACTGTGACACATGTCCTATCACCAGACTAGCCAATATATAATCCAAGTGCTTAGCACAGATTTGATACATTTAAAGTCCCACTCTGATCATCTTTTGATCTATTGTAAAGCGTTCCCAGTTGTCTTTCAATTATGACTATACTGTTTTTAGCCAAAGTCAAACAACCTGTGTCATTTTCTATGACATAGTTTCTGAAGTGCAGATTTACAACAATTTGAATCAAGAAATGCTTGGAAATGCAATTTTAATCTTAAAGGGTCTATATCATGTAAAATGTATTATAATGTTAATTCCTCACAAAAAACACCCCCAGAGCGGTATTTTGATCCGTTCACACATTTTTGAGCATTCCTCTGAAAACCTGCGCTCCGAGCACCAGCCCCTCCTAATCCACTAAAACAAGTGGGGAACAGCCCCTTCCAGGAAGACTCTGTGCTACCAGCCCCGCCCCAGGCTAACATACACACACCCACTTTCTCTGTGGAGTAAGCGGTGATCGGCTAAGACATTTTCCTTTTCTATGCATAATCTCCAGATCCATCTTTGGAAAAGTTTAGATGTTTGTTTTATATGGCCGAAACGCTGCCGAGGCTGACTCTAGGATGACGCCATGAAATGGGCGGCACACACAAGGAGTGAAAGGCGGGACCTCAGAGATCAAGTCGTCTTCTTTCCACGTAGGAAATAACACATTTCATAAGAAATGTGTTCTTAAGTGTATCAGAGTTAATATATTATCATCTAAATAAATATAGTTTACTCTGAAAGGCTTAAGAAAAGTTTGATATAGGCACTTTTATTTGCTTTAGACATGTCCTCCGTCATCAAAAAATGCCACACGAACTTGTTAAAATCACCAAGAACACCATTTTCATCGGTGCTCGCAGACAATTCTTTAAGTATAAAATCTTTTTTTCACTAAACCAGTCCTTCTTGGGAGCAATGCGATGCCAAAGGGGCGTAGTAGTAGTTGCGGTGCTTGGAGAAAAAAAATCTGCGCCACCATCAGTTCACTATTATCTGTTCTATCACACTCTATCACCGTCTCTGAGAAAGAGCGTGCAGCTGCAGGCACGGGATGTGTGAGGAAGAAAGCCGGGGTAGTGGGCACAGGCAGCAAGGTGAATCGCGCACAGATTGTCAAAACTTAAAACACGCTGCTCGTCACACACTGCAGTGTGTGAGTGTGTGTACTGACAATGTTTGGCTCCACGTCTGGATGTGAGCAGTCTTTCTCACATCTAAAGAACATTCAGACCAACCTACGATCACGTTTGACTGATGGAAGTCTCAACGCCTGCATGAAGCTAAAACTAATTACATATCAACCAGACTAGACCATCAGCAAAACCACCATGCAGCACCAGAAGTCACATTAATGGTAAGAAATACTCATCAATTATTGGCAACAGCATAACAATGTTATTAAAAAGAATCCACAGACTTAATGTACTTTAAAAGTGTTGAAATTACATCAAATACACACATTCACATGTATTTTTAGTTTTAAACATATTGTACTGGACTGAGTTGGACTGGGTGGCTGTTATTGGGTCACGTTCTAAGTTCCGGAGTTCATTGAACGCATCAAACAGAGATGCATGTTGACCCTCAGTTCTGTCGTTGGGTAGTTTGGACCAATGGGGTTCAGCTATGGGCTGAATAAGGGAAATAGGAGGGCTGGTGCGGGAGCGGGGGAATAGAAATTTGGGGGGAGCGCTCTCGGCTGGAGAGATTTAGGAGTTGCTGAATAAGTTGTACAGCGTTGGTTACAGTTTGCAGTAACCACAATAAAGAACCTTAAAAGAGATTAGGTCTCCGTGCCTCAGTGTGGGAAAGGGATGCTACAATATTGTTTGGCTCTCACGAAATTACATTTAAAAATATGTGGTGTTCATGGCTCTCTCGGCCAAAAAGGTTCCTGACCCCTGCTCTAGACTACAGCGCAGTTCTGTACAGAATTTTCCTGTCAGAACCAATTCCATAACTGAAAGCGAGTCCTCAGCTGTGAGCACACGGTTTCTAATGACTCATTTGGACTGCAGACATGTTCCCAGGCTTGATTTAATGAGTGCAGAACATCACTTCCTGCAGGAATGTGCAGAGACTCTCAGACAGGAGAGCTTTCCTTTAGACTTTGAGTCTCTGATATGTTGCTCATTTGTGTTTTGAGATGTAATAAAAATTGCCATCGGTTTTGTTCTTAGGTTTGAAACATTCCGTGCTGCTATTTTAAGTAAAAGTTCAAATAAAATGTAGAGAAGAGTGCAGACTTTGTTAGCTTTCCTTGCGAATCATGAAGCCACCACCTCTGTGCTTGAAAGTTGACAGTTGGTATTGATATGATGCATTTGAGATTAGACTTCAGATGTTTATTCGATGTTTCCAGCTCCGTGTTCTTCTTCCCTCTTTTGATTGTTGCTAAAAGTTTAAAAAAGTTGGATTGTCTCGGCTTCTATAGGGAAGAGTTTTTTCCTTAAACCCTATGATGAAATCAACAAATCAAATAGAATTGATCTTTATGACCATCAACATCAAATCAAATTTACTGAGCACTTCATTTTTTAACCCATTTTGCACTCACATCAATTTACCCACAATGCTACATCTTTATCTGTGTGGATGTTTGCTTTGATGAAAAACTCTGGAATGGAAAACTGGAGATCAGCTGATCCTCAAAGTTACACTCACAAAACACAGTTCATGTATGCAGAAATCCTACTCATTTACAGATAAATGTTTGTAGACAGACGTGAAAACCATGAATTCATCAAAACAGCCAGTTTCTGCTTCTGGTGCAAACAGAATCTTTGGTGGGAATCAGGATGACGTGTTGGTCAGACCAATCTCTGCTTCCCATTTCAGTTTCATGAGAAAACTTCCAGGAGGTTTCCGTCCACGGACAAGCAGTGATCCTGACAATGACCATGTTTCTACACAGGTAACTGGCTAAAAAAGGAACTAATTTGACCCTTAATCTCCACATAATTACCGCTGAGCTGTTGGCAGGTATCCTCACTGTCCATTTTAAAAAGTCTTCTCAAAACCTATATTTATATCCAGGCTTTTGACACAGCATGAGACTCTGTTCTGCTGGTGTCTTACTCATTTCTCTGCCTTTATCTGGTGTTTGTTTGCTTTTATGGCACATATTTGTATTTTTATCTTTAATAGTTTAAATCTTTTGGTTGTTGTTTTAAATGTTTTGGGGCTTTTACTGTATGGTGCCTTGTTTGAATGCGGCCATTTGAAAGTGCCATATCAATCAATCAATCAATCAATCAATCAATCAATCACTCACTCACTCAATCAATCAATCAATAACAGGGGAACAGGACTGAAACCATTAGCCGCGGTTACATGGGCAGAATATCTTGATCGGATCAATGGTCGGGTTAAAATTCACCCGTGCACATGGGATCAGAAAACCTTTTTCCGATTAGAACAAACGTTCCCATGGCTCACACCTTTGGTCGGAGTAAATCGTTTGGGCATGCGCAGTAGTGGTAAAAAAAACCCGGAAGAAGAGATGCGCCTCGTTGTAAACAGACCGCTGCCACAGACTTTTGTGCAGCAGCTCCGTAACACGAGGCGATCTTCCAAACGTGCTTTTATTAATGTTATGAATAGTATGAAGCGCTTGCTCGCTCATCGTTTATTTAATCCGTGTGGTCATTGATTTTTATGTTGAAGAACGGAGCTGGAAGAGTTAGGAGGACAGGCTATAAACACGCGCTAACAACATTAGCCTTGCTTGTGGACACAAAATCCAGGACCGTGCGAGAGATGCAGCAATCTACATCTGCTGTCGGGGCTCTCGATCTTGGGCACGGCGCCCACACGTAACTAAGCATCCCTCCCTCCCTTCACACACAAAGTTATCTGGCTCCTCTGCTCACTTGTTCCACTGGCACCGGGGCTCGGGTGCCAGTGGAACAAAGCGCTGCTTACCCCTCTTGAAGGAGGGAGAGGCAGAGAGCCAGCGGGGCGAGAGCGGAGCGGCGCTTTTCACGGGGCGTCTGCAGAGCATTCAGTCGGTCCCGTATGCGCTTCAAAGCTTTCTCACAGCCAAACACCGTCTATGCATGACGTAACCCAGAGCAGTAGTGACACAGGATCGGAATGACCGTTTACATGCTCCACGATCGGATAAATGATCGGTATAACCCACCTATCTCGATCGTAAAGAAATTCTGATCCGAATGAGTCTGATCGGGGCAGAGTATTCCGAACGGTGCGTTTACATGACACATTTTCTTTCCGATCAGGCGTTCTTTCCGATTACTTTTGCCCATGTAAACGCGGCTACTGATCCATTTTCTGACATTTATCCACACAGACCACAAAGGAGATTTTTGGTTCATGAGACTTTTGGTCCTTTTTCTTTTTTGGTGGATGAAGCAACTGCCAACGAGCACCTATATGAAGACTGTGATTCTATGATTCAACCAGAGCTTTCTGTCCGAGGCAAGTTGTAAATCAAATCAAACTGTGTCATAATAAATTTCATTCACAATGAAACGTTTAATGGCATTTAACTATAACGAAAAAAACGACCAAGTCCATCACAGCAGACAACACACATGTGATGTCAGCAAAAACGGATCAACCATAATTCCAGTCCAATGTGTGGAAAGACTTTGATTTCAGCAAAGTCATGTGACCTTCCAGTGTTCTAAGAATGTTCCCTTTGGATCCTTTGGATGTGGAAAAACAACAGCGGACTGAACTTTAGGGAACTAAAAAGTGAATGGATTTGACATTCATTCTTGTTTGGACACATATTTCATTTACACTTGATTATCTTGGAAGAAAAACAAGGAATCTGGAAAACTGCACTGTTCAGTAGCAGGTATTTCTCTCTGAGTCAAACTGGTTGAAGTTTTGGATAAAGATGTTCTGGATCCATTCTAGATCAGTGAATCGGATCGTTTAAAATGATCCAATATCGACAATGAATCTTTATCAGAAGCCACAAATTATCGATACGTTCAATACGTACGTTACACCCCTAGTCTGGACCCAAGAAGTGAAGTAAGGCCAGACAGAGTAAAGACTATACTCAGAGATTCTCCAGGATAGCAAACCAATCTCTGCAGCCAAGTCATTTGTTCAGATCATCTCCAGTAAGAAAATCCCAGACGATGCCGCCAAAATCTGCCTTTCTGCCTTCAGATGTGTTCAACCCCAACAAGACAAGAAGACCCTGAGGAATTTGAACCTTTCCACTGAGTTATTGATTCATTTCCACTAGGGCTGCACGATATGAGGAAAACTTGCGATATGCGATATTAGTGATTTGATATTGCGATGACGATATAACTTGCGGTATATGAACATATAGCAAAACAACCAAAAAAATAATTTCCATTTCACTGCAACAGTTTAAAAATTACATTTCAAATAACCCACATCTACATAGGAGACAAACATCTAACAGAAAAGGGCTCCATGCGATTGGTCTATGATGTAAAGGAGTTGTTTGTTTCATTGAATACTTCAAGCTGCCATAAGATTGTTTGTCTATATGGTTGATTTGCATCCTTGCTGATTGAACCCAAACCACTCTGGTTTTTCCCCTTCCTGCTGGAGATTTAACACAAAAGGCTCAGTTTATGTGTAAAAAACAAAGACGTGATCTAACGTGGATCCTAATTCAATGTAAGACTCTAATCTCAAAAATGATAAACGTGTAAAATAAAAAAAGGAGGAGAAATATGGACAAGCTTTATTCCATAATTACAGAATCATTTGCAGGATTTTTCGATATTTGTATTCATTTCTGAACATCAGCTTATGTGAGACGAGGAAACAGAAACCAGCACAGATATCTGGTCCAAACAGAGGCCGACCATGAGCGGCATGTTCAGCTGTGAAGGAGCGGGATCCTGAGGAGACCAACTTGTGTTTAACTGAGTCTCAGCAAAATATATTTAGTAGTTAACAACATTTGCTAATTCCAGGATAATCTGGGCCATCCTGGGCTGTCTCTGAGGATATTTCTGTCTCCAGTCTCACCCTGGCAGCTGGTCGATACATTTCCTCCTTCCAGGACTGACTTAGGTCATCTATGGACTTGCTTGTCGGTCGTCATCACCATAGAGAACACAGAGTCCATCAGATCCAGCTATGGTCTAAAATCAAGAACTGAAACGTCACCTCTGACAGCAGCGACCAAACAGAGGTTCATCCTTGAAAGTTCTGCCTGTTCCCGCTCCCATCTGAACGTCGTTTGTCTCAAGAAAAGCATGATATAGGCTCGACAGAAGGGAAAGATGCCAAAAATGTCTCTGTGTGCTGAGAAGGAGCAAGCCCCGGAGGGGATGCTGCGTATGTGCAGCTGACAGATGAACAGACACTGGCTTCTCCCATTATGTGTTAAATCTTTCAGAAATAGGGCTCTAAAAGTAGACTGAGATCCGTGCCTCTGTACATATTTAGGGAGCGTCTGGGCATGGGGAGGGCGCGGCGGGAGGCTGAGTTAGGTCAGCCGTGACCAAGGCAAAACGGTCTGGCTATCGGGGCTAGAAAAAGACCTCTGATGTGTTTCTGAATGGTGATATTCTCAGAGAAGGTCAATGCTTTTTGAGACCGTCTGCATGGCAGAGGATGAGTGTAAGCCTTCCATCCAGTGAAATGAGCTCTCATTCCAAAAACACGTTTGAGGAACAATAAGTAGCAGAAAAGGAGTCTCATGTCAACCACGATTTTACTGAATTTGGCATAAAATAAAAACTCTGCCCTGCTGGGAAAAACCTCTTTTCAGACACATGTGTAAGTTAATGGTGTTGAAAGCAAAGGTAGTAAAAAAGCATTAGCCACATGCGCATGGATGAGGTTGGACCCACGTGGATACTGCAGATTTTTTGGGTTGTCCAGCCTCTAGAGGGTCATAGACACAAGTTCCTTTGAGGCTTGTGGGACCACCTCATGAAAGGGGAACGCACCATTGTCGTGCGTGTGGTACGTTTACCGTGAAGTTTATTTTTAGGGCTAATGCAAGTTACACGCACTTTTGACATTCGGGTGATGCTGTCTTACAGAGTCCTTACACCACACTCTAGTTGTTAGTTAAGTTTTAGTGATATGCATGCAGGTTTTTGGGTAGTCCGGGCCCATAGAGAGGAGGCACTACATCTTATGAGCAGTCAGTGTGTCTTTCAGTTGCCTTAAGGCTCGTACAGCCGCCTCGTGGAAGTGGAACTGAGGAATGTTGTGTGAAGTATTTGCAAGGCTAACGCGAGTTGCACGTGCTTTATGACGTGACCCCCTTTATGCCACACTCTAGTCATTAGTGAGGTTGACGCACTGGCAAATGCTACATGCAGGGGGTGTGCAGGTAAGTGCCCGTAAGACGCCTGTAGGATGCCCACACAAACTACCCTGTCTAATTTCCTCATTTCTAACAGCTAGGTTGTGTGCAAGGAATGGGTAAGGAGCACACACCACTAATTGGCCACCTTCATGCACTGCACAGATTTGCCCATTTTTCCCTTGCAGGCAGCATATCCACCCGGACAGGCAGTTGTGGCAAAAGCTTGAGGCGCGAGTACTGGCTATCTACTGACCACGGCCAAAGGCTCCATGCACAGAATGTGCACTTCAGTGCCCGTTGGACACCCACACAAGCTACACACTCATTAGGTCATTTCCTCATTTCTGACAGGCTGTGCTCAACGATCATGCACTTATGTTATCTGCAGAATTTGGGGGGATGGGGGGTGGAAAAAGAATTAAAAAATCCATACAACGTACGTGTCTTTTCTACTTACCCTAACGCATTGTCAAAAACTAAGTGTTCACTAAACCCGTCAACCGCAGCATGCCCGTAGAAAAATGTACGCAACCATTTTGGCTCTACGGGCCGTATCCCCCCCCCAAAGTTTTCACCTGTAGGTAGCCTGTATCTAGCCGTAAGAGCAGCTATGACCAACACTCATGACTCTCACTGCTCTCTCCAGAAGAGTCTGCATAGAAAAAAGTGCAGGTTCCTGCTGTTTGCAGTTCTAAGGAGCTTATGGATTCTACAGTTTCTTATTCGCCACAGTTTGTTGCACTCTGTGTGAAAATGATCAGGAGCTTTTGATCAGAGCTGTTTGGGTTTTGTTTTTCCATCCAAAGTGTGTCAAAAAACTGTCCAACTGCTGTCCCTGGAGATCCGACATATTTTATGAGAATCGACTAAATAACCCATGAACACAACTGTACAGGATTTGTTGGTTAAACACAAGCCTCCACCTTCTGATTGAGAAGTTGAGGCAAACGCAAAAGCATTTAATGTTGCGATTTCTCCAATGATCACTGATGGTTGGTTTCAAAGTGGACCAACTTTCCATTGAATGCCCTGTAATAAACCAAATAAACTCTTTTTTTCATCTTTTCATTTATTTGAAGCTCAAATTTGTGAATTATTGGGGAAGTTGATCGGCAGGTGGGTGGATTCATGGAATGACTCAACACAACTCACTTCTTTCACCCATTTGTTCGTTTTTAGAGCACAATTGAATGAAAATGGGATGTTTCAAGCTGTAGGATTTAAAATGATTAACCTCCTATTCGATTACAAAGGCCTTTTTAAATGTGCATGTGACATCGCTTTTGGCAATATTTGAATTCTGTTTTAAAATATGAGTTTCCAGCAGAAATGTATGCTTTAAAAAGAATACCTTTTTTTCCTCTTTAGGATTTTCCATGGCAAAATGTAAAAAGTCATTTTGAAAAGGAGAAAAGGTTTGTGAAAACCAAACTCCACTGGAGCTGTCACTTCGCTCTTCCTTTCTTTTTCAATAAGAATTGTGCAGATGTGTGGAAGCGAAAAAAACAAAACAATGGTGGCCCTGAGCTTGAGGTTAGTCTGTTGAGTGTGGCATGTCCTGTTTAGGTTGCACTCTTCACAATATACCGAAACACACGCAGCCTGCAGGTCTGCTTCCTGACAGCCCCGCTCGATAAAAGGTCACGGGGGGCTCAGGCGGGACCAGATAAATCAGGCAGAAATGCAGCGTGGGCATTCAGGAAGAGGCGCGTGAGACACCGGGAGCACCGGCAGGGACCCTCCGCGTCCCGAGGAGGAGCAGGTGTAAGAGGAGGACAAACGTATCGTCCATTCATGCAAGAGGACAGAGAGAGAAGAAAACACGGGGTGACATGACGCTCGACCGAGGGGCGGCATGTAAGTGACCTCCCCCCACCAAATGACAAAAAGAGGCATCATAATGAAAACACTGGGGGAGGCAAAATAACAGCGGGGTTCAGTGCATGTGAATAACCTTTGGGCGCTGGAAACACAGCTCACCCTTTCCAGAATAATTGAATTTGGTGTGCTTTGTGACCAAGTATAAAGGCCTCCCTTTGCGGAGCGGCAGGCCAGCCACGGCTGTTGCATAACAGAGCTAATAAAGGAGGCCTACAGGGCCCGGGACGAGAGGAGGAGTCAGACACGTGGGAACTGCCTCTGTTCTGCTGCTTTGTCTGGGGCCGCGAGCGAGCAAAGCCCTGGGGCATTAGTGTAGGCATGCCTAACATTACGCTCATTCCACGGCAAAAAAAAAAAAAAAAAAAAAAAACACACAGAAGCGCTGTGCTTATCTACAAGAGATGAATGCGGGCTGCTGGACGTCTCCACCATTCTCTCCAACAAACGAGCCTGAAAAGACTCCCAGAGGACGGACGTTTTTACCAGTCATCGATGCCAAACTACAACTTTAATGTTAGATGAAGCTTTACATCAAACTTTTCAGCACTTCCTGTCATGCAGCTCCTCTCCTGCCTGCTGAGAAGAGCGGAGATGGGCCGAAGCGCCGCGATGAAACGGCTCACTTTGACGTGTCAGAAGCTCCAGAGGAGGTCCTGAGGCTTCACCAGCAACACACACAGAGGGTTTCTGTAGGCGACAGCTTTCGTCGAGGCTTCAGACAAAACCCTGATTTTAGAATATAGAAATTGTTATTTTTCCTCAGGAAAATTCCACTTTTGATCAGTTTACTACGGTGGCCCTGAAGGGCAAATCAAAACAAATCACTTAACGCAAAAACATATTTATACCAGAGCAAAAATGAAAAAAGAAAAACAAATAAAAAAGTTTTTTTTTTTAATAACAGAAATTGAAACAAAAATAATGAAATGTTCTTAAAAAAAAAAAATTCCAGTATTCAAAGGGAAATGTTAAAAAACAGATCATTGTCATCCAGTTTTGTCTAAAACAGAAAAAAATTATATTGAAAATTGTTCAGAAATCAAAATGAAATGTTTAAAAATTCAAAACAAAAGAAGAAACTGGAGAAAATACAGGGACTATGGGACCTCACTGATTGGATGATGACATTTCTCCATCCTTTCAACCAAAGGTTATGTAGAATGAAGAAGCGCTGCTGGATATGCTCCGCACTAATCAGAAAACATCTATTAGTATGCAGACATTGAAAGTGCATTAGAAAAAACTCAAAAATCAAACATCATCACCCAATCAAGGATGTCCCATTGAGACTACCTATTTGGTTTATTTATGCTGTTTCATTATGATTTCTTACAACTACTTCTGTTTTTTCGATTAGTTACATTTATTGGATTGTGTTTTGGTTTCTAAAATGTAATGTTGTTCTTTATTATTTGTTATGCCTTTTTATTGTCATTGTCTTGAGTGATTTGTTGTGATTTGCACTTCAGGGCCACCGTAGTTCAAACTGTTTTCCATGACAACCATAGAATTGGAATCGGTTCCAACCGTAAACTGGTTTGCAGTGTAAAGGGGAACAGAATGGATTCTGGGTAGGTCAGTGAAACCATAACTCTCCCCAAAGGAAGTCCAAAACAGTTCCACCATGAATCACAGAAACGTCAAATCCTTCCAACCATCGACTGTAAATGAGAACTGGACGGAGTGAGTGTGGCCTCACCCATAGGAAATGACTTACGTCTGGGTCCACCCAAATGAAGTCACTTCAGTTGCCATTGTTTTGGTGATTCGGTAGTTCCCCATGTTGGAACCAATCAGGAGTGAGCTTGTTGGAAGTCCACACCCCTACTACATGAATGTGGTCTAGTATGTTTTGAACATTTGACACGCTGAGGCATCTGATTGGTTAGTTTATAACTTGAATAAGTTGCAATAAAAGAAATACTGAGAATAAAAATGTAGGGATCATCAAGAAGATGTTAATAAAATGAGTCAGAGCAATAAGTCTCTGGGATTTTGGCTTCTTGGAAGCTTCCTGTTTGGAACACAAAGGGGGAGGGGTCACTCGGTCCGGTTCTCTTACAGTTATTGGGAATCAACCAGTGGTTAGTTTTTCTGGATGAAGAAAAGTTGCATTTGAAAGAGAAGTCTGAAGGAAATCTGTTGGGTCAAAAATAAAAATAAAAAGCATCAGAGTTGGAGTCATTCAGGAAACTGGTTGTGATTTGGAAATCTGCTGATGACGGGAAACAAAAACTATGCTTCCACCTGATTTGAGGACAGCTTTAGGGCTGAGTCAGCAAACCACAAACTGTGTATGACAGCAGATGTCAGAGAGTCACCTGGACACTGACGTCACGGAGTGAGAGCAGCGGACAACTCTGTGTCTGTTAGTAGAACAAAAATGGGATTTAGCGCAAGAGAGTGTGAGGTGGCGACTGAAGACATTCCTCTGCTATGATCCCAAATAAACCAAAGTGCAGCTGCAGGACTACAAACGCAGCAGGCATCTGCAGACCTCCACCCTGCACCTCACAGGAGCTGCTGAAGCCCTGCTTCATCAAATGTAGGGAGGAGGAGGAGATGACATGCAGCTCCTTTCCCTCTGCTGGGAGCAGCTGGGTTCCTCCCAGAAAACCTGGATCCGGTTCGGGTTTTCTGGGAGGACTCGTTTCTGGTTCGTCCTAACAGGTTGGAGCGGAAACAGACCCACTGATCTCCGTGGCGGAGCCTGGAATCAGAGTCCCCACAAAAGCACATCTTTGCAGCTTCCCCAGCGGCCTGAGCAGCATTCTTTGAATACTTGCACAAAGATTTCTGGGAGATGAAGTCTGAGCGCTCCCCTCTCGCGTCCGGTCAAAACTTTGGTGTGGGTTCTCTGATCCTGAGGAGGTGGCAGTGCGTGGAGTTGACAGGGGCGTCTACGGTCCCAAACGCGGGTTCGAACTGGTGGTTTGTGGCACGGGAGAACCGCTCCTTCGCGGGGATGCGTCCCTGCTGACAGGCAGCAAACTCCGCACAAACAAACAGCTGCGCTCCCGCTCTCTGTTTACGCAGCCCCGATGCGGGCTCAGCCTGTGGGAGAGACCCTCTGCGTTTGCGTGGACGTTGCTTCCAGATCTCAGCAGATCTGGACCCCTCCGGATCTCCTCGATCCGCCCTCCTCGCGCGCCTGGCACCCCAGCGGCGCAGCGTAACTGCGCGTGAGCTCTCGGGGCCTTTCACGTACCTGTCTCTGGGGTCAATCCACGACGTCTGCCGGGTGTTGTGGTCGATATAAAACACTCTTCCGTCGTAGTCCCGGGCTTCCTCCCAGCCCGCGGGCAGCGGCAGCTCCGAGCTCTCTCTGCGCTTCCCGCCGCTGACCCACGGCATAGCGTCGGGACGGTGAGCGGGCTGGAGCCCCCTGCCCTGCGTCTGATCCCCCCCCGGAAAAAGTGGCCTTTTTCACTGCATAACCTCGAGGCAGCGGCGCGCGCGAACCCAAAAAACGAACTTTCCAAGCAGGCGCCGCCGTAGAAAACCTCCCAGCGGAGCTACATCTACTTTCGAAGCGCTCCTCCACGCCCGCACAACAGCAGCGGCGCGCTCACGCTCCTCGGTCCTCCTGTTCGCCTCCTCCACCATACTTCATTCCTCCATGTCCATATTCGGGAGCGGATTTGCATAAGCGCTCGGACGCGGGGCTGGGGGAGCTCCTTCGTCCAATAGGAAGACTCCAAGAGTCCCAGATTTCACTCAAACTAATCAGCGCGACACAAACGCTCTTTCAAATCAGCGAGAATGGAAGTGGATCGGAACCAGCGGGTTCTGCTCCAAACTGAGCCATGAAAACCGCCAACTAAAAGCAGCTTGAACCACGAGGGGAGGGAGCGTGGCGAGTTCAGTCAGACGCCTCAAACTTCGCAACACGAACCCACGCCTGAACTGACAAGCCCGGGCTGAGCCGTAAGTGGTGCAACAGCGACGCCCCGTGTCCGTTTGTGGTACAGCAGCGTCCTCCACAGCAATTCAACAGGAACTCATCAAATCATGTTTATACCGCAAAAGCTAGTTTATTGTGCCTTTTATTGCAGTTTTTTTTTAATTTCAAACATTTTAGCTGATTATATACATAAGCTTTAAACCTTTATGTATATATAGTTCAAACTAATTTGCTACATAATGAGAAAAAACACCTGCAGACTTTTGAAAAATAAAGATTTTTGTTTTGAGTGTTTAGAAAATGTAAAAATTAAAACCCAAACTATAACATTTTATTATTTAAATCTGCCAGACCAGAAACTAATGATTGTTTATGCATCTGAAAATGCAATTCATCAGTCTTACCTGCATTTTACAACAGTAAATGTTAAACTTCTGGTAAAAATACATTACAATAAAATGAATGAAAATCTATCATAAGATTTATCTAACATTTTGTCTGATTTTAGAACACATAAATTCGGATTAAACTAGAAGGAAAAACATTTGTTTAAAACTTTTTCCTTAATAAAAATTGAATGGATGTAGAGCAGAAAAAACAAACCTGCAAGATTGCATTATAGCTTTAATTAATAAAGGAAAAGTTATTAACAAAGAGCATAACATCATGTTTGATGTTATGCTCTTGTTTTGCTTATTGTGAATCTTGTTTAATTATTGTGAATCTTTGTCGTATATTGATTATAAAAAACAACAGTACCCTCTTTCAATGGTCAACGGACCATGAAGTCAGGCATTGCTCAAGACAGAAAAAATGCTTTACATTTTACAAATATGCTAAATATGACAAGATAAAAACGTACACAGTTTTGCCACAAACCTGCAGAGAACTGCCAATGTCCCAAAAGGGAAGCACAGAGGTGGAAGTGGAGAATATGGGCCAAATGTATCATCATGTGGCCTGGGACGATCATTGTGTTAAAGGGCAACAGAAATATCTGTAAATGTTCAATTCCAGTAGGATACTGCATAACACACACTCCACACAGAGGACCCTCCCAGGGTGGGGGGCTCTGCTGCTTGGCAGTAGTGGTGCCCGCCACCCCACTGGAGACCTGATACCCCACACTATACTTCACACCCACACCACTATACACAAATGGGATCAGGAGGGCAGCCAGTCTCACCGCCTCTGGGTCCTCTTCAACCCGGCCTGGCTTGGGAGGATCCTGCTGGCCGGGGCAGTGGCCAGGCGTGCGTTGCTGGGGGGTCAATCGTCAGCGGTGACGGGGTAGCAACCAGAAAATATGTGTGTGTGAAAGTGCATGGGTGGGGGACTCGCCAGGACTACACCACCCTCCGTTTTGCAGAGTGGGGAGGGCTTCGGGAGGAGGGGTTGAGGTCACGAGGGTCCGGCTGGGTGGTGGGCAGGGTCCTTGGCCCGTGTCTCGTTGTCTGGCACCGGATGACCCAAATGGCTGCTGCCCCAGTACGCACGGAGCGCCTGTCTCTGTGGCCTGGGGGGCCTGTTAGTTCTGACACCGGGGTCGCCCATGCCCTCCGGGGTGGCGGATGGGCCCCATAGAGTGGCCTTCTCAAAGCCTGGCTGGGTGAGTGGGCGGTCCCCCCCACCCAGGCTGCGTGGGGCCCATCGCTGGAGATACTCCTGGTCCGGGGGTATGCCCCTTTCTGGTCTGGCTGGTCGGGACTAGGGGAGTGGTCTGTTCCACAAAGTTTGGGCAGCGGCATGTATTCTCCACCCCATCGCACGTGTGCACACTGTCACACTGCCCCCTGTCTGATTTATCCCTCCTCCTAACCCACAGTGTATTGATGGACAGATATCTTCCACTAATCATAGTGTCAGAGTTTCACTTTTGGATATAATATTTGCCTCTGCAGATTTAGCAACAAAAACAATTTTCTCACCCCTCTGCAGGTGGTTTTCAACCTGGGCCCTGTCCTCACCAGAGGCCTGGGAGCTGAGGTCCTGTGCAGCGTCTTAGCTGTTCCTAGCACTGCGCTTTTCTGGACTGAGAGGTCTGAGGTTTTTCTACATTTACTATTGCAAACCCCAGACTTTGATAAACCATTCATACTGCAGACAGACGCATCAGGGGTGGGCCTTGGAGTGGTGCTTTCACTGTATGTGATGAGGAGAGTTGACCAGTGGTGTTCCTATGCCAAAAGCTGTTGGACCGGAAGACGATGTACTCGATAAAGTGGGCTATTGAGACTTTCGCTAATACTTGTAGGGACATCACTTCCTTTTGGAGACGGATCATCGGGCGTTGCAGTGGCTGAACCGGATGAAGGATACGAATGGGCGAATCTCAGGATAGTACCTGTCTTTTCAGCTTGGAACCAAATACTTCCTGTTGCACTGTTCTGGTTATGTTATAACGTAGCGGTATCCTGTTTACTTATGTTTACATGCTGTTTTTCGTTTCTGATAATGACAGCAGAAACAGATTTGAGCTTTCACTACAGCTCCCTGCAGTTGAGTCGTTTCCAGGTGACTCAACAGTCTGTCTGGTAAGCTACAGAGTCAAGTCCCGCGCTAGTTTTGCCGTTTTTATTTTTGCTAATATTGCTTGTTGGTCTTGTATCACCGGGGACTTTGTGACGCTCCCATTGGTGGAACAACTGCTGCTTTTTATACACTGAGTTTTTGGAAGCATTTTACTCATCACTGCTTGTGTGCTGAATCTCGTGGACTAATGGCCAGGGTTCTGCTGGCCCGGTTGCTCAGTGGCTGCTATTGAGCCAAAGCAAATTAGACAAAACGGGGTGTTTACACTCGAATTTTCCATCACCCACAAAAAAGCTTACAGCACTCTCTCATCCAGCAGCACCCTATGGTCGGAAATACTCCTAAGGATAGTTTCTTTTTATTTTTTGTTTTAAGAAAATTTTTATATAATTCTTTTTAGAGCTGTTTTTCCTGTTATCTCCTCCTCAGTGCTGAGGACCCAGGTGTCAGCCCTAAATTTTTGGGGGGAGGCTTTCCCTCAGTTTGGACTGACGTGTCCTTGGGTGAAGGGTTCACGAGTGTGTGTGGTCTGCATCACGGTAGTGGGGTGATTTCCTTTTTTTTTTCTTCTCTGGGAGCCTACACCTTTAACCATTCAGCAGACATGCGGTGAGGTTGATGGCTGGTGAGGCACTGACTCCTCCTGGGTCAGATTTACAATGAAAGAACTGAAGATTTCAGCATTCATCCAACAGCAGCTAACAGCTTATAAAATACACACACAAAATATTTGTCCAACAGAAGATATTTATTTTATAAATGGATAGAACACTTTTCTTTGTGTATAAATTATTCAGATATACTGTAAAATCAACAACATTTCTGGTATTTTTCTCCAACTTCAAATTCTGGTGCTTTAATCAAAGCACAAATGTTGTCTGTGAAAATGACTTCAAAATAAATATAAATTATTTTACTTACATTTTTGTCCACTTACTTCCAAGTTATTTAAAAAAACATTGAAAAACATGTTTGGCCTTACTTTTTGAGTCTGTCTGCTGATCCTTCTCCACAAAGTTTGAGATCTGTCGGAAAGTCTTCCTTTCCTTTAGTTTAATGTGAGTTTCTCCTCTCAATGGAGAAAGACGCCCTCAGTCTGTTTCTGTTTCTACAGCACCAGTAGCTACAAAGCAGCTGTCAGCTCACATCTGCCCCCTGCTGGTGAGGCTTGCCTCACCTAAAGCCTTTTCTGCGGGGCTCTACAGCAGCGTTTTCAGCGCACGTCTCTGTTAACATTGGCCGCATTTACACTGCAGGCCTTGATGCTCACATCCGATTTTCTGACTATATCCGATTTTTTTGATGACCCGCTTACATCATCTTATATAAGTGACCCGTATCTGATTTTTGCATTTACACCATACAATGCTGAAACTATCAAACGTGATCGCTCTGGAGGACTACGTAGCAGCATCACCGCGGACCTCTTTCGACTTTTGTGACTGCGGTTGTCATGGAGGCAAGGCGGCGACGGAAGGAGGTGTTGCCTGGGCGCTCCAGAGGGGATGCACGGGGGAGTAAAAATGAGGGCTGGTCGGCCGTCTTATGTTCTTGAATGAGGAAGTGTTTGCAGACGTGCTGTACTAACAGTTTGATCCAAGTGTTGAACCTTTCCTGCGCGATGACTTCTCTTTTTCGACCGTAGTCAGAAACGCACGGATATTTCCTCGATTTCTTTTCCGCTTCTGGAACCAGCCTGTGAGTGGGTTAAGAAAGCGCCACACACTCTTCTAATGTGGCTCAGAAGGGTCACAACACACAACTTTACACACAACACACTTTACACACAACACATTAATCTCTTACACACAACACACAACTTTATACACAACACATTAACTTTACACACAACACATTAACTTTATACACACACATTAACTCTACACACAACACATTAACTCACAACACAACACATTAACTCACAACACAACACATAATCACAACACAACACACATTAACTCGCCAACACAACACATTAACTTTACACACAAATACACAATCCTTTTACACACAAATACACAACTCACAAATACAAACACACTCACAACACAATATATTCTCACAACACATTAACTGGCTAACACACACTCACAACACAACACGCAACTCCTGGCAACACATAATCTTCGATAACACAACAGCTGGTTCGTTGGAAATACAACACATTAACTCATGGTTCAGAAGGGTTACACACAACATTAGCTACTTACTTTTTCACTAATAACGATGGCCTCAAATAGGTAAGTGAGCTGAGCTTGATTGGTTGAGCAGCACTATTTAATGTGTGCTGTGGGAGGGGCATAAAGAGTTGCTACAAGAGAACCTAGCAGGTGTTGCCAGAAACTTTCTTTATTATGGTTTTTTCCGCGCTGCACGCGCGCTCCTTTCTTTCCTTCTTTTTCTCCGCTTCCTCCTCTCACACGTGCACGTGGGTCCCCAACACACGAACACACCCACTCCGGAACACTAGACACCAAGAATGTGGATAGATGGAGAGGAGAGGAGCGCGCGCAGCGTGTGTGTGTGTTGGGGACTGCATGTGTGTGTGAGAGGAGAAAGCGGAGGAAAGGAAAGGAGAAGACAGAGGGGGGTGTCAGAGCGGAGGGAGGAGTGTGCGTTCATATTGTGTGTCAGGAGGAAGGAGAACCATAGTAAAAGAGAGAGTTTCTGCAAATATTGCTGCTATCTTCTTTGTAAAGTAATAATAACATGTTCCCCTTCCACAGCTCACTGTGCCGTTACTGTTAGGTAGTTAGCCGCTCAGCTCCAGTAGAAATTTCAGAATAAAAGCACTTCAATTACTGCTTTACTCTCGCTAGAGCAAAGGTTAGAGGTAAGTTATCGTGTTAGACCCTTCTAAATATGAGTTAATGTGTTGTGTTGTGAGTTATTGTGTTGTGAGTTATTAGTTATAGAGTTAATGTGTTGTGTTGTGAGTTAATGTAAGGGGGTTGTGAGTTATTGTGTTAGTTGTGAGTTATTGTGTTGTGTTGTGAGTTATTGTGTTGTGAGTTATTGTGTTGTGTTGTGAGTTATTGTGTTGTGTTGTGAGTTATTGGTGGGGACACATCATTTTAAAGACTTAATAATGGTAATAAATGGCACATTTTATAAGTTTGAATAAAGATGTATTAATCAGAGGTTTAGATGGTTTTATATTTCTTATATGGTGTAGATGAACTATAGTTACCTGAAGAAAGGAATGTTAGTCTTCAGTGGGGATGGCCCGCGACACAGACGCCGACACTCGCTTCATAAGCAGAGTGGTTCAGACAATGTTTCGCATGTGCCAACTAACGCAGATCACATGGTTGATGTATGAAGCGCCAAATGCATTGTTTGGTCGAACCAGGGTTCAGATGTCACTTGTGCTGGAACAGTTGGGCGCGCTATTCTCTTTAAATACATATGACCCAAACGTTTCCGATCGTCTTGTTGTTTTCCATCGAATCAATGTCAGGTCATTGCACTTTACCATGGCTCCTGGTAAAAAACGCTCTGTGGCTTGGGATAATTTCAACTTGGTTTCTCCTAATAAGGAAATACACTATAAACGGTATTTATTAAGGGGGCGGTTTTATAAATCTTTGATGTCGAGACCACATGGTCACTTTAAAGATAGCTCAATGACAAAGTTAGTGGTGTTTTATCCTCTTTTAATGCTTTATTTAAAATTTGTGTTGGAAAACGTAATAATTCCGTTTGAAATTTTTTTTAAAATTATCTGAAGGAAGGAAAATACTGTGTGAAGTGAGAATAATGGGTGTAAATTCTTTTCTGTTGGCATTCTCCAACATCTATAATACCATGCAAGTTGTGATCAACATTTTAAATTTCTGCCAGGCGCTTCTGGGGCCCAGTCTTGATGAGTTCAGCCTGGTCTAGTCTAATGTTCCAGTCCCCTCCACAAATAATTATACCGTCTGCCTGTGTCATTAACGCTATAAGTTTCTGATAAAATGAAAAGTCACTGCCAGGGGGGCGTAGATATTTAAAAAATGTTATTTAAACTCCATCTATTTTCACTGTTACCAGTATGCAGCACCCTTCTTATTTTTTTTCAGAAATGAATTCAAATGGTATCTTTTGGGATATTAAAGTTGCAATACTTCTTCTGTGTCTAGTTTTATGGGATGAGAAATAGGCCTTTGAAAATCCCAACATAAAAGCATCAGAGATTTTTTAAAAGATTGTTCTCTCAGCAAATAGTTGAATCAAAATAACTTTTAGTTGTTAGAGTTCTTCCAGACGAGGCAAAATGAGCCAAACAGAACCTTTGTGAGCTTTCAGAGATGTTGGAGTCTTAGTCAGGGATAGTCCTGCCCACTTTAAAGAGCAGGCTGTGAGATGGTTGTGTTGTCTTTACTGTCATAGTTATTGTGTGTCCCGAATTACCCAGTGTTTGCTTTTAAACGTCAGGAGGAAAAGGCACTGAACACTACATTGTGCACCAATTCCCAAGAGATCTTCTTCAAACATTTTTACTTGTCTTTGGTGGTTTCCTGTATTCTGATTTCTCCATCGAAGCAGTGGTTGATGCTCCTCCGTACTTCTGCACAGCGCGGTCCTCTGCCGCTTCCAGCGAAAGTTGTTGTAGCTCACATTGGTGGGGTCGTGGGAGGGGAGATGACGGTAACCAGAGCCCCAGTGATGACATGTCGCTGTAGCCTCTGCCAAGTGCTCGATGCAGGCGCACTCCTCCAGAACAAGCCGCTTATGGTAAGGGGTCTGGAATCGGATTTTTCTCTCCTTCAGCACTTTCTTTGCTTGGTTGTATTCCATGCATTTCTTCTGGATTGCTGGGGGACAGTCCTGGTCCATGAAGAAGCGGTTATTGTTGTGTATGGTCTGCCTCCTCGTTGCGGCCCTCTTTATCACTTCTGGCTCTGAAGTTGGTTAACCTGATGATGGAGCACGTTTGGACGGTGGTGTTGTGGGCTTTGCAGGAGTTTGTGGGCTCTTTTCTATCTTAACACCGGAGTTGCGTGTAATATCCAGAGTCTCAAAGAGCACTTTTTCTAGAAAGGCGATCATATTGGTGAGCCTCCTGCTCTGTTAGCTTAGCTTCCATGTTATCCTGCCGCTGCAGAAGTTTCCTCAGCAGCGTAGATGTTGCTTGTAGAGTTGCTTCCACATCATCAATGCGAGTTTCAGCCTCTTCTAATCAAGCCTCGGCCTTCAGCTGGTTTCTTGAAGGCTTTTGAATTCTTTTAGGATTTCCTCCAGGCCAGCTGGTTCAGTTTTCGCTTGATTATTAGCCTCGTGCTTGGAATAGCTGCTCCCGTTATCATCCATATCTTCACACAGGCAATATCTTTGTTTTTCCTCGTCTGCATCAAACTCCCTGGTCTCCATTATGTTAGAAGAATATCGCTTTACTTCAAAATTGGCCGATTTTCAGGGAGTTTGTTTAATATTGTTGGGGAGCACTGAAGCTATGCTGCCATATCTTGTGAGATTTAGTCCTCTATTTTTTTACTATCATGAACAACACTGTGGTGTTTTACTCTTTTTAAATAACATTCCAACATTGTAGTGTTACAAGGATAAGGAGCTTTAAAGGAAGCAGATGATGCATGTCCAGTCCGCCACCAGATGCCGCTGTTCTGTGGTTTCAAACCCTGAATGATTGTTTCATTTTTCGCACAATACATGAACCCCAGAAAGCTTCCATGGTGCTTCTCTACACCCATCCTCAGTCTTCAGTATAATTAGATTAAGGTGTGACTGCAAGATACCACCGTTGTGTTTGTCTTTCTCCCAGAGTGCTCAGGCAAAAACATTCCCTAGAACAGAGCTGTATTCAAGGTTCCAGGAGAATCTACTCAGAAACCATAGGGGAGAAGTCATTGTATTTGGGAGATATATATGATGTTTTAATCTTTTATGTGATATTATAAATTAGATTAATAAAGATTAATTGGGTTTTAGAATTTTTTTTAAAGGAATTTAGAATAAAGAATTCTGTATGTTTAAATTAATTGTAGATTTATGAAAAGTTAACCTCCTTCCAGCAGGAGATGAAGAACAGATTTAAACCTTCTGTACATTTTTGGGGAGCTGTTCTTGATTGTGAATGGGTGCTCACGTCAAAGGAAAATACCTATGGAATAATAAAGATTGTTATTCATTTAACTTGACCACTGAAAACCTCCTACACTCCCACTTCTCAAAGGCCATTTGCTGACAGAATTTCAAATTATGAAAAAAAGCACCTATTCAAATAAATTAATCTTATTTCTATCATAATATTTGGCTTAAAATTTTAAACAGATTTAGAACACATTGTAAATCTTACTAAACTTCGGAAGGAAAACATTTGCTTGAACCTTTTCTTTAATAAAAGCTAAATGGTTGTAGAGCAGAAAAACACAAAGGGCACAAACCTGGGTAAGATTGCATTATAGCTTACTCACAAAGGAAAGCAAACAATAAATATTGTTGTGTTGTTATTGGGAATTTAATCTGTGAATCTAACATCAAAAATAATAGAATCTTTTTGTCAACAGTTTGGAATAAAAAAACAGCACTTCTTTTCAATGGTCAATGTAGCATGAAGTCAGGCATTGCTCAAGACGGAAAAGCTTTACATTTTCACAAATATGCTAAATATGACGAGATAAAAACGTACACAAACCTGCCGAGAACTACCAATGTCCCAGAAGGGAAGCACAGAGGTGGAAGTGGAGAATATGGGCCACATGTTTCATCATGTGGTTTTGGACGATCATTTTGTTAAAAGGCAACATAAATTTCTGTGAATGCTCAATTCCGCTAGGATAATTGTGCCTAAGTTGTGGATGTGTGACTTGATGAAGCTGCTAAACTGTCATTTAGTCAAGTAAGTTAAGTCCTGAATAGATGGAAATTTAGATAGACGAATTTTTAATATGCTTAATTTGTTCAAACCTTTTTAGTTTTGCTGTGATACTAAATTTCTGGGTTTCATTCACTGTAAATTGCAACCATCAAAATAAAAAAAAAATGTAAAATTTGATCTTTTTGTGTGTAAAATAAAATATATACATCCATTTTTGAACCCCCTGAATCCCTTACAGGGGGTCCAAGCAACCATTGGGTTGCTAGAGCCTATCCTCGCTAATGTTAGGCAAAGGCATGGTAAACCCTGGACATGTCGCCAGTCTGTTGCAGGGCGAGGAATATATGTTCTAAGACTAAAACATGTTAATTCTGGTATTTCACAACATTTACACACGCTGCTGAAGAAAACCAGCAGGCTTGGGCTGAACAGGAAGTTGTGATCATTAAGGCCTTTGTGACCCACAAAGTATAGTTGGAAAACAAACTTTGGACATGAATTTTCCATTATTTGATGATGATGATTCTCCATTTACAAGTCTCTGAGTTTGTGTCCAGTGCATAAAAGGCTGTCCATTCAAACATGTTAATTGCTGATGAGGTCCAGGTGGCAGATCATTACTTTGTTCAGAACAAATTTTCTCCAAAATGGGATTTTTCTTGTGGTTAAAAATAATTGGAAAAGGGTCATTATTTGTAATGATGAATTATGTCATCCCTTTTCATCAAACAGCATATCCAGGACAACACAGAAGAGAACACTCTTTGTATTTGGCCCTCTAACAATGGAGGAAATGTTCGACCTGGCTATAGAAGTCAGAGTTCTGTGGGTCACAACACCATAACGCTGCCAAATCTGTAAAGCTTTCCTTTATTCTCATTTCTTTTGTATCTCCTTGAAAGCAGCTTCAATTTTTCTCCCAATCTCTCCCTTTATTTTCCCTTAAACTGTAATTTTCGCTTTCTCATACGTACAAAGGTGTTTATGTGCTTTGTAAGTGGGTTGGTAGGGAGACCAGGTGTCACCGTGGAAACCAGGTCCACCTTCGTGCAGATGCACCATCACAACATGTCAAGATTGGTATAAGTATTGTAAATCCTGCTCGCTTTCTGGTCCCCCAGATGAAAGCATTTCTTCTATTGTTGTTTTCACCTTATATCCATGTTTCCACTTAAAATATTTCATCAAATGTTTTTTTACAAAACCCTAAATGTTGTTTTAATCATGTATATATATATATAAATATATATTTGCTTTTTTAGTTTATCAATGTTCTTCCAGTTTAAATCCTGCAGGTTAAACAAATTGTGTTGAAATCCAGAGAAGGAAACCGTGCATCGATCGCTTAACCCTTGTGTTATCTTTAGATGACTCACCCTTACTTTGATCGTTCTCCCTACCATGACAAAGTGCGGATGCTGGTGAAAGATTTACGTAATCCATGGACACCAGTGAAGATCACAATCATTGAAGAAAAAGGTTCAGCCGCACTGTCTAGCAGGGGTGTCAAACACACGCTCATGGCAGAGTCTGTCCGCCAGGTAGTTTAGTCCAGCTCCACACATGAAGAGAGAGCAAAAATCATAAGCATAAGCTTAACAAAGAAAGCACCCTTTCTAGTCCATTCCTGTGGCGAGCAGATTTTTTAAAGAAATAAATCCCCTGAAATGCACTTCTGCCACTTTAGGGAGCAAAGGAAGTGCAAAAACACGTGAAACATCATAGCTATGCACAAAAGCTCTGCTTCTGGGTAAGATGCAGTTTGTTTCCCTGCGAGCTGTTGTGTTGCTATAAGAATGATCAGTAGTGACACAATAATGACCAAAATATGGTCAAAAGAAGTGGATTGCTGAGCTTCAGAAGAATGTACAGTTTTCTTTTAGGCAGGGTGTTTCATTTTGTGTATTCTCTGAGTTTATTATCGGATTGTTTTTAGTTTCAGATGTAAAATATTCAGTCAGTACAAAACTGGAATAGACCTTTTTCTTTTAGGAGAAACTCTTTATTTGAGATCCATTGGCCTCTGTGAATGAATGGTAAAAATAAGTGATTAGCCACCATGTTATTGAGGCATTTTACAACTGAGTAAAAAAACAAAAACAAAGCTGTTATTTTGTTTTTATGTTACCAGTCCGGCCCACTTGAGATCAGATGGGTTGAATGTGGCCTCGGGCAGCAAAATATCATCTTGGGGGCCGCAAATGAGCGCGGGCCACCAGTTTGACACCCTGATCTAGCTTTGCAGGTAAGAGATGTGAACCAAAAAGATAGCCAACGACTGATACCAGGCTCTGGGAGGATGTGCGCTAAATTCTGTGTGTGAACTCCTAAAGAGTAAGGTTTTTAATTGTGCTTCCCCAACCCTCTCAAAAATGGTTTCTGAATTTTGTTTCTCCTTTACTGATTTGTGGTTTAAAGTGTAAACTTAAAAAAAAATCAACACAGACTCTAAACAGGGAGCACACACTCTCTGACTTTTCCACCTTAAATTTCAACAAGTCCAAGTTCAGTCCAGATTTCCAGACAATCATCTTCATCCACACTGAGGGTCTCAGCTGTTTGGGAGGAAGTGCTGCCAAGTGTCCATCAGTAGCCGCGTTTACATGGGCAAAAGTAATCGGAAAGAACGCCTGATCGGAAAGAAAATGCGTCATGTAAACGCGCCGTTCGGAATACTCTGCCCCGATCAGACTCATTCGGATCAGAATTTCTGTCCGATCGAGATAGGTGGGTTATACCGATCGTTTATCCGATCGTGGAGCATGTAAACGGTCATTCAGATCGTGTGTCACTGCTGCTCTGGGTTACGTCACGCATAGACGTGACGTGAAAAAGCGCCGCCCCGCTCTCGCCCCGCTGGCTCTCCCCTCTCTTACACCCCTCACGGGGGAGATTCGGGGGAGGGGCGCTTCATGCCCCCCGACGCTCACTCGGTCCACTGGCACCCGAGTGAACAGAGCAGCTGGATTAATAATTTTGTGTCGGGGGGGGGGGTGCTTTTTTACGAGTGCGTTTTGTTATGTGTGGGAGAATTCAGACTGCGAGCCGTCCCGCCGCTCTGGGTTAGCGGCTGCAGGACTCAGGAGGAACCGTGTTCGAACAGAGCTCGGGCCTCTAGCTCAGAGTGGCTTAGGGGCGGCCTGTGTGAACTTTTCAGAGCAGAAATAAATGTCGCTCAGTCCTTAGAAAGCTGCAGATTGCTGCGTTTCTCGCACGGTCCTGGATTTTGTGTCCATCCATCAGGCTAATGATGTTAGCCCGTGTTAGCCTGTCCTAAGCTTTCGTCAATCTTAATTTTTCCACAAAAAAGCACTGACCACACAGATTACATATAACGATGAGCGAACAGGCACTTCATAATATTCATAACATTAATAAAAGCACGTTTGGAAGATCGTCTCGTATTTTTCCGAGCTGCTGCATAAATGTCTGTGGCAGCGGTTTGTTTACAACGGGAGCTATTTCCTAATCCGGGTGATTTTACACTACTGCGCATGCCCAGATGATTCATTCCGAACGAGAGTGTAAGCCATGGGAACGTTTGTTCTAATCGGAAAAAGGTTTTCTGATCCCATGTGCACGGGTGAATTTTAACCCGACCATTGATCCGATCAAGATATTCTGCCCATGTAACCGCGGCTATTGAGAAGAAGACAAGAGAAGCCGTGTTCAGATGAAGCCATTGATGGAGGTTACAGAACTGTAAAATTTAAGTCATCTTTTGTGTTTAATAGTTAGAATTCAACAGTGTGAACTGAACTGTGTTAATAGGGCCGTTTAAATAGAAAATAGCAGATATAGAAGACTAATTAAACAGAAATGTATTACTAATTTATTTACTTATTGATTTTTTTTTTGTTAACGTATTTTATTTTATTGAATGAAAGTTTTATAAGTAAATTATCTACAGAAAACAGTTACTAATAGAGTATAGTTAATGGTTTAGTATAGTATATGTTCCATACAAATTTATTGGCTCTCAGACACTCACAAGTTGCGTATGTGCGTTGAAGTTGCGGCCCTCCCTCAGCTAGACCCTGCTTTCAGTGGCCCCCAGGTACATTGAGTTTGAGACCCCTGCACTAGACAGTGCGCTGAACCTTTTTTCTTCAATGATTTGTGATCTTCACTGGTGTCCATGGATTACATGAAATCTTTCCACCTTTATCCACCTTTGTCATGGTAAGGAGAACACGTCAATGCAAGGGTGGGGTCATCTAAGATAACACAAGGGTTAAGGGACGTCATGAAAATGAAACGTACCACTGTCCTGCCTGTGGTAATTGTATCAAGTATTCATAGAGTAAATGGAAGTTACATGCACTTATGATGTTCAGGAGATGCTGTCAAATGGTGTCCTTACGCCACGCTTTAGTCGTTAGGTGTGAGCTCCTTACTCTCTGCACACAAATGCTGCACACACGGAGTGTGCACGTTATATGGAAGTGCCTGTAGAATCTCCACACAAACTACAATCTGATTGACTCTAACAGTCAAGCAGCACGCACGTATGACGTGAACAGCAGTAACGGGCTCCTTAAACAGTCTACAGGATTTTGGAGGGGTAAAAACATTAAAAAAATTCCTCCCCCCCTCATTCTCTAACCCATTCCATAACCCTTACATGTAGTAGAAGTGTTCACTACAACAAACAAAGAATGAGGCTTTAAATTAAAATTCCTCCTGCTCACAGCAGAAAGAAAATGCAACAATTGATGTTTAAAGTCCTATTTTATTGTCATTTTTTCCTATAATAGTTTATTATTATTTAAATTATTCAGGTTACTTTGTAAGATTTGTTAAAACGATTGTATAATTATTGTTTTTTGTAGTTTTATGCTGTTTTTAATGTTTTAATAATTTAACACTTCCTTTTATGTGAAGCACTTTGTACACTAATAGGATCTGGAAAGTGCAACATAAATAAAGTTCCATTTATTTATTCTTCTGTCTGAGATAAAGACATATTCCAGAATAGAATTTGAATTTGTAATTTTTAGTCTTGATCCTCAGCTGCAGATCAAACATGGAGCAGCTTCACTTTTGTCTCCATTTCTCCTGAACTTGAGTTGGTTTCTTCCGTTTGTCCCAAACAACATTGTGGGGATTTTACTGGGAAATGATTCTAATTTCTTTATCCTCATGACCTTTATGTTGCTGTTGAAGTTATACTGTTAAATGGGGAGGGTCTTTCTCCATCTGAGGGTCAACATGAGCATGTAAGTCAGGCGTTTTTCTTTGAGCTACACAGGTTTTATTCGTGTGGCCAAATAATGTCATGTATGTAAACAAGCTGGAAAAATTCTTAACCAGGCTGTCAACGTAAAGACACGCCTTACATACAAAACACTGGCGGCTCCAGTAAACACTGAAACAAGCATCAAGTGTTTTCAAAACGAAACAGAAAGTCCTTTTAAATGGGACATTGCATATCCTTTTACCGTATTCATGACTCCTACATTCATGCTCAGACAAAGGCTGTTCTATCCGCTGGGATACGAGCTGGAAACTCTGCTTTAGAGTCATGTGTGGAGTGGTTCATCTGAGAAGCTCGGAAACAAAGGATGAGAACGAAGAGGTTTCACAAAGCTAGTAAAAGAAAGATGTACACGTATCTGTGCGTGCATGTGGCCACAAATCCTCCAGATGCTGGAAGAAAAAAACAGAATTAATGGAAATCTGTTTTTTCTGAGCAGTCGTTGCTGATTGTTTGCAGCGATGAGTCTTATCTTGTGTCTTGAGTTACCATAGTCCTCGCCAGAATGACCAGCAGGGCCAGCGGCCAGCGCTCTTTGCCTCTGATGACCATTTGTTCAGTCTGATCCTCTTCAGGACAAAAACAACTTCCGTTTATCTCTAACGGCTACAAGATGAATCCTTTCTGCAGAAGATGCATTTGAACAAACTGCATGTTATAGTTCATCTGTTGTTCAGCTCATGTACAGAAATAGTAGTGGGGTAAAAGGTTTGCTTCGTGACCGGGCTCATTGCTTTCAGCCTAATTATACTAAATCATAGGTTAGCTGTTGTTGACAGAACCTGAATGTGCAAGTTACACATGGACTGGCACAAAGGGAAAAGTTTTGTCTCATCAACTACAGGGGGAAAAAAGCTGTTTTTAGTTGGAAAAGGAAGATAAACTAACTTAACGTTAAGGCCATTTATTAAAAAAAAACAGTTGTACCATCAGTACAGAAAATGGTAAAAAGTTCAAATACAAATACTTTCTTTATGAAGGCCGGCCTATTGACATTTAGAGGCTTAGAGTAAACTTGCTCAAAAAAATAAAAAAAGAAGAAGCTATTTGTTTTTACTGCAAAAGATGAACATTTGGAGCAGATGTGATTTTGAGGTTTAACCCTTATGTAATCTTGTGGGGTCCAGATGACCCCACTCCCATGTTTGTGATCTTCACTGGTGTCCATGGATTACATGAAATCCTCTTCACCTTTATCCACCTTTGTCATGATAGGGAGAACACGTCAATGTCATCTGGACCCCACAGGATAACACAAGGGTTAAGTAACTCGCACTACTTTCAGGAGGACATTTTAAATCGGTGTGATTGGAAAAAAGAAATTATCCTATTTGGTGATTTCAATGTAAACTGGTTGGATAAAACAAGTCGCAAGAAACTGTCATGATCTAGTACAAATAACACAAGGACCAACACGAATAATTAAATCAATGGAAACATGCATAGACCTAGTATTTTCTAATAAACAAGAAATAATTTATAAAACTTACAACTTAGTCACCGGTCTATCAGATCATAACTTAACTCTTTTCTCAAGGAAACTACCCAAGCATAAGTTCATGTGTCCAAGTAATTCATCTTTGTCATGTGCTTTCTAGGAACCGGATATTGATAAATCATGTAATAAAATGGTTACAGTAGAACAGGGGTGGGATTATATAAGTTCGCTTCCTTCCACTCCCTTTCAAACAATACTTAATTTTATGTCTAATTATTCTAAGTTTGATTAGTTATTGTACGAATGTATAACTGATGATTGCATTGTTTTTGTGTATTATTCCTATTTGATTGCTTGAAATAAACCATTTCAAAATAAATAAACCAGTGAAGAAGGTAATAAAAATACCATAAAGCAAAATTAAGAACTCAGAGACAACTTTGAAAGGAGTGAATTGGTCAGAAGATCTTTTGCATGACCAAGTGAATGAAAACTGTAAAACATTTACTAAAATACTAAAATAACAAAGAGGTAAAAGCAAAAAAAAAAGCATCTGCCTTGGCTAAATGATCAAATCTGGAAACTGATGAAACAGAGAGATAAAGCACTTAAAATCTTCCTGAAAACTAAATCAACCTCTAATAAACTGCTGTTTACCTCACTAAGGAATAATGTTATCAGACAAGCTAAAGTTAATTTCTTTATCAATGCTATAATAAACTCAAAAAGGTAATGCAAAAGAAGTCTGGACACACATTCCTAAACTGGCGGCATGCTTTACTATAACATTAGGGAAATAAAATTAAGAAGGGTCTATCCAGTGACCCTTTAGAGATTGCAAATGCTTTCAACACCTGTCCAGGGTGTCCCCTGCCTCCGCCCGTAAGTGGCCGGGATAGGCTCCAGCAGCCCCGTGACCCTGTAAGGGACAAAACGGAAGAAGATGGATGAATGAACAATATACACACAATTAACCTTCAAATCACACATCAAAAAGGTTGTTAACTCAATAAATTCAATTTATCAAATTTTAGACACATAATAAACAACTTAACTCTGGAAGCTCCAAGCCTTCCTATAATGCAATGATTGTTATACAAATGACCTAATCATTAGGTCATTTGTATGACCAGCTGGGCATCAGCATGCAGAACCACTCTTGAGTTGACTAAACCTATTTGGGTTTACAGTGCAAATAGGTTTAGTCAACTCAAAATTTATGAGGAAACTGATTACATAATATTGTTTTAAGTTATCATACTTAAAAATGATGAGTAAATCGGATCTTAGAATGTTTGAGTTGACACTTAAACAAAATTTGAATTGTTACTTTTTACTCATTCCTCTCTGGGTCACGGGCCTGCTAGACCGATGGTGAGAGAAAGCCAGAGTTCCACCGCATGCAAACTCCACACAGAAAGGTGGGTTATTACAGGTCCCCCAGTCGGAACTTGAACCAGGGTTTTCTTGTTCTGGGGCAGGAGCACTAATCGCTGTGCCATCGCACCTTGAGGAATTGACTCTGTCTGTGACTGAGTTCATGTCATAGCATTCATGGGCGTTTGTTATGACGTACGGTAATCACGTCTCTTTACTTGTAAGCTGTGACACCAAGGTTTCATTTACTAAAAATGTTTTAGTCCAATGAAGATAGAACAAGTCAAAGTTGAATCGGCTTATAGATTTTAAGCTGACTTGACTTGGTTGCTACTTTTGACTTCTATGATTATAAAACTTTTGGGCCCATTGGACTGTCCGGGTTTACATTGTACGGCGTCCTACAGACACGCGCACACCCTTTGCATGCAGCATTTGTGTGGTAAGGAGCCAGTACTCGTACTTCACTAACGACTAAAGTGTAGCGTAAGGACGCCGTACGTCTCACCTGTACGTCTTAAGTGTGTGAAACTTCCATTCTCCTTACAAATACTTTATGATACTCTCCACACTCACCACAATAGTACGTTCCATTTTCATGACGTCCCTTAAGGTGGCGTACGAGCCTCAGGGGAACTGCAAGACACACCTGAAACCATATACCGTATTTTCCGGACTATAAGTCGCTCCGGAGTATAAGTCGCACCAGCCCAAAAATGCATTATAAAGTAGAAAAAAACACAGATAAGTCGCACTGGACTATAAGTCCCATTTTGACGGGAAATTTGACAAAATCTGAGACGATGACACAATCATAGCAGAATGTTTCTCATAATTTCACAGTAATTCTCATATTTATTTATTCCTTTCATGAAGCATCATTGGCCAACTAATACTCTGTTTTCATCCTGTTTTGTAGAAACATTTGTCATTTTAATTGCATTTCTGAATCTATGAAATCATTGGAAAATAAAATATTATGTTGTTAGCCTTCAAGATCTTACCGTAAAAAAAAGTTTGCTGATTCTCTGAGTCACTTAACATACTCTTAACACTTAACATACCTCATACATCAAATTGACCCAGGAACATCATCTCTGTTCCTCACAAATGAACATAACAGGAGGGTCAACAATGTATTTATTTCAATTTATTTCTAATATAAGTCGCTACGGAGTATAAGTCGCACCCCTTGCCAAACTATGAAAAAAAGGGCGACTTGTTTAGAGCTTTAGATCGATGCTTCAAACCCCCCTTTGTCTCTGTTTCAGTGTGACTGACCACAGTTCCTTCCTTCCCTCGTCTGCAGATCGCACAAACGATCACAAGTTGAAATCACAAGACAACGAACAATCCCGACGTCTGTGAAGCCGAACGGAGAACAACCAGGATTTCTGTGTTTGTCCTCTTTGTACAGACGAAACATGTTTCTACACGTTTGCTCCCACAAACAAATCCACCAAGCCTTTCACTTTTCTAAAGAGTCTAAGAGTCAAAGGTCACATTTGATCATTTAGGGAACTCCTGTTCTGGGTCAACTGTTCAGGGACAGATCTATTATTTACAGCCTCTGGCACAAATCGCATCAGGTCGCACTAATTAGGGTTTGTTTACTTTGTTATATAATGAGAAATCGAACACATACAAGATAAATAATGCTAATTTCCATTGACACTATTAACAGAGTTACTGAGGTAAGACCTTCCATTTTTAGACCCAGCACGAAAAGCTGAGCCTTCTACAGCTATTTAGGTTGATTATTTTTATAATAACGAACATTAATAAATAGCCGCAAACTATAAAATAATTTCACAAATTTTATTTGCATCCATAAAACGTGAACTGCTGTCCTTCCCAGAGATCTTCCATTTTTTTAGTTCCTTAATTATATTTTTCACAGGATTTCTTAATAAATGATTTTCCTTTTTTCTCTGATTACCCAAAAGAGTCCAGCGAGAGAAATGAAGTAAGTGCTCCTCTGACCTCCTTTTACACCCCTCTCCACTGAAAAAGGCCAGGAAGATAAATAAAGCTCTTGCTGAGATCCAGGATTTTTAATTGGAAAGGAAAATAATTAACCAGCAACTTAACTTTTCCTGCATCCATTTAAATAATTAGCAATTGACTGTACTGTACTTGCAATCAGGTGCGTCACAGTGAGAAGAATGTCATCTTTTATTTAGCGGTAAGTAAGAAGAGAGGAACCATCAATAAATATTTGACAGAGAAGTTTGTGTCTTTTTGCTTCATGAAACATAAAAAAAAAAATTCAAACTGCAGTTTATCCAGATTTAATATTCTATCTGTGTTGATTATTCAGTTCAGATCAAAACTCTTATAATTAACCCAGAGGAGGGCATTTAGTAAAAAAGAGGAGCATAATTTCTTTGTGCAAACCTGTTCTGGTCGTTCCTTCAGAACCTTCGCTGTTCCATGTGTGTCGGAGCCAAAATGTAGTTTCTTTGGGCATTTCCTTGTTTACTTTGTAGTTTTGCAAGTTTCACCTTCTTTGATTTGTTAATTAGCGACATGTGGGTGAAAGGTTAGATAAGCATCTGTTCACCTGCCCTCTGGGTGGAGGAGGAGAGGAGAGATTGGGCTGTTTGTTTCTGTCGAGCACTATTTTGATTATTTTTACGCCACCGTTGTCTTTGCAGTCTCCTTTTCCGCCCCTGGTCAATCCCATTCATTAATTTAAAAAAAATTTTTTTTTAATGGTTTATTTCAAGCAATCAAATAGAAATAATACACAAAAGCAATATAATCATCAGTTATACATTCATACAGTAACTAATCAAACTTAGGATAATTAGGCATATTAATAAATATTGCTTTAAAGGGAGTGGAAGGAAGCGAACTTATATAATCCCACCCCGTTATACTATAACCATTTTATTACATGATTTATCAATATCCGGTTCCTAGCTTTTATCAGACAGAATTAAGAATCATAAGGTATTGATAAAGCACATGACAAAGATGAATTACTTAATTACTACGTAATTACTAACCATTTTAGAAATCAACATGACAAATGCAGATCAGTCATCTGAAATATATGCAGATTATGTTACTTATAAAAGTCATTCATATGAATAAAGCATAATACTATATCAGTAAAGTAGACACAACACTCTTTCAGGAATTTTCACAGCAAAATTTCATCAAAAGTATCAAAAGTATCAAAAGTTAAAAACGTGCAAAATTATGCTACATTAGGAAAGATTTTTGAATCAATTTATCAATTTTTGGAGCAAGTGAAGTAATATCATTAAAAGGCAATCAATTTAACAATTTTCAATTAGTGATTAATCATTTGTTTTACTTTTTTTTTTGTATTTTTTTTTTAATTTGTATATATAAATATTTTAATTTGCCTGTTCAGTGTTTCTGAAGTGCTTAGGGCCTGTGTTTATTATCTTTCTTTACTCTGTAATACATAAGCAGATGATCTGTCAACCACACACCCAAAACTGGGGGATGTTTCCTTTATCTTTCATGAATGCCACTTTTCCATTTCTGTCCCATTTCCACATCCCGATTTCCTTTCCTGTCGCCACTTTTCCCCAAGCACAATAACTAACCTGTCAATCATACTGCAGCAGCTCAGTCCATTATCCAGACAGACTGACACGCTGCAGATAAAGGGCTAAATGTGGAAGCATTTGTGTCTCATAATTAAAAATAAAAGTCAATACCGGAAATATTTTTCATTTTCAAAATGAAGCTGCGTTTGTTGACTCAAAAATAAAATTAAAAATCAATCTGCCAAAATGCTTTTTCTTTTTATAGTGGAACACTGCTTATTCTATGGCATACTTAAAGCTATAATGCAAAGAGGGGATTGTATTTTTGTTTTCACATCCATCCCTCGAAAGTGTAGCATAATTCATTTCCAGTCAGCTTTTCCAGGGGGGAGGTGGGGAGATGACATCAGTGCTCACTTGGTGTGGCTCTACCGGCTGCTCCGAGCGAGCGAACTGTGTCTCTGAGCAGAGCAGTTGGACTCCTAGCTTCGTGTTTGCGAGCAGGGGGGGGGGGTGGATTTGTTGCATTGTGCGCTCCGGAGGAGGCTTCAGACCGCAGTCCGCCCGGCTGCTCTGCGTGAGGAGAACCGTGTCTCCCGGAGAACTGTGTCTCCGAGCAGAGGAGAGGCTTTGGGACGGCGTGTGAGCTGGCAGACTGTTGAATGCAACAATGCCGCTCTGCACAGTCCTGAGAAACCATGTAAACAATCATGTGAATTTGTTTATCCAGTTGTGTCCAGAAAGAATAATGGCTGATGTTATTCCCACATATTTATGTGCGGCTAAGATGTGCACTGCAGTGTTGTCCCCACTGATCTTTTAAGTTCATCCACGTCTAAATGCTGTTACTGTCATGAAAAGGCTTGACTTTCTCTGTGGGATCCCCCCTGGAGTCCCTCCTCCTCCTTCCTGAGGTTTCCTGCGAGTCTCACAGGTGTTTTAACTCTGTGTTAATTATGTTTGGGTCTACTTAAGCCATGTATTTTCCTGAGTCTGTGCCGAAGCATCTTCTGTCTATGCTCCAGTTTACGCTTGTGGTTTTGGCATTAAAACCCTTCTCGTTTTGGAAACTGGTTTCGAGTCGTTCCT
Source organism: Oryzias sinensis (assembly GCA_037389245.1). NCBI lineage: Eukaryota > Metazoa > Chordata > Actinopteri > Beloniformes > Adrianichthyidae > Oryzias > Oryzias sinensis. The sequence continues at coordinate 24,721,766 of CM074498.1, read as the reverse complement.
TCCTGCTATTGGGTTTCCCCCCTGGCTTCCCCCGTCACAGTTACCTCTTATTAGCCTAATACTAACTGTGCTTCTGAGTCCGTTTGGCCAAGAATAAAGCACTGGCAGCACGGATTTAAAAAATTTTGTGTGAAAAGGCACTTAATAATAATCATAACGATAATAAAATTTGTTTTCCTTTTTGCATCCACCTCCATCCACAACCCCCCCAAACCAAAAGGGACTTTTATAAACATTTCCAGTCTGGTTTTAGTGCAAACCGTAGCACAGAAACTTACCTCATTGTGACCATCAACGCTTGTCATCCTTCTCCACCTCTGTGATTCTTTTGACTCCATCTCCCATTATCCTCTTCCACTGCCTTTCCTCCATTGGCATCATTGACTGTACCTCAGAACGGGACTGAGTGGCCCCTCCCCCTGGCGTTCCAAACAGGAAGTGGGTCCAAGAAGCCAAAATCCCAAAGACTTATATCGAGACATAAATAGCTGTTACTCATTCTGTTGTCATTCTATTGGTGAGAATAAACTTTCTGGATCTGAAACCTCTTTTTTACATCTTCTGGGTGATCCTCATTTTTTCAAATTTCACCTGTAGTTCAAGTTATTCCCTGTTCACTGTCATAAACTGACCAATCAGACGCCTAAACAAAATTAGGTGGAACCTGCTGGCCCCCACGTCCAACGTTCCAAATGTTTGATTGATTGGGGAAAGTGGTTGTCATAGAAACGTTGACTCAGACCAATTACTGCTTACTGGCTCCAACACTGCGGCAACCATATCACTAAAAAAAAGAGGGGGTCTAAGTCAGACTACTTCTCAGATACAATCTTTGATTGGCATCCCCCACAAACAAAAGCCCCCCTACAGTCAAATGTACACCATGGCTTTATCCTGGGACCCTTCCTCTTCTTCATCAATCTTCTCTAACTTCAGCAAAACTCCTCTCCGACCAGCAGTTTTCCTGACATTCTATTCAATTCTCAAATTTCCTTCAATAAAATAGAATTGAAACAAATTTCACTGAGAGTCCCGAGTCACAGGCGCTTCATCTACTCCTCTGTGGTAAATATTAATATGAATAACCTCATGCAGTCAGCATAATCCCACCTGGGAAACGTCAACACCATTGGCCCGTTCTCACCCACACTCCCCCCCCCCCCCCCGCTGCTTCTGTTCTGGTCCACAGCCTCATCACTTCCTGCACTGATTACGGCAGTTTTTCCAAAACCCCTCCATAAACTCCAGTACTCTACATTTGCATCATGGTGTCTCACCACATAACCCACTGTTCGTTTCAGCAGTCTGATATCCTGCTGTACACTTTCTAGGCCTTTCATCACCTCCACCCTCCATATTTGTCTGCCCTTTGTCCTCCATCCGCCTCACAGCACCCTCTGTCTGCCTCAGCACCATAAGGAGCAGAACTTTCTGTCGCTCATCTTCTGGACTATTCACTTCCATGGGACGTCCAAAACCTGCCTCCTCTTTTCTGTCTTTAAATTAAATGGCTTTTTCTGTAAAACTGTGATTCTTCCATCTGTTTTGTCTCAGCATATCACCGGTTTTTCAAAGTTCATTTAACACTGTCCTTTAGTGTTAAGTCAAATGTGTATAACTGTTCCAAGCCCAAGGACACAGTTTATGTCAAGATAAGGATAAAGGTGGAGGGGCTGAAGGAGCAGCCAACAACCTCTTGAACAAATCCTCCTTCCCAGAAGATGGAGCTGCCGTCATGGATGGTCAACCAGGTTCCTTCAGTTCAGTCAGCATTCTTGGCAAATTAGTCATAAAAAACACGATGATGAGCAAAGTCAACTGGGAGATAGAGCATCATTTTTCAAACAAATGTAGCAGTTGAGGATTCCTTTGAAACTGGGATCCAGTGTTCAGTATAAAGGCTTAAAGAGGAATTTTGTCTAAAAATTCTAAAAAGAACAAAAGCAACATCCCTCAGATTCCTCTCAATCGGTGCCGTTACATAATCCGAGCAGCAGTAATTGTTTTTTCCAACGATTAATCTGGTTTAGCAGGAATATTAATGCCAGAGTTCCCTAACACACACAAGCAGAATGATAATGCTTTCATTATAATCACTGCGCTCCATGAGATCTCATTTCCTTCTGATGTGGACAGCAGTTGTGCTTCATCTGTTACGCAAGGAGCTTTCTAACCACCAGGGGTCGTTGTTTTACTGCAGAGGGCTGTTGGGCAAAACCTTCTTCTGCAGGACAGTCCACTAAAACAGAACGAGACAGTTAGGATCAGCTAATCAATCACAGCAAACTGATCATTCAGGAGGAGAAAGAGGACGTGCAGCAAAATGATGCATTCATCCCAAATCTGGTCATTTGTATTGATACTTCTGGAGTCTGGATTTCCTTTTGAAAGCAGCAGAGATGTTTGAGTCCATGTTGGGAATTCAGTGAAGGTCAGACGGGTGAAAAGGATAAAAAGGAAGGAGACTGCAGAACATACAAGGTGTAAAAGCTGAGTTTGTTATTGTAGTGGCAGAATCCCCATGTTGTATATGAGTCTGAGAAGAATACTGGAATGGGCTTTTGTTTTCTTTGCAGAACAAAGTCTTCAGTTTTGTTTGAAACATTCGGGGGGTGTCAGGACAGGAGTGCTGCCTCCACTGGCGGCACACCGGTGGGTTACGCTTCGGTAAATAGGTTAGAAACACATGGAGTATCGCACTGATGCATCAGTGATAAGGAAATCCACAGCACCGTACATAACCCATCATCTTAATTTACCTTCAAAAGCTGCCAGACAGAAAATGTGGGACACAAAGTACTGACTGCAGTGGAGCCATCATCGGTCAAACCCTCTGCTCTCCACTTTTGGATGGTTTCTGTGGAATAAATGTAGTGAAGTTAGTTTTAACACAACTTGTTTCTTAATTTGGTTTTGTTGTTCATTGATGCATTTAAGTAAGATCCTAATTCATGTTTAAATCATGAGAATTATAAGAGGAAAGACAATGAAACAGAAGAAGTGTGTTTAGATTTGAAAACTGTCCAAAGGATGTTAGAGAGGCAGCACTGGTAGTCGTGGAAACGGGGATGAGATTTCTGCTCTCGGGGGGGCTCAGAAGGCAAAGCTGTTCCTTGGTCAGGTCCAACACTGATGTTTCTCTAGAGAATGAAACGGTAGGATGTGATGGAAAAGGTTTGGACTGTTGCTGATGTCGCATTGCTCCAACAGCATCACCTGCAAATTGGCGTGATGGGAAGTCTGGTTTTGCTGAGGCGTGTTTTTTTTATCTTAAAGGCCTTCTTTTTTTATTGTTTCTCTTCCAAGAAGCTTAATCCGTTTGAGCTGATGAAGCTTCTTGGATGAGAAACATAAAAAAAAGACTTTAGTGAGACTGAGACTCTCCACAGATGTGAAATCTAGTTTTGTGCTGCGTAATCGCTTCTCTGACAGTCTTGTGAATTTTTCTCTGGTGTCCTGATGGCTTGCAGCCTTTGCTGTGGCTGTTTACACTTTGTTTAAAGTTAATCTGCTAACAGAGGTTTCCAACAAAGGTAAACCTGATCACCTGTTCCTGATTTATGCTGAAGAGCAGGAGGAGCTTCTTTGCTCTTGTGGTTGTGTTCTCCACACCCTCCACCCTGCAGTTTATGACTAATCTCTGAAGAATTCACTCATTTACTTAATTAAAGTGAAATGGGGAATTAACAAACCAAACATTCTGTCATGGTTGGAAATTGTTGTCCTTGTTCGGTCTTGTTTCTGTTTCCTGTTTTATTTTGAAAGTCTCCTGTCTTGTCTGTTTTCTTGAGTTTTACTTCCTTTGGTCCCCATCAGCCCTGATCGTGTCCACCTGTGTCTTGTCTGCCCTGTCTGTATTTAAGTCTTGTCTCTGCCTTCCTCCTGTGCTGGTCCATTAGTATTCCTGTCTGGTGTTCATGCCATGTCTTGCCATGTTCCTCGTTTCTTGTCCCTCGCCACGTCACAGTGAGTTTTGTTCTGTTCTGCCATCCTGCTTTGCAGCGCTTTTTGTTTGTTTTTTGTGATTAAACCCCTAGCCCTGAACCCCCTTGCCTCCTGCCTCTGCATCTGGGTCCAACCGGCTCTCGAGCCACCCCAACACGTGACACATTCACCTGAAATGATCAGGATTAAAACCTGTTTGGTGGAGGAAACTATGAGGAGGCATTTATCCAACCCTCCACACAACACAGAGATAAGGATGGAAATCTATCAACTTTATTGGTTCAGCAGACACCACAGAGCCACATCTCGCCTCATCGCGAGAAGGTGCTGGTTCAAATCCCAGCTCTCTGTGTGGAGTTTGCATGTTCTCCTTGTGCAAAACAAAAGAGTCTTATAGAGGTGTCTTTGGTTTTATTCAGGAAACAAACATTCACCTCCTTTACATGTTTAACTTTTTCCAATATTTTCTCTACATTTATTTTGAGACATTTTGCTTTCAGCCTCCAGCCATCTGTCCCTCCTATCAAACTTTTTTCTCGTTGTTGAGGCGGACGCCACCATGACGTTACCTGTGCTGCTCATTTTATTTATCACCTGAACATTTCTCTACCTGTTGGTTTCAAACTCTCTCAGCAGCTCAGTTTTTCTGATTTTGTGTCTTCCCAACACTCATCACCTTCCCTGTTAACATTTTAAGGATATCTGTCTTTCCATGGAAAGTGAAAGATTGCGTGCACAGAGTACTAGAAGTTATTCTAAATTCACGCAATCAGAAATTCCTTTCATTCTTAGGTTAATGATAAAATTGTCATTAGGCAACAAGGTGTGGCTGCTTCTTAGAATCAACCCGCCTGAAAGTCTTTTTATGCTACCGACTTTTATCTTCTTGGTCTGTTAGTGGGAAACAGGACCTGTTTGGGTGCAGAACCAGTGCAATTTGTACAGCATGTGCTGAAATATCAGGAACATGTGTTGCACGTCCAAATGTGTTACTGTTGGTGTTACCGCATCCAGCAGGCAGATGATTCATCTCCCACACGCCATGGGGCCGGAGGGTCTGCAGGCCAGTCGTCATGGAAGCTGGAAGCAGCAGATCGACTTTCAGTATCGTCCTCAGATTGAGGAGATGTTAGCTTGGCTTTCTTGTGCGGTGTTTTGGGTGAGGGTTGGTCAGTTTGCAATTTAGCATTGTAAACAAGCCTTTGAATGAGACTGAGCTCTGCAAAGCTTTTGGTTTTGTTGGACGCTTTTCTTTGACTTATGCTTCGGGAAATGCCACCATATGGCTGCTGATCTGCATCTTCACACTGCATCCAAATGTGCTCATAAATTACAACCTGCAACCGGCTGTCATACTTTAATCATCTCAATAATCTGGTTCTGGCTGCTCTTTCTCTCCTCCTCTTCCTGGTGCTGAATCAAAATAAACACCAATTAGAACCAAGAGGAGACCAAAAACAAAACTAAAGTTTAATTACATGAAACATTCCCTTCACACCGTAAATCCTTCCTCGTCATTGTGTCAGAGAGCGTCAAAGTTTGACACCGAGTGTTCCTCATGTTTCACCATTATTACAAAGGTGAAGAACAATCATGAGTTGATTTATTACTGCCATTATCTGTGTTTTTTTCCACATAATATAGCATTCAGGTTCAGAAATGTCATCCTGAGAGGACTGAAAGATGAGTCTCACTCCCTTGTCCTTTGACTTCTGGGATTATCTGTTAGACGGATGAAACTGATATTCGTGTCTTTGTGTTTTGGTCAATTCCCGTCAAAAATCTAAAAAGGGCTGCAGTCGCTCCTTTCTGTTGGGATTGTCAGATCAGGAAGAGGCAGAACAGTCCTGACGGACACCAGGATGAGCGACACAAACGGCAGGATGACATTCTGATCCGCGCTGCCAAAGGTCAGCTTCGAACCGATGCCTTGTGTTTAGAAATGGTCTGTCAAAGCTGAGTAAACAGCACGACTGTATCGTCAGGAGGTGAACCAAATGGGCATCAAAGGATAATGCATTCAGACATCTCTGGTATCAACAGCTGCAGGAGGAAAATAAATGTCACGTTGAAAGTCAATTAAAGGGAGCTTAATTCTCGCTTTCTGTTTGGATCCTTTCACTCATCCAGTTCACCTTGGCTAGAGTAGTAACTTCTGCTAAACCAGATATTTAAGTCCCAGTTTATTCTTTTCATGTCTGATTTGTCTTTCACACACACTCGTAGACAGTTTTGTTTCAGACAAGCCTCCAGCCTCCCACTCAGCCAACTGACAGAGCCAATACCTTTATATATCCAGGTAGACATGTCTGAGAACTTGTTTACCAACATGATGTGATGTTGCAACACATGATGGTGGCAGTCCCTTTCCGTGGATTGGGTCACTGAGGCACCCGTCCTTATCACTTGGCACTTCTGCTGGTCACAGAAGGCAACGGACACAGTGTGTCATGTGTGTGTTTGTGTGTGTGTGTGTGGGGGGGGGGGGGGGAGAGACCCAACCTGCTGATGAGTTGGTGGAGAAGGCGGTTAGACAGGCTGAGCAGGCCCAAACCTGAGAGTTTGTTAGGATCTTCTGGATCTTTAGCACTTCAGAATGTGGGAGTGGATCTCGATCAAAAATGTCTATAGTGTTGGTTTGAGAGGTGCTCAACTGTACTTAGAAATTAAATTAAGAGGTGGACAAAAAAATTCTATTGACAAACCTTCCACTGACCCAGAAGTGGACCACAACAATGAAGCGTACCATTATCATGCTTATGGTAAGTGTATTAATTTTGTTTAAAAGTGCCTTTCAAAAAACCCAAGGGTACAAATGGATGTATGGATGGATGGATGGATTGATGGATGAACGAATGAATGGATGGATGGATGGATGGATGGATGGATGGATGGATGGATGGATGGATGGATGGATGGATGGGTGGATGGATGGGTGGATGGATGGGTGGATGGATGGGTGGATGATTGGATGGATGGATGGATGGATGGATGGGTGGATGATTGGATGGATGGATGGGTGGATGATTGGATGGATGGATGGGTGGATGATTGGATGGGTGGATGGATGGATGGATGGATGGATGGATGGATGGATGGATGGATGGATAGATGCATGAATGGATAATAGAAAGTTTAAAGTATTTTTTTATTTAGTTTTAAACATACTGTTATCATGTTATTGTTTTTTATTTTACTGTTTTCTTTGAAAAACTGTTGAAAACCAGTTTTCAGTAAAAGTGCAACAGTTAAAGGAACAGGAAAGACGAGGCACAATGTCAGCCTTTGTGGTGTAACCACAAAGCAGAGTGAACTGAACTGAACTGAGAGGTTAACTGTGTTTCTTTATTGGTGTGAAGTCCATTGAGACGTCTGTGTTGTGATATTGGGCTATATGAATAAAATTGAATTGAAACAATTTGATTCAGGCGGAAATTTTCCACAATTCAAAAAATGTAAATGTTAGAAATTTGTTTTTTGCAAGTGGAGAAAAGTAAAGTAAAGAGTAAAGAGACTGTAAGAGGAGAGGATTATGGAAGCCGGCCTGGGATCCTTAAATTATCCTCTCTGTGGGCCCGGCTTTAGGTTCTGTGGGCAGGAGGCCATGAAATCATCAGTGTTTTTGTTCAGCGCGCTTTGAAAGAGCAGAAACACCCCTGACTGTGAAAGGATCTTCACCCTAACCTGTGTGTTACAGTCATTAGGGGTTGGAATGGTTCGGTCTTAGTCCCTTTAACATGCACACGTGCACGCACGCACACGTTCATCTGCCCTAATCTGGAAAGCTGATTGAGAGCATGCATGAACCTCTAAGCTCCTGCTTCTTTCCATGCTCAATGTTCTAATTTGGGCATTGCTATGGTTACATAATGTTGAGGGTCATGGGGTCAGTAACACAGCCAGATAGTGGATGTATGTATTTTATGTGGTGTAAAATACAACACAACATCAGACACACACAAAAGACTAGTATCGCAATGGAATCACACTGACCAACATAAACGCTTTGGAAATGGAATCTTGGAAAATCCGATGAAGGAAAACAATTTTTCAGGACTTCTGGTTTATGTTATATTCAGAAAACAGCATATATGTCAGTGTTTGTCTTCTTTGTTTAGAGAATCAGAAAAATCTGAGCACAAACACGCAAAACAAAAACGCAAGATCCAGAAAAGACTTTTCCAGACGACCGGACGCAAAAACATCCAAAGTGGGAATGAGGAGAGGCAGCAAACACGCATCCAGAACGCCAAGCGAGGCGGGAGTGAAGGCTCCGCGTGCTCCACTAACCCACTTACCATAATCTCTCTGTTCTCTTCATTTCATAACTGTGCCTAAGTTACATGATACATTCGTCGTCTTGCCCGTCTTGCAAATCAATTATTTTCATCAGAGCTGTTATCAATAAGATTGGCCTTTTGTGAGATTGCCGCGTGCCAGCTGGGTTTTACTGCTCTCCTTTCTGCGCAAAGACGCGCCGCTTCCAAAGTGCGGAGAGATGGAAAGACTTTGTACTGTTTTTTTTTTTGTTTGTTTTATCCAAAACGGGCTAAATAAACACAGTTTTTTTTTACCCGTGACTTAAAGATTAGGAAAAATAAAAAGTAAAAATCAAATGGAAGTGAAACTCATTTGCAAAGATTAGAGATTGTTAATCCTGTGATACAATCAAAGCTCCTGAAATCCGCCATGACGCCAAATGAAAAGTGAGACGTGACTTCTTGATGCCGCTTTTTATTAACGCCACAAGTGATTTCTTCTGATTTATTATGAAATTCATCAACATAAATGACTTAGTTTATAAATTAATCACGCCTTTGTGTATCAGTGTTGGAATAAGATCTTTTTTAAATTTGTGTTTGTTCGTTTATTCATGTCTTTGTGTTTCAAATGCAACTTTGATGGTTGGAAACATGTTTAATTTAAGTGATCAGCTCATTGCGGGGAGGTTGAGTGGAAATGTTGGTTTTGATGGAGGTTCTAAAGGACCGTGGATCCACTGGTCCCGACCCGAACCAACAGAAATCTGCGCTCGGTGTGAAACGGTTCCCACGCTGGACTGCGCCGGGCACAACTGACACACTGCCACACTTTCCCACGCACGCGAGAGCCTCCTTAAAGCGCGCGGAGGGTGGCGCGCGCGTTTGCTCACGGGGCACGAGGCGGGCGGTGAGGATCATGTGTAGTCCACGCGCAGAAAGTAGGTTACAGGGAGCAGCAGATCTGTGAAGACTCGCAGGAGGAGAAGCTGCTCGTGTTTGCTCCAGCGTCATCGGAGGGAATACGCTAGAAAACCACAGAGAAGTTTCCTTCAGAAAGGGAGGCTCACCCCTATGAAGACTCCTTCTTTGTGACAGTTTTGTTTGTGCGTCGCTTTGGAGCGAATAACTGTGCGCCCTTCCTTGCGCTCGTTGCTTTCTTTTCCGTGCGGAGTTCCATGTTCCGAAGAGTTGGTTGAACTTCCCAGCCGAGAAGATGAGAGGTGAGGTTCTTTGTGCACTTTCCTTCTTAACTTCTGCTGTTTCTTGCAAACAACAAACTTAGCGCTTGTTTGGGGAGGCGCGGCGCTCCCGGTCCAAAGTGCGTCGGGGGATGCGCAAACGCGCAAAGGATTCTGAAGGAAAACCGTTTCAAATCACAAATGAGCTGTGTTTGTTTGTTTATTTGTTTGTTTATTTGTTTGTTTGTTGGTTGGTTTTGCGCAGAAGAAATGCGCCTAGTTGCAGCTTAAGCCGCTTAATTTTCGCAAGTTGAGCCGCTGACTCCAGTTATGTAAGACAGAGGGGGGAGGCAGTGAGCGGAGTGATTAATGGACGGTCCAGGCGCACTAAGACCTGCTGGCAACACTTGTTTACCACAAACAAGAAGCTTCTGTTTCCCGCCATCCATTCTGTTAAACCAACATTCCCATTTATTCCAAAAGTTGACAAAGTCTCTGGTCAGTTTGACGGAATCTTTTTTCCCCCACGTGTTTATAATATTGTGTTCTTTTGCTGAGGTGTTACTTTGAGCGGCAGCCTGCGTGTTTTCAACTTTATCAACAGGATGGATGGCGGTCAGTCTGCGCGGTCCATTGACCTACTTCTGTCAATGACGATTACATCGTGTGCGTGCGTGCGTGAAGGCCCCCCTGTCATCACAGATGAAACCGTTTCAGTTTGCGCAAAACAAGTTTTTTTTAAGGCTTCATCACTTTTCTTGAGACTTTTTTTCAGATGCTGAATCAGAGATTAGAATCATATAATCCCTGAGGCTTTTTGCGTCTCAGAAATGTTTGCATTTGTTTAGCATTTGGCAGCAACATCAGACCATCCTGCACGGATGTGGCAGGCAGGATATGCGCACAGCCAGGACACACTTAACCAAGACGCCCTGCAGGTTCCGCTTCCCGTACAGCTAAAGTTACTGCAGAGTGGAGCTTTACTGACAGGGAGACTTTCTTTATCCGATTTTTGAGAAAACAACCATATAAGGACAGACAGGTGGGAAGGTGAAGGTGTTAATTCCATCTCAGGAGGGGGTTCACTCTTTCATTAAGTCATTGTTAATATTTTCATCTTTTCTCATGTCTATTCTTGTTGCATGAAGCGGTCTGGCAGGTGTGCGGCAACGCAATCCCAGCCCAATAAGTCTTTCTTACCAAATGAAAGTTCTGTGGCAGCAGGAGAGCTCAGCTCTCAGCCTCACAGCTCCTCTCTTGTTAGGAAGGAACCCCTGAAGTTCACCCTGTCAGTGTGCTCTTCGTGTCTGAAGCCACTTCAAAATGTGGAACTTTAACTTTAACATGCAAAATGTAAACATGTGTGATAGCAGGGAGGCAGGAGATTATTTACTAAAATCTCATCTTTGACATAAGCTAAGACTGGGCTGCCCCAACGGGGTGTCATTTCGATAAAGACAGCGACATCTGAACAAGCGGAGAGAATTCAAGGTGACTGATAGCTGCAGCACAATCCTCTCTGTGTGGAAACTTTGGATTGAGCAATGTCCTTTATCCTGGTTTTGACTGGGTGGCTCCGGTCCTTCTGGGTTTAGACTTTGAGCTCTGAAAGCACTTTTTCTCTTCTGATTATTAGCTCAGAATTGCTGCACATGGCCCCATTTCTGGGGGGGGGCTGTCGTTCTGTGCATGAAAAAGCAGAAAATGTATTTCTTAATGCATCTTTACTGTAAGTGGTTTGCACTGTTTGAAATCAGGTCCAGTGGGTCGGAGTCTTTCCATTGAACTGTTTAGCCTTTGGTGCATTTCCAGCGAGTTTGTGGTTTCACACTTTAAACCTGCTTTGTGTTTTCTGGGAGGAGTTCACTTCAATAGATCTTTCTTGTAGCAGCTGTGGTGGAGCGTCAGGGCGGTTGATCTCTTATCGGAAGATTGCAGATTCGATTCATGCCTTGCCCACCAATGTGTTGAAGTGTCCTTGTGCAAGACACTGAAGCCCCATTTGACCTCTGGTGGTTATAGGTTGGCGGCAGTGTTTGATGTATGTGTGTGAGTGTGACTGTGAAGCGCTTTGGGCCATTTGTCCAGAAGATGTAATGTCATCATGTGAGGAATGTCTATGTGATGACAAACTCCTGCATTGGAATTGAATGGAATTCCGCTGCACCAACTCCTCCGGTTCTGCAGGAAGCTGATTCTGTATGACAGCTGTCGTATATTTGTATTAAATCCTGTCTGAAATTCGGGTTACGTGTACAGTATGACAGGTGATATAAAGTTGGTGGGTAAATAGGATATTGGACTCTGTTTGATAAGCTGGTTTGAAAGGACAAAGTCTATGTAGATGATTGCAACAACAACCATGAGAAACGGTTGACTGAAAGATGTGAATAACTTTTTTTGAAGGACAAACTGGCACCAAACTCTTTTCTGTGTCATATAAAATACAGTTTATGATCCAATCTGTCTGTTTTTGTGTGTGACAGCCAGCTTTCCCCTGAGTGAATGATCCTTTTATAAATGTAACATTTTTCACAAAGTGAATGAGAGGCAGACCAGAGCAGCTGAGCTTTCCAGCATCGGGGTTTCAACCACTCCACCAAATTTCAGCTGAAGTTCTGCCCACAACTTCAGGGCTCAAACATCCCATGAAGAATCTGATCAGAACCTGCTGAAGGAGCAGTTTCAGTACGCCCCAAAAACGCCTCAAACGTTTGGGTTCTGCACCTTTGAGGTAAAATGATCACAGTGTTGTTGACACTGAAATCTGCTTCCTTTGCTGTAGTGATGAGAGTTGTGCAACAGCTGTTATCTAACAGACATGGAGAGTGCCCGTAAATATGAGATGGTCGACTGCATTGAAACAAAAATAGATTTATGATTGTCGCCCGCTGAAATTTCACCCCTGAGCTGGAGAGATGCTGAGAGTTTTATGTCCTTCACCACTTTAATTCCCACAAAGCAATTGCAAAAACAAAACCATACAACTTAAACAAACCTGTTTTTCCTTTTTTTGTGTCAATGAAAGGGGAAGTAAAGAACAAAACTGATTATTTCTGTCTCTTTTACTTTATTAATTACGCCATTGATTAAGCCTTTCGTTCTTCTTTTACAGCAAAAACGAAAAAACAAAAGAGAGCAAACACCAGCAAAAGTGGATTAAACACGTTTTTAATTCTAAAATATTCATAAAATAACCAACAGTTTGGAAACATAAAACTGTCATTTTATCCCCATAAACATCTGTGGATGAATCACTGATTTGACTTTTATGTTTTTTTTTAAATATAGTGTTTCAACTGAAATGGAAGTTTCTGCTCTGGTTTCATTTGACGGCTCCACCTTAAAACCCGTGAGAAATCAGACCATGTTGCCTGTCAGGCTGTGGTCACAAGCCCCGCCCCCTCAGCTGAATGGGAAAGTGTGTCAGTGGAACACTTCCTGCTCGCTGGCCCTGATCTCTATCACTCAGCTGACTGGCAGGCGAGACGGCGAGTGTCCGGCAAGGCCTGGTGTCCACGAGCCAATGGGAGAGCTCGAAGGTGGGGAGGGTTTGTCCCAGTTGCTACGACAACAGCCCCTTTGAATGAGCGCCTTCATGGAATTCAGCCAGACAGCAGTTATATAACAAGCTGGCGGGGCTGGAGGGGTGAGGCTTTGAGGAAGAAAGGATAAAGGGAAGAGGGAGAAGGAGGTTTTCTTACATCGGCCGTTTTTATTTCCATCTCTCCATTTTGTTCATTCAAAGATACTTTTTTTCGTAAAAACGCAGACCTTGTTGGCCCTAATCGAGAGTCCGGGGTCATTCGTCAGCCTCTCTTGCTTTGACTTTGGTGTGACGCACATCGCTGACTGACTCATGTAATTGGTTCACAGAGGGTCACTCATCAAAGTGGCTTTCTTCTGAAGGACCAGTTGAAGCTTTTGCTCTGATTTAGCAGCCCTGTGTGATTCAGCAGAAACACTTTTGGACTTGTTTGCAGCTGTGGACCAACGAAAGGCCGGGCCAACAGTCACCGGCAGCTCCCTGCAACACCACAATGCGCCTTTGTTAACATGTTGCTGGTAGGGCAACAGCTGAGGAAGACAGAGCTGTGAAACTTTATAACCCCAGGTCTCGGCTAATGCAATTGACCTGCTATTCTGGGCTGAAGGAGGCCCGGCCACTTAGATAAACAGCATAATGAAAAGAACAGGCGGTTCTTGGGTAACAGCGCTAAGGCTACCTCGGTAAAAGCAGGGCCAACAATATATGCACACCTAAACTTGACCCTTGTGTGGTTTCTATTACTCCTCAAACACAATGCTGACACGCAAAGACACTGAATGGAATCATTTTCATTTTGTTTGTTTTTCGTTTTTTAAAATATTCTAAATGATCTTTTGGTCCCTGCACGATGAATGAATGAACTATTGTTTCTAAGGTTTTTGTTGGGTTTGTTTCAACATCGGAGCAGCATAAAGTAAAAGTTTGACCAAAACAACGAATATAATAACAAAAAAAATCTATGAAATCCAACGTAAAACAAATAATTTGAAAGTTATAGTTGAGTTAAAATCAGTTTAATGCCATCTGTTGTTTCAGTAAAGACGCCATTATTATAATGGAAAAAATCAGGACTGAACTGGATTATAGTGACTGTTTTGATGGATAGATAGACAGACAGACAGACAGATAGATAGGTTGGGTGGTTGGGTGGTTGGTTGGTTGGTTGGTTGGTTGGTTGGTTGGTTGGTTGGCTGGTTGGGTGGGTGGGTGGTTGGTTGGTTGGTGGATGGATGAATTGATTGATTTGTTGTTGTTTTTTTGTGCGGCACTTGAACACAGATTGTTAAATAAACTGAAATATTTTTCCTGTGTTACTTTTTCAGCTCAGATAGAAGTAATCCCGTGTAAAATCTGTGGGGACAAGTCTTCAGGGATTCACTATGGTGTCATCACCTGTGAAGGCTGTAAGGTGAGTGGTTTCCTGCAGCCGTCAGGTCATGATTAAACCATCACACGCATCAAATGGTCATGTAGTGCTGACAGTAAAGATACGTGTTCATGTGTTTTAGGGCTTCTTTCGACGCAGTCAGCAGAACAATGCTATGTACTCCTGCTCACGACAAAGGAACTGCCTTATTGACCGGACGAACCGGAACCGATGCCAGCACTGCAGGCTGCAGAAGTGTCTGGCTCTGGGCATGAGCCGCGATGGTGAGTCTAGTGGCTCCGTCTTTCTGAATGTCAAGGTTCCATATGTTCTATCAAAGTAAATTTATAACTTCAGAAGACATTCTGGTGGTTCAGCTTTCTGGCCTTCCTGTTGCAGCTGTGAAATTTGGCCGCATGTCCAAAAAGCAGCGAGATAGCCTGTATGCTGAGGTCCAGAAACACCGGCAGTCCCAGGAGTGTGCTGGGGTCGGCGCACGTGAGGAGAATGCTGACCTGGCTGACCACGGACGCAACTGCAGAAGAGGCTCCAACACCACGCTCAGCGACCTAGATGATATCCCCACACTGCCAGGAGGCCTGCTTTTTGACCTGCCCCTGACCCCGGGGGATCCCGGTGAATACTGCAACCTGGACATGCTGGACGGGAGCGCCGGCAGCAGCTCTTCCTCGCAAAGCTCACCAGAGCAGACCAACTTGGACTTTGTTGACGGAAACCAAAGCATCAAGCACGAGTACCAGCTGCTGCACGATTCTGGACTCTTCTCACACGCAATCCTTAACCCGGTACCAGAAGGCTGCTCCCAGCTGGAAATAGGTCAGTGATTTTAAAATTTCTTTAAAATGCCAAGCATTTTGTGTGATTTTATCATGCGAAAGATTCTAATGAGCACTTTCCCTCACATAGAACGCATAACTCAGAACGTGGTGAAGTCCCACATTGAAACAAGTCAGTTCAGCACGGAGGAGCTGAGGAGATTGGCCTGGACCTTCTACAACCCAGAGGAGACGCACTCATACATCAGCAGGGTGAGTATCTAAAGCACCCTTATGGAGGTTGACCTGTACGGGTTCTGTGGATTGTTGAGTGGTCTGGGCCGGTGGAGGGTTGTGGAAAGGTGCGGCTCTCTGTGTTTGAAAAATGGCTTCTTTTCAGAACAACTGCACTGTTAAAACTTTGAAAGTAAAGATTTATCTTTTAAAAAGTGCTGGTAATCTTTAGATTGTTAGTCAGAACATTTTCATACCCTCTGTCTTTTTGCTCAAGGATTGAGCCTTTCTAGAGATAAACTGGAGTTTTGAGAGGTTTGTTTTTGATTAGAAGGGAACATGAATCCTGTGGTTTGCGGTCTTCTCCTGTCTAAGTCATGTTTTTTCTCTCTCTTTCAGTCCGCTGAGACGATGTGGCAGAAGTGCGCTGTTCAGATCACCAATGCGATCCAGTACATAGTGGAGTTTGCCAAGCGCATATCTGGATTCATGGACCTTTGTCAGAATGATCAGATCATCCTCCTGAAAGCAGGTCAGTGCACGACGACAAAACCTGCAGGCCGATGCTTGCAGCTCCCACAGCTGAGTGGAACGGAATTAGCAGGCAGGCTGTGGTCTTTTGACAAATACAGCTGTCATGTTGCTCTCAAGTGGTGTTTGACTTCTCAGCATCACATGCTTGCAGGATGGTTTAAAAAGTTCTCTGTGGGAGAACAGCTTTGTTTGAATCCTGCAGCTTCTTCAGGGCAGTCGCCTCAAAACAACAAAAAAAGCTGGCAAACAGGACGGCCCGTTAAAAATTTGAATCCTAGACGACAACGAGATTTTGCTTTTGGAAATTAGGCTGGCAATGCATTTTTAGTCCAAACTTTAGAGGAAATTCCTGTGTGATGATCTGTCATAGAACACTTGGAGATTTGAGCATTTGGATGAAAACATGACAGATCTGAAACGAGGTCGACCTCTGACCGGAAGATCGCAGGTTCACTTCCCCTCCCTATGGGTATAAGATTCACGCGCCATCAGTGTGTGGCTGCAGAAGAGGCTCCACTTATCCTCAGAAGGTCTACGTTTCATCTGTAGGTGATGATCCACGTGACAACTGACACAGAGGCGATCCTAACGTTTGCCAGTGAACTCTGCATTAAATTCCACTGAACAAGTGTCACACGTATCAAACACAGGGATTGTTAGTTTTTCTATTTTATAGTGTTTTTACTGCAAAATGAGTGTTTTTACAGAAAATTCCTAATTGAATCAACAAGCCTAATTATGTTTATTATGTTATGTTTAAAAAACTTTTTGATTATTTTTCTTACAGGACCATATTTCTTGTAAAAAAAAAAGGGTATTTTTATATTCTTAAGATGCAGTTTCTGCAGTACTCATTCTGGACGTTTGTGTGTCACCAGGGTGCATGGATGTTCTTCTGATCCGGATGTGTCGCGCCTACAACCCCATCAATAATACTTTGTTCTTCGATGGGAAGTTTGCCGGCGCCCAGCTTTTCAAAGCTCTGGGTGAGTCCGCTGCCCCTCCCTTTCCCTCAGAGAAGTGTTAGGAACGGATGAGCTCCCCGCTTCAGCTTCACCTTCTGTGTTCTGCTTTGCTTACTCTGTTCTTCTCTTGCCCCCAAGGCTGCGACGACCTGGTGAGCGCCATTTTCGAGCTGGCGAAGAGCCTGAGCCGCATACAGATGACAGAGGAAGAAATGGCTCTCTTCAGCGCTGCAGTGCTCCTCTCGCCCGGTGAGATCATCATTCCTATTTAATTAACTGCTCTGAGAAAAACTGGTTAAACTGGTGTTGGATTTACAGTAAATAGAATGTCCAACTGTCTGATGTTTGACTGATGATGCTTCTCTGTGGGGCATTTTCAACTGTAACCAGGACTTTTACCTGTTTCCATTGTTTCAGAAGACAGTTTCAAATTAGTAGAATTCCTAGTTACTGCGCTGATGGATGAATTGCGTCATCTTCTAATATTAAATCTGTCCTACAGCCGTCCTGGAATGAAGGACCAGATTGTTTTTGCATTTTTTTTCTTTCTTACTGCCCCTTTGAGGGAAAATTTAACCCCCGCCACAAACTCAAAGAGTCACCCACATGTTTTAAACAGTAAAGTGGGTCTTAATGGCTCTCGTTGGGTTTTGGTTATTAAGAAGCTGCAAAAAATGGCCCTTTTAGCGTTAAAGGTTGCAGACCCCTGATCCACCACCAATGTTTCGTTGACCTTTGACCTCTGGAAAAGGCTGCATCTTGAATTTCCCAAGATAATCACTTTTAGGCCTATCTACAAATGTAACTTTGATCTATCGTCTCCTCAGCATTGTCGGGAAGCTGCTTGGGAAGAAATGTTGGAATTGGAGATTTGCAGATTTTGAGCGGTGTTAGTGTGGGGAGCTAGCAAAAGTTGCATTCCTTCCACAGAATGCACATTTTGTAGCAGTATATTGTGAAAATTAAATAAATTGTTGGCTCAAGCAAGGTTTTAGTTATTTTTAGAAAAAGAATG
Organism: Oryzias sinensis; assembly: GCA_037389245.1. Taxonomy (NCBI): domain Eukaryota; kingdom Metazoa; phylum Chordata; class Actinopteri; order Beloniformes; family Adrianichthyidae; genus Oryzias; species Oryzias sinensis. Next base: position 24,703,941 of record CM074498.1, on the reverse strand, counting down.
AACTGGTATTTTACATACATAACAGGAAGTGACTGAAGGGGATCACACTGTCTCGGTGAAGGAAAAATTGGTTTTGAATCATTGTTAATTTACCAAGAGGCTCTAACCTGCTGCTCTCCCCCCACAGACCGGCCGTGGCTGACTGACGTCCAGAAGGTTCAAAAGTTGCAGAAGAAGGTTTACGTAGCTCTTCAGCGCTGCCTGCAGAATAAAGGAGCGTCTGAGGAGAAGCTGGCCAAGGTACGGCAACTTCTTCAGTTTGTGGCCTTTTCATGCAGACGTATGCCTGACTAGTAGTAGTTTTTACTCACGGTTATTTTTCCTTCCTCCTAGATGGTGTCCAAACTGCCCCTAATGAGGTCGATTTGCAACCTTCACATTGACAAACTGGAGTTTTTCCGTCTGGTCCACCCTGAGACCGCCTACAGCTTTCCCCCTCTGTACCGAGAGGTTTTCAGCAGCGAGATTCCCTTCCCGGACTCCACAGAGGGCTAAGCACGGCTGTCAGTGGAGAGCTAATGTATAGGCGTATTTAGATGAAGGCAAAAAGGTGCCGACCAGCTTTGGCAGAAACAATCGGCAGCCAAGCGACAATCCTGCAAGGACCCGTGGCCCCAGGCCCCGCCCCCAGCTTCACGGCTGCCCTGAAATCCGTCCAACAGCTGTCAGTGGCTGCTGGCTTGTCCCTGCATGCTACCTGCTTTAAGAAGGTACAAAAACAAATGCCCAACTAATTTGTATTGAAAGGACTTTTCCGGAAGACGCCTCAGAAGAATTGAATTGTTGAATGTAAGCCAGCGCAGCTGAAGGTTCGATGCCGAATGTATCCGCCTGAAACCCTCAGCACGCTCTGTGGAGGTTACCAGTCACGTTGCCTGTTGTGGTGGTTGGTTTAGCAGCGTGAATGTGGTAGCAGCCGTAGTTTTCTGTTTTGTGACATGTGAACAAACAGCTTAAAGGGACCACGATCAAGCAGGCGAGCTGAGAGGGTTTCAGACGCGAGAGTCACCAGTTCAGCAAACCAATGAATGTCGGGTCACTCTGCCACCGAACCCTCAAGTACTGAAGTAACTCCTTTCTCTTTGTTTTTCTTATGCAATCAGTGACCTCAGTCCAACTACCTTTTACCTTTCAGAAGACACTCAGAGCGACAGCAGTGCAGACATGTTTTTAGATCTGTCTTTATACATACATACATATATTTATATATAGAAGCATCCATATGATTTCTTAAAACAACAGTAGTAATGATGTTATTCCTGTGAGAAGTGGAGCGTTCTGTTCATCCTGTCCAAAATTTGGGCTTCAGGGTCAAAATGATTGTAACTGAAATAACAGTTTTTATTTTCTATTTTTCTGTCTCACACATATGAGACTTTCTGATCGACCCCCCCCATTTTGAAAACAGTCTATCAGCAGAACTTGGATCTGTGAAACCAAACCCTCTCCTGACTTACTGGAAGGTGTAGCAGTGCTCAGGTGCCCCCCCCCCCCCTCCACTACCTCACTGTTTTTGAACACTACATGACGCAACACAAAGGTGACAGAGAAGTCAGCTACCCCCCTGAGATCAGGCTCTGCAAATACAGAACAATCAGAGGTGAAAGCTCAAAGGCCAGTGATAACCACTCTAAATATATGGGGGGGTGGGGGGTGGGAGCTCTTTTGGATCTCACCGATCAGTCCAGACTCGGATCAGATGTACAATGAAGAAAAGAGATACAGAAAGGTGCTCCACTGGATGATATATATATATTTGACAGCTGAATGTGGGTGGAGTCAGCTCTGCTGGAACAGTGCTGTTTCACTCCGCCTTCTCACGCTGGGAAGGTGGAGCCGCCCTGGCGTTGACTTTGGATAGTGGCATTGAGGGACTGTGCAATAATGTTTTCCCGCCATTCCTGGCACGTTGGTGGTTTGACCGCCGCTGCAGCACTAAAACCAGACGGTACCAAAAATTCAGTCAGAAGCGGCACTTTCTGATGAGGAAACTTTGAGCGCCGGTTCGATCGGCACTTTTGGCGCCGAGCTCAGAGGCGCTCGGGGAGATAGCTGGGCTCTCTGTCAGCACAACACTGAAGACCTTCAAGGCTTTGATCACTGTGTACAGTTCATGTTATTGTGAATGTTGTTGGACGTGTTTCCTCCTGGCGCTCATGCAGGATCCTCTTTGAGTTTGAGTCATAGCTTCATTAGGATCTAAATTAATATATAAAAGATGAAATGTAATCTTTGAATTTTGTGGTGGTGTGATTCATCGTTTCAAAATTTTCACCCTTTTATGCACTGTTTTTGTTTTGTTTCTTTTCTCGTCTGTTTAGTGTCCTTTTTGTCTGGCAGAGATGTAACTATTTTTTTTAAAAAGATGTCTCACTAAAAGTTTCTCTTTTGTCATGCTCCTTCTCTCTGTGACCTTTCTACTCTATTTTAAGACAGTTCTTTGAAATCAGTGTAGATTTTAACATGAAATAATTTATGACAAGGTTATGAAGATCAAGAGGTTTTAACACAGTGATGTGTTATTATTGCACAATGGTGATTCTGTCTGTGGTTGAAGAATGTAATAAAGTCTTTTTACAGTTGTAATGAAGATTGTGGCTTTTATTCTTATTTATGTTATTTCTCCTTCTATATATTACTTTCTACAAGCAGAAAAGGGTATTTCCTTAAACATGTTTGCATAAAAGCATGTTAAAAAAAAAGGTAAAAAGGGAAAGATCAAAAGGAGGAAAGCTTCTGTGTGAAGATGGATGCATCAATCCACAGCTGTCACTGAAAGTATGCAAAGTCCTACCATATATATATTGCATCGGCAGCATCTTTTCTGCCTGAAGGGTTTTTCCGGAACCAGAATTCCCTGTTTAACTTTTCCAGGTAGTTCTTCACTCATAATTCTTTTTCTTTGTTGTTTCATTTTCGAGCTGCATGGTGGTGTAGTGGTTAGCACTCTTGCTTTACATCCTAGCTGGGTCCTTTCCGTGTTGAGTTTGCATGTTCTCCTCATTCGTGTGTACATGTTACACATGCTTGATAGGTTCATTGGTGAATCTAAATTGCCCCTAGGTGTGTGTATGTGGGGGGGGATCTATCCATCTTCAGTGGGTCCTGAAGATGGATAGATAGATGTATTATTTAATGCAAAGGAATGGGAGAAAAAAGGAAACTTCTCGGGGGGGGTTTCTGCACTTACTGCTACTGCAATTTGTGGCTTCCACAGATGCTGCCAAAACCCTGAAACTTTTCTTCTGTTAATCTGAGAAGTGATGTTTCACTGTAGACCAAGTGCATTTAAGCTGGAAGCAACAAGTACAATAATCCTTTTTAAAAATAACCACATTGCATTAAAATAAAATTATACTGTTTTGGGTTTAATGGATGCATCATCCATAGTTTTTGATGGAATGCAGACCTGCAGCAATGATGCTTAACCCTTGTGCTATCTTAGATGACCCTAACCCATACATTGATGTGTTCTCCCTACCATGACAAAGGTGGATAAAGGTGGAAAGATTTCATGTAATCCATGGACACCAGTGAGGATCACAAATCATTGAAGAAAAAAGGTTCAGAGCACTGTCTAGTGGGTCTAGATGACCCAACTCCCAACGTTAAAGTGCCTAGGATAGCACAAGGGTTAAAGTTTGAGGATTCCATCAGTAGGGCTCAGTACAGTGCAAGTAAAGCATTTGTCAACACAAGAGTCAACACATGTTAATTCACCGTGAAGAATCTCATGCTTTATCTGCTGACTGAAATCATTATCCTCCTCTGTGACGTCACACTCCGGACTAAACGGCTGTGACTGTGAAGATAAACTGATTCCTTTTATTCAGTTATAAGTATCTTTGATTTGATTCTTCTATGTAGGTCAAGACGTTTTTATTCACGAAAGGTTTTTGTTGGTTGTAAACTCTCTTTTAGTGTGACTAAATCTTTATTTCAGCTTGCTCTATGAATTAGATGATTGTTCTAATTTCCTGTTTCTGTTTGATTTTATGCTCTCTTTCACTAACGAAATGTATATGAATTTGAGATTCTAGCATTTAAAAGTTGTTTTTGGTCTATTTTTACTTTGTGTTTGGTGCCTTTAAAAAGTTAAGCATTTACTTTCTTAGACTGTCAACGAAGTAGGGAAGGCTTATTTATTTATTGATTTATTTATTCTTTTAAACATAATTCAACAATTCACATTAAATATTGACCTTGTTTTTTCTCGGATGACTTCATCAAAGTCCCAGTTTTCCGAGGTGCAGTGAACGCAGTCCGTCTTCTTCTAGAAAGTGAGGCATGTACCAACTCTGTCCAGCAGGGGACAGTGCTTACCCGCTTAACAACTCTAGCTGTGCAACATCAAACGGTTTAGTGTATTTGTGGTTTTTCGTCAGTGACTGCTGCAGATTTGCTTGTTGGAAGAACGTCTGGGTCTTTACGTTTTCCCGTTGTCCGTACAGAGGACAGCGTTGACCGGGTTGTCTTTGTCCGCACACTCTGCACCCCTTTTCCGCCGTGACATTTGGTGGAATCTCTCGACGTGGACAGTTGGCGTGTCCCGACCAGGAGTGACGGCGGATCCGTCCTATGATTCATCCGAAGCGCTATTTTGAACTGGATCGGGTTTTTTTTTTAAATAAACTTCTTAACTTTCCGCATTTCCACCTCATCTCGGTAGCGGAGGACTGTCGGGACGGAAGATGTCTGTGGCGGGTTTGAAGAAGCAGTTCTATAAAGCCAGTCAGGTTAGCAAAACTTTTCTTCCCGCGAGGCGAACCGTTAGCTGCTAGCTCCAAATAGCATTTCAAGCTAGCGCTCCGCTACAAACAACAAAGTGTTTCTGACATCAAAACGGTACTGACGTGGTCCCGTCGGGATTTTACTCTTAAAATGTTGAGTTTTGTCACAGATAATGTGGTGTTGTGTTTACGTTAGTTGACTTTAGTCATTGAAAGGCTAATCTGGACTTTGCTGAACTTTTTGCCTCAAATTGAAAAGTCCACCCCGCCTCTGACAAACTTGGGTTTCAGTTTTTTTTGCAGACGTTCTGAAGTCGGGTCAGATTTCAAGATTATCCGGGCTCAGCCGTATAATCTCAGCTCTGTCTGTGATCCAGAAGCTGATCACATTCGGGACGGGGCGGCGAAGCCTTTGGACCCCCGCCTCTCAAACGTCCCTTCATCATGTCGGGGGGAATTCTTTTCGGTTCTGTGGAGTTCGGAATCAGTGCGGCTGTTTTTCATTTACAGTCCCAGTCATGGGAGGACCCCCCCCAACCCCCTGCTGATTTCAGCAGGAAATTCACTTGCTTTCTGCTTCCTGTCAGGAAAACTCTGTTGGGTTTTTGTCGGTTCGGAAACCAATGCTGGGGTTGGAGGGTCAGGACGGACCAGCGGTGTCAGGAGAACTGAGACTGTTTCTGATGGTCGACCCGGGAGAGGATGCATGAGTGGGGGGTGGGGGGCACAGATCTGACTGCATTGCAGTTGGTTTTCTTGCCAAAACTCCTGGTTGGTCGATAACATTCCACAGACCTCAGAGCATGAGGAAAGTCAGCTGTAGAAACCATATCTGTGCTTTGTTTCTGAGGAATTACAGGTTTTTCTGTTTCCTGCCATTTACTGCTCCCCCCCTTTTTAATTTTTTTATATTTTATACACAAACCTGAGATAAGAGTGGAGGACTGTGCGTGATTCTCTGCATGTCATCTTTTGCATTCTTTTAAAAGCTCAGGCATGCAAAGCAGAACATGCCAAAAGGTGTTGCGTTGTGGTTATTGAGCTGTGACTTTCTGCACGGCTGCATTTCCCTTCAAAATAAATTCTTCCAAATATGAACAGTTAAAGCCTAAATTATCCATCCAGCTGACATGTCCTTTTTGTTTATCTTTGGAATTAAGCAGGGACAAAAAGTTTTGGGTTTTTCCAATTACAGTAACTTACATTTATTTGTTCTTAACTCTCCCAAAATACAGCTTAAAGGCAGCCTGAAACCTTCCTGTGGTTTGATGTTGGCGTCGTGATGATGAGGTTAAAGCAGTTCGCTCTGAAAGGATTCATGTTATCAACCTGGGTTGAGATGAAACTCTTTTCTAGTGATGATACATGTGGCATAATCCACCGATTGGTTTTTAATCATCTAACTATGAAAGACTCACCAACCAGTTTTAAGGAGCATGCGTTCATATTTAAAGCAGCAAATGCAGCTAAAGGTTAGCCGGTGATGAACTCTTCCTGTTTGGATGTTTTATTACTGCTTTAAATGAACCAATTACTTTTTCAAAAATGATTTTTTTATTTTCTTGATTACAGGAGTCATTTAACAAACATCTGCTAACTGAGTCTCTGGAGTTAAAGAGTGAGCTGCTATTCAAATATTAACCTCATATTTGAAGTGGAAGCAAAATTGAAATGGAAAATGGAAATTTGAACCAAATTTTTGTGCCTAAATGGAAATTTTAGTGTACTTTAGAAATGCTGTCTGACATTTTATCTGAAATTTCTTGATGTGAAACAGAAAAACAGCTGAATACATTTTTACCAAAATTGCTGTGAATTTCATATTTCGAGACGCTCTCTGATGAAAAAGTTCATATTCATGTAGCATTTTGCTCTTGATGGAAGACATATATAAACAAAATTAAGATCCAAATAGCATTTCTGAGTATTTCTTTATTCAAATCATGGTGAATCAAGAGCAGAATAAAAAATGCTGTTGGTAAATTAAGTTGTAATACAACAAAAATGGGCGGGGCCACTCTTCCTGCTCCGCCCCATTCTGATGCATCCACTATCAGACAAATGGATAGCTCCGATGTTGCTGCCATTTTTGATGCACCGCTAATGTTAATTTGGGGTATGAGGGGCTTTAGGCTCCCAGGAGAAAGTGTAAAAAAGATCATTATGGGATATCAGCAGAGGCTTACTTCTGCGCCAACAGTCCCGCCCACAACTGAGGCAAGTGTCTAATAAAATCCTGCCGCTCTGCAGAAACTATGTCCTGAAAAGATTTTTTTAAATTTGGGCTAAAAACGGTATTACCATAATTATAGATGACTGGAAACACTTTGAAAATAAGTCAAAATATGATCAGAGTGGGACTTTAAAGACCGTTCTTCCTCAGTTAGCTTGGTGTAGTTACATGTCTCGTCCTTTTGAACTCATTAAAACAGTCAGTGCCTTTGCCTATTAGGCAGACACTGTTTTATTTTTCACTGAACAAATACTACACATTTGAGAAATGACCTAGAAAGCAGGGTTGTGTGTAGGGATGGGCAATATATCTGTGCCAGTATCGATATTTGCGTAATTTAAGTTTAGTGGTATCAGACTGATATTTGAAAAGATCTACCAATATTCTTCTGTTTTCAGAAAAACTTTATTTTTGAAAGGTATTTTTATTCCCCACAGATTGGGAAGCTAATGTTCTCAGTCCTTTTTTTCTTTCTTTTTCTATTCCGTTTTTGTCCCTTTCTGGGTCACGGGGCTGCCGTAGTCTATCCCGGCCACTTGTGAGTGAAGGCAGGGGACGCCCTGGACAGGTTGCCAGTCTGTCGCAGGGTCACAATCACACACCCATTCACTCTCACACCCACACCGATGGACAATTTAGAGTTGCCAATGAACCTATGAAGCATGTTTTTGGACGGTGGGAGGAAGCCGGAGACCCTGGAGAAAACCCAGGCATGCACAGGGAGAACATGCAAACTCCACACAGAAAGGCCCCCCATTGATGATGTTGATGTGTTTTTCATGTCCCCCAGCCGGGACTTATTGCTGTGAGGCAAGAGCGCTAACCACTGCCCCACCGTGCAGCCCTGTTCACAGTCATTGTCAGTAATTGAGTGTTTTCAGGTAAATGTTATTTTTGATAGAAATCCATGTTCTTCCTAATAGATCCCTGGCAATGGGGGGGGGGGGGGGGGGGTATTGGTTTACAGTTATGTCCAATATTCAATAAATGGTCTGAATGCTGACATATATATTTATAGGAAGGTTTTAAGTGATACTTGTTCCCATGAGATTCTTTGCTGTTGTGCATTTCTAATAAACAAAAAGGAAATCTAAACTTTGTGTTTCTGTAGACACTTAAGTATCGACTATCGGCCAAAGTTGCAGGGGAATTATCAGTATTGGACGGATACAATTACATCAGCCCATCCCTAGTTGTGTGGTAGTGTTGGTGCAGGCTTAAAATGGCTTATAACATAATTTGGCCAACCATAATGAAGACATCATACATTTGATAGAAAATGCTGTGGGGCGCATATTATTGCTTTTATGATGGGCGCCTGCGGCTGGTGGAAATTTTAATATGCGCTGCATATGGCCAACAGGCCAGACTTTGGACATGTCTGGTTTACACACTCTCCTGCTAGCTTACAGCCCCTAACTAACTTAAGTGGTGCAACAAAAATGGTGAGCAATATTAGAGCTATCCACAGTTTAGATCCAGATTCCAGCTCAAACAGTGGATGCAAGAGAATAGGGCGGAGCAGGAAGACTGTGGCCCCGCCCAGCGTGTCTTCTACGTCACAAATACAATCTTTTTTCAATTTGCAACAATTTGAGTAAAGAAATACTCAGAAATGCAATTTTGATCTGAATTTTTCTATATGTCCTCCATCATTAGAATAATGCCACAAGAACATTTTAGAAACACCTGAATCATTTTCATCAGAGTGCGTTTCTAAACATTCAAACTCTTTGTGCTGCTGTTTCTTTTATTTTGACGGCGATTTGGGTGAAATCTGCCTCGATGTTTGCTGGAGCAGCAGAACAACACCCCAGCAGTGAAGGTGGGATTAACGTTAGACGGTTCGCAGTTACCCTGAAGCAAATGTCGGCGTTCAGTCAGGTTTTGTGCTGCATTTAATAAAGTTTATTTCTTTATGTCAAAGTTGGAGTTGTTTTTTTGTACATTAAAACATTTTACTCATAAATTGTAGTGATGTCTTATGGGTATTAGTTAACCTATCAGAGCAGATGACCTGATGAAACAGTCATGGGGGGAAGTGAGTGCTTTGAGATCTCCAGAGAGAAGCTGAATGGTTTTTGGTCCAACCAGTGATCACACAGAGATGGTTTCAGCTTAAGAGGAAGTGACCTCACAGGAAGCTCAGGAGTCTACAGGATGGTGACAGTGATGAGATCCAAAGTTCCTGCTCAGTTTGTGAGGGCTGGCCTGTGGATGCTGCTCGCAGATGTTCTGTGCTCCTCCGAGCTTTTCTCAGGTCTCGTTTAAAGTCCTACTCCAATCATCTTTTGATCTGTTGTCAAAGCATTCCGTTTTTAGACAATAAAAAACCTGTCATTTTCTCGCAGAGTGGTAGGTTGTGGATGGGACTGTTGGTGTGGAGCAACCCCTTCCCCTCTCCGTTGCTGAGAGCTTAGAGCAGGGACCTTGTTGCCCAATCAGTGTATTTTTAACGTCACAAATACAATTTTTATGTCTGTTATTGATTCACAAATATGTAAATAAAGAAATACTAAAATAAAATGCAATTTTAAGTTTAATTTTCCATCATCAGAGAAATGCCACAAGAACAGGATTTTTATCGAAGTGGGTCTTTGGGTCGGTTTGAAGTCCTTCCTCCATTCCGTCTGAAGGGCACAACAGTTCAACATCGAGACAAAAAATGACGTCTTTGTTTTCCCCAATAGTTTTGGGGTGTTTTTTTTTTATGAGGACTGAATCTCTCCGTCACCTGCTCCTTCATGACCTTCCTGCTGCTGATGGGACCTTTTCAGACATCAGTCAGGTCGCCCAGCTGCTCCAAGAACACGACTCTGTAAGGTTTAAGAGAATTCCTCAGTAGGAAGACAATTGAAATGCCTTAAACTCAATGAAGCTGTTTCTCCTTTTTGGTGTTCTATGAGTTTGTTGGGAATTCTGCTGTTCAAAGTCCTCATGCTGTGTGATCACAGATACCTGAATCCTATTGAATGTACAGGTTTCATCCTTGTCAGTTTGTTAAAGCTGTTCTCTATTTTGATTTCTATAAAGACTTTTTAAGATGATCAGAGGCTCAGGTGAGGTGATCGGGTTCTTGGTCTGGACAGGAAGGCGCCTGAGCTAAACAATGCTGTAATGAAACCATGCGACTCCTTTAGTCACCTCCTCCTGTACTGCTCCTCTCTCCAGATGGTTAGTGAGAAAGTCGGCGGCGCAGAAGGAACCAAACTAGACGATGACTTCAGAGACTTGGAGCGGGTAAGAGTGCAGTCTACAAGCAGACTGTTGCTTCTGTAAATCTCCATGTTTCCACGTCTCACCAGAACATTTTCTTCTGTGCTTTTATCTCACTTCACCAACCTTCTCCTGACTTCGGAGCTCCTCTGTCACGTGTTTGTGTGTTTTGTAGAAAGTAGATGTGACCAGTAAGGCGGTTGCTGAGGTGATCTCCAAAACATCAGAGTACCTACAACCTAATCCAGGTGAGAAGAAAAAAGCGGCTGGCGTGCTCGTACCTGAATAATATCAGCCTGAAGTCCTACGTTCCCTTATCAGCATCCCGAGCCAAACTGTCCATGCTGAACACCATGTCCAAGATTCGCGGTCAAGTGAAGAACCCGGGCTACCCCCAGGCCGAGGGGCTGCTGGGAGAATGCATGGCCAAGTATGGGAGGGAACTCGGGGAAGACACCAACTTTGGTGAGATGTTTGTTTCAGAACATCCCTGATGTGTGTGCGCCGACCAGAAGGCCGCTCGATGGCTGACACTCCGGCTGTAGCGACTCCGAGCCTCTAATGCGATTTTTTAGGTGGAGCGTTGGTAGATGTTGGAGAGTCCATGAAGAGACTGGCAGAAGTGAAAGACTCCCTGGACATCGATGTGAAACAAAACTTTATTGATCCTTTACAAGGACTCTGTGACAAAGACCTCCGAGAGATTCAGGTACTTTGGTTTTTCTGAAGCTTCAGGAACAGACAAAAAAAGTTTGATTCTAATGCCTAAAAAGCGTCTGAAATGTTTCTCCGTCCACTTCAGCATCATCTGAAGAAGCTGGAAGGCCGTCGGCTGGATTACGACTACAAAAAGAAACGCCAGGGCAAAATCCCAGACGAGGAGATCCGACAGGCCTTGGAGAAATTTCACGAGTCGAAGGACGTGGCTGAGACGAGCATGTACAACCTGCTGGAGACCGACGTGAGGACTGTTCTGCTCTGTAGTCCATTTGAGGTTCTGATGCAGCATCCAAAGAGGCTTAAACGGTCATAATGTTACAAGTAAACTGGCTTTCTGTTAATTAAACCCTTCCAGTTCTGGTGATCGAACACACCTGTCTGTTTAGGACTAACTTTTAGCTGGTAGTTCCTGAAAACAGGGTTTTGATTCTGACAAAATGTTGAGTCTGTCAGGCTGTGACCCCTGTGCTGAGGTGTGTCCACCTGTGCAGATCGAACAGGTGAGCCAGCTGTCAGCTCTGGTGGACTCCCAGCTGCAGTACCACCGACAAGCCGTGCAGGTGCTGGAGGAGCTGTCTGACAAACTGAGGGAGCGGTCCGTGCAGCTTTCTCTGTCAAATTCAAAAAGTTTGTGAAATAATCCCAGATTATAATCCAGGAATCTTTCTGAACAGAATGAATGAAGCTCAATCGCGACCGAGACGGGAATACACGCCGAAACCAAAACCTATCATTGACTTTGAAGACAACCGTCACTCAAACGGAGGCTACCCGACTACGATGGCTCCTCCCCCTTCACGTAACCCAGGTAGGAAGGTTCTGAGGAAGAATGAGGTGAAGCGGAGTTTGTTACCGTGAAAACATTAGTCAAAGAGTTGATTCGAACTTGTATCTCGTGGACGACGAAGGGTAAGGCTGGTCTGGTTGGGGCTGAGTGGGGGGTTCCTCCTTCAGTGATGAGACGTCAACACCTCCAGAGGACGCATCAGCAACACCAGAGGTCCAAAACCACCAGAAACGTCCTCTTAGTTCTGCTCATCCTTCTGTCTCTGTGGTGGAAAGAAGCTTGAAATGTGGGAAAGATCTGTCATTCCAGAGGGACAACATCATCCAGCTGTTTCTTCATGCTCAGAGCTGCAGAGCCTCTGAACAGAAACCGAGCTCCCCTTTCTGCTGTCTCGATTGTTAAACAGCAGCCAGCCTGTAGCACACAAACGCTTTTCATTCCTGCAGATGCTGAACTTAGATCCCCAGAGTGTTCCCACATCACTGTTGACAGAGAATGTGAACATGCGTGATGGAGAAAGCGGGCGGCGCACGCGTATCTCCATGTTCCTCTCCTCCTGTGATGTCACACACCTCCCCGTCTGGGAGGCTGTACTGGCTTTATCCCATAGAAAAGTGTGGGAGCCCCACTGGAGACCACCGCTGTCTTCCACACGATTGGTTTTCCATCTGGTGGCCTCGTCTTTGACTGTCAGACATAACTCAGGAGGTTCAGGAACCTCTAACGCCTGCATGCTCCTCACGACGTCTGAGAGACATCAGAGGGTGATGGTACATCTGTGTCATGTAGAACAGATTTTTGTGAATTACTGACACCTACTGGCTGCGTGTGGAAATACAGGCTTTCATACCAAACAGAGACGTTTGGTTCAGACGTGAACCTTTCCCTTGGATGAAGTTTGCAGAATCGGAACAGAAATATTTGGGGCTGTCAATGAGGTTCACCTCCAGAGTGGATCCTCTTCCTCGGAGTCTTCCGTTTTTTTACCCTGCAGTGTCATGCAGTGTTTACTCAGGTCAGGCGTAACATTTGTGTCAGCAGGGCGCGACACAAAGACCAAACTGTTTTCCAGCAGAAGGCCGGCTTGTGTGAGGTCACAGTGACAGCAGGATGCCGCAGCGTTTGCCTGGTTCGGGGTAAATGTTCTTCTTGTTAGAACTCGTGGAGGTTTCTGCTGCTCAGTAACGCTGGGATTCTAACAGATGAGGCACTGCCGTTTACTCAGATTATCTCTGTTTACCTCTGAATGTTTAGACGAACACAGAAGCCCTCGACATAAATCAGGAGCATGAACGTGAGCAGACAGGAGATTATTTGGCTTCTGTGGCTCAGAGGTTCCTTGAGCGTGAACGCGACATCCTCACTTCACCTTTGTGGAGGTTTTTATTTATTTACGTACGCTTGGCTCAGGTTCCTCCAGAGCTCCAGCTGTTAAAAAGGAGCAGCAAAGGGATGATGTTTCTTCACCTGTCAGGTCAAATTTTATCAGAAAAAAGCTTTCTATGAGTTTATATTGAGGAACATCACAAACAAGAGGAGATTTTCTACATTCAGATTGAAGGAATTTTCCTGAATTTTCTGTCCCTCGGCTTCTGAACGTCTCATTCATCACCTATAACTCACCGTCACATGAATGTTTCCGTTTAGGTTTCTTCATATTCAGTGATCTGTCGTTTTCAATTCTAAAATGTCAAAGATCATGAAGTGATGTGAATTCTTTATATTTGTCTTTAAGATTGAATAAAAGAGGAAGAATGTAACTTAAATTGATTCCACAGTAAATGATTAAGTCAAATATAGTGCAGAGAAGAACAGGACTTTTTCTATGGAAGTGAACATTTGGATTCGTCCGGCTTTTTGAGGGGTCATGTGTTTTCTGTCGGGTGCCTGACTCCCGGTCTTCTGTTCTCAGCCCCCCCCGAGCAGCCGAGCTGCAAGGCACTGTACGACTTTGAGCCGGAGAACGAGGGCGAGCTGGGCTTCCACGAGGGGGACGTCATCACCCTGACCAACCAGATCGATGAGAACTGGTATGAGGGCATGCTGAACGGCCAGTCCGGGTTCTTCCCTCTGAACTACGTGGAGGTTCTGGTGCCGCTGCCACACTAATACAGACACAAAGCTATTGGGGGGGGGTCAGACGGGGTGGGGGAAGGAGGATCAGGCAGGTTCCATTTTCACCTTCAGGCCCATCGTCAGGAAGACATTTTTAGGACTGATGACACATAAGCAATAATGTTGGTTTATAGATGCATGTAAATTATTATCACTGCAGTTGTTGAGGGGACATCAGCATGCCCCCCTCCCCTCATGCTGTGGGTGAAATACCACCATTCAGCAGGGGAAGTGAAAGGTTCATTGCAGTTTTTCTTCCTCCCGTGGATGGAAGTGTGCTCCTCGATGCCACCTTGTGGCACGCCTGGGAACTGCCGTCGCTTCAACAAAAATCTGGAATTGATTTGTTGGACTAATTGTAAAGAACAGAAAAATTGAAACCACATCCTCATGGAAAAAAACTGGCCCCAAATGTTAGTAGGACTTTGACGGCAGACCGTCAGCTTCCCTGTTGGAGTCCCTTCAGCCTGAATGGGGGGAGGGGGTCCTCCCACCCTGTTCCTCAGAGCAGACGGACAGACATGCAGATGTTGCACGTTTTGGTAACTGGTTGAAGCCAGTTCTCGTTACCCATAAACACAGGGAGTAGTAGCTGTTACTCTGCTCAGTAAAGGATGTGGAGCCAAAAACGCAATAGAATCGCTTCAGCACGCGTTTGGTCAGGTGCTAACAGCCATATTTTAGTTTTGGCGTGCTTCTAGAGACCGCCTTAACATAGTACCTTCAGAGAGGATGCTGCTGGCAGCAAATCTTTAAGTTTGTCTCTGACTGCCGTTTTATTGTTTAACCTCACAAACGAAAGACTGTGACTCCGCCCACCTCACCCTAACTCTGAACCCAGTTCGTTGATTCTTGTCTTGTTTTGCGACTGATGGCCGCAGCGGTTTGGCTGCTCAGACGAGGCCGGCTCCTCGTTCTGGACTGCCTTCACAGACGGCTCGACTGAGAAGGAAAACCTCTTTTTCAGAACACTATCCTTTCAGTCTAGAAGATTCCAGAGGGTTGTGGAGAGACGATGACAGTTGATCCGTTTTCTGTGACTGTTACCCCTCCCCTGTTTGAAATGTTTACGCCCCTGAGCGCCGTCGAGGAAGCGCCGTCGGACGAGCCAACCCCATTGCCGCGGCTGCCTGCACTTTCCGGTGTCACATTTGGAGCATGTTTCTACTTCCTGGACAACACTAGAGGCAGATCCTGGATCTGCTGATCACCTGAGTCTTAAACAGAGCTTTAGGTTTACGTCTTCTCTGTAAAGAAATCCAGATGTGGTTTTTAAATGTTTGTATTTTAGTCTTACTCTCCTTTATAACATGAAATCACTATGGCTCTCTATAGTATTTTTATATACAACACTTTACAACCATCAGATTAACCTTTGCATGTGGTCCTATAAGAAACTCTACGTGTTTATGTTAGATATAAGTTGCCTGTTTACTTTTGCTATGAAAACTATATTTAACTGCAATATTTTGCCTTTTATTATCACAGTATTTGTTCGTGCTTCCTCCGTCTTCTTTGTGTTACAAATTCTTATAAATAAAACAAAACTCGAGACTTTCTGTCATGTTTTCCTTTTTATTTTTTTTACACCACAGACCAAACATACAGATGGTTTAATTCAACAACAAACAAATAGTTCCAGTGTGTATTTGAACGCCTCGTGGATCATCAGCAGGCGGGAGGCGGAGCTTTCATGGCTGTACTTAAAGGATCCGCGGTTTGTAATAAATACAGAATAGGTCATGAGGACGTGTCCGTCCAAACCAACACGATGGGGGGGGACAGTAGATGAGCACACACAGGTATCTAACTTTACCCTAACCTACACAAACATGAACTAAACAGTTCAGCTCAAACCTTTGCCTACAGACATGGACATTTACACAAAAACAGTTTACATCGACCGTACCTGAAGTATCTGACCACACCAGCAGATACTGTTGCAGGTCGGTCCGTAGGTCCTGAAGGTTAGTGATCATTCAGATGAGCATTCAGGCTACATGGTTCTGAGTAGGTCCTCTTTAAGAACTCTGTTCAGTTTTCAGTCTGGTTTCATGACGAGGGAGACAGTCTGACCTCCAGCAGCTCCTCGCCAAAGTGCGTTTCACCTCAACGACGCATGCGTCACCAGCGTTCACTGATGGCTGGATCCATCAGTGGACGCTGCTCAGCTGACTGTAGACGTGCTCCAAGATCTGCGAGTAAGCCTGGTCTTTGGGGGCGTGGCAACTCAGAGAACCCTGTGCGGGAGAGCATCGGTCATTCCCCCAACAGCCGGGTATTTAAACCCCCGAACACACCCTACCTTTATCTTGTCCATCATGGTTGTGTCGGGACACCAGTACTGGTGGAACTGGACCAAGTCAGGCGCTGCTCTGTAGTATTCAACCAGCAGCATCTGTTGAGATCATACAGAATCCCTTACAGCCTGACCTGAAGCAGCACGTCGGAGCTGTGCGGCAGTGTCCGTACCATCTCGTTGAGAACGTCGCTGGTCAGAAAGTTGTCCTGTACGTAGGTGACCTCCACAGCCACTGGGATCCCGTAGTCGTTGGGCCGCTGCTGCTGGCAGGGAGGGGAATGAGCAGATGTTTCCAGAACCGAGGAACCACGACGAAGGTCTGCGCTCTTACCTCAGGCGGGGGCACCACCCAGAACGGGGTTATTGTAGATGCAACACCCTGGTTTCCGTGGTAATAAGGACCTGAAAAAGTTGAAGCTTAACGATGATCGTAGTGACGAAGCCTTCATTCATTTCTGTCCCTAAAAGTCCTGAATTTGTCTGCAGTGCCACCAACTCTGAGCTGTTCTCTGCAGCAGCAGATATAACACGTCCAGAACATCAGTTCATTTGTTTCTGAATACGAACAAAACCTCGTCCCTGCAGTAAACGCAGGGTACTTCAGCCCGGAAGTTAAACTCAGTCTGTTTCCAGCGCTTTGATGCGCTAACTGGAAGCTGCAGATAAACACCATCTGAACCACCTGGAGGTCTGACACACCAGGAGAACATCTGTGCACTTATCTCCATCAACAGTTTGATCTCTTTCACGTCTAACTGATGTGGGAGGCGGCAGCACTTCAGTGCGTGCGTGAAAACGAGCACTGACCACAGATGATGCCCAGACACGGCTGGAAGCCGTTGTTGGATCCTTGGAGCCTCAGCTGATGGTCCATCTGAGAGTCGATGTCCTGCAGCGACGGCAGCGCCGGACCCCGCGGGTGACTGTGGTACCAGCCCACCAATGACAGACCGCGCATGAACAAGTTCTGACAGATCTGAAGCAGCATCACACACCAGCTTCATTACACTGAACAGGAAGCTGAGAACATTTCAAATGAGGAGCGGTTTAGTTCATCATCATCAGGTAGATGAAGAGCTGCAGAT
Organism: Oryzias sinensis; assembly: GCA_037389245.1. Classification (NCBI taxonomy): domain Eukaryota; kingdom Metazoa; phylum Chordata; class Actinopteri; order Beloniformes; family Adrianichthyidae; genus Oryzias; species Oryzias sinensis. Next base: position 24,686,753 of record CM074498.1, on the reverse strand, counting down.
CAACTCTGGATTGATTTAATCCATTTAACAGTTGATGTTTTGTTTACTGTTTAATGTTCTGACGTCACACGACGTGTGAAGATGTTTTTTTTGGTGTTTACAATAAAAACAGAACATTTAAGGGGAGTGGTGCCCTACCCTCAGGCTGTGGACCGGTACCGATCCGGGGGACAGTTGGTATCAGGCAGCAGAGAAAAAAAACACGACCTACATTTTTTCCATTTTGTTTCTAACCGGATTCTGAAGGAAGTTTTATTTTGAAAAACTGGATTCTCTCTATCATTATCTGACTCTTTCATGTCAACTCGGTCAGTCATGTGTTAAAAATCCATCCACTGCTTTCTTAAAGCGGCTGCTGTGACCGCTTAACTGAAAGCCCCAAGCTAGCGAAGTTAACAAAAACAAATATTTGGAAAGTTTCTTTAGGCAGAAAAGATCCAGAGAGGAAACACAAGAAAAGCCTTCAACTTCAAAATAAAAGAAATCTACATTTAACAGACAAAACCAGGAGTCTTTACCCCAAATATAGATTTATTGTGACAGTTGTTCCCGCAGACCATAATAGTAATGCAGAATATTCATTAACCTGCTGTCTAATGTTACTAGGACGCTGCTAATAAAGTTATTCAAACGGTGGATCCCCATTTATTGCAATAAATGCAAATCTCCAGTGAATGCAACTTTATTAGCAGTGTATTTTTACCGTTACACTGTCTGTCCTGCATATTGTGCAGAGCAGGTGTGCTGGAACAAATGATACAACAAACAATAAATCCATTTTAAGTAAGATTCATGTTAAATACGTTTTTTTTCCCTTTAAAGTCAAACTCTCTCTTTCTGTTTCCTGTTTTCCTTTCCTGTTTTTCTTTTACTTTAGCTGTCTTTTCAGAGATAAAGAGGGATGGATTCCAGAGCGAGGAGAGCGATTTGACATCCTTCAGAAGTCAGAGACCGATGTGGTGGACAGAATCTGGTACTTTTCCAAAAGAAAACATCCTTCAGATTCAGAATATTAACAAAACGAGAATAACGTGTGTAGTTTTTTGGTCTGCGGCCTGCAGATTAGAATTAATTTGAATCCTTTTATGGATACAGACTATTTTTTAGGATTTTTTAAGCCGATAGTTGCCATCTAATAGTCTGAAAATCTATTTCCCGGAATTTTAACCACATGCAGCTGTTTTTTTTTTAAAGACAGCTTTTCTCCTCCTCATTTCTGCTGAAGAAAAGATGGAGCCACGGCTCGGGTCTCACCTCTTCCTCCACAGCAGAAGCAGACTCCCTGTCTGCCAGCCTGGTCCGACAAGGAAAAGCCCTCAGGATGGTCAGAACTGAAACCAAGCAAAAGGAAGATGATGCTGATGAAGACGGGGACGACTGGATCTCCCTGGATTTATTCGGCTTACGTTGTGTGTTAGTATCCCATCTCCCTCCAAGGTATCCCACCACCTCACTGGTGGTCAGATGACAGTGGAAGTCCTATAAAGTCCGACATCAGAGATCTTATCCTCCAACACGTCCCTGAAAACCCACAGCCCGTGTTTGGAATGTGCTGAGACCCACCATCAGGAGCAGAACGTTACTGGAGACGGCGACGTTGAACGGCTGGAATCTGTTGATGGCTGAGAAGGCCGACAACTCCACCAACGTGTGCGGATCTCTGAGGACACGAGGTCACAAGGTCACACTGAGCCTCAGGTCGAGGACAAAACAGTGGACACGCCAGAAGGACGTACTTGGCAGCATCCCTGGTGCCTAAGGTGCAGTATCTGACAGGAATCCTCTCTCGGTCGGTCCGTCGGGAAACGACCACGTCTGCAACGCCGCCAGGATGAACATGAGTCACAGAAGGACAGTGGGAGGTGAGAGGAGAGCAGGTGAGGGGAAAAACACACCGTGTAATCCAGGCTTGACGTTTTTGATCTTCTCGTCTGCCTGCACCGCAGTCTTCCCTTCTTCCTCATCCTCGTCATCATCTTCCTCACTCACCAAGCTCTGGAATGGCAAGGAACAAAAAGGATGATGGAGGATAATCACACTTTATGCTTCTGTGGTCCAGAAAGCCTCTCATAAATGTCAATATGACAAAAAAAATCTATATTTGAGTGGAATTCGGCATATAGAATCATTATACTTCCCTGACATCACTTCGTCATTTTTTTTAAGTACGATGGTTCCAGTTTACAGGAAAAGAATCAGATTCTCAGAAAATAAAAAGGATGGAAACTCAGGGTGTCACCGCCTCACCAACTGATCTACCAAAAACACCTACAGAGGTTTCAGTTTGTATCTGGATGGTACACGATCGTAGGGAGATGGCAGATGTCCAGAAGACAGTCATCCACAGCCTTCACAACGAGGAGGAGCCACAAGGACCCGGCCGGTTCACAGAGGGCTGTATCCAAGTATGGAAGGAAAAAGTGTGACCAGGAGGAAGTTCTGGAGAACGGCAGCTTTGGGAGGAATGCCAACATCAGAAGGAGTGGACTCTGCAGTCAAACCTCTCCTGAACCAGAGACGTCAGCAGCGTCTCACCTGGACTAAGCAGGAACAGAACTGGACTGCAGCTCAAAGCTCCACAGTCCTGTTTGGAGATGGAAGTCTATTTTACATTTCATGTGGAGGTGAAGGTCCCAGAGTCTGGAGGAAGAGTAGAGAGGCACAGAATCCACGAGTGAAGTTTCCACGGCCACTGATGGTTTGAGTCGCGTCTGCTGGTCCACTAGCAGACCAGGAGATTCCATCTTTTTTAATGGATCTGATGTGATCTTCTAATTTTCTGAGAACTAGAGTTTATGATCTAAAGATCATATTTACAACAAATAAAAGCTTGAAATATTTCATTCCATTTATATTTCTATCTAAAATAGAAAGTTTCACTTTTTGAAATGACTGAGAGGAAAACATCCTTCTGACTAAAGAAGAAAAATGTTGTCCAGTCAAATTATTTTAAATCCATTAAAAACTCCAATTCCCAGAGCCCCGCCCCTTCCTATTGTTTGTTTTAGATGTTCCCGAATTATAAAACATTAAATTATCTTATTTACTGGTACGATGTTTATCTGAAAGAGTTAGACTCCATGAGGCAACAGTCTGGACGGCAAAAACCGGTGGGAATGCTGGGTATTTTTACCTGAACCTCCAAAGGAAATCAGCTGATGGAAGAACCAGAACTCAGTTCTTCGCCGTTTCCTGACGGTTTGTTACTCCGTTACTTTAACTGAAAGCTCTTATGTAACTTCCTGAGTGTGCCTCTTGTAGGCCCTTTGTTTGTTCAGTTCCTCCTTTTCGGATTCAGTGTCTCAGACCATCAGAGCCACACAGAGCAGAGAGAACGTTCTCTCTGCAGATGCTGCAGGAGAACGTTCTCTCTGCAGATGCTGCAGGAGCTTCAGCCTCCAGAGCGCCTCCTCCACCCTCCGTATCTAACAGTTCTACATGCAAATCTCTGTCTTTCAGTGAGTCAAACTTTGGACCTCAGAGTTGGAGAAGAGATGTTGGGTTTGCTCCTCTCACCATGTCTGCGCTGGGCTGGTACTTGTGCAGCCAGGTGGTTTTGTACTGGACCAGCTTCTGCCCCCTGTACCGCACAGACGCCCATCCACAGCCGGACTTTTTGGCCGGGTTAACCAGACGCTTACAGTGAGTTGCCCAGGCGCTGGGCGAGTTGAAGATCTGACCCGTTTCCACCCAACGGATTTTCCCATCATTCAACAGGTCGCCTACGAAGTTCTTCCCCTGAGAGCAGAAGAAAAGTCACGTCTCTGCGACAGAACCCTGGACCTCCTCGGTTCTTCTGACAGGACGGGTAATTACAAGGTAGTGGATGCCCAGCACGCCATCGCCCGGCTCCACAAGGCCGTCCTTGAGCAGCACCCGGAGCGTGATGCCTCTCCTGGTCAGCAGGGAGCCCCGGCCGGAGCTGGACCGGAGGTCTCCTTCCTCTCCTCCACTCAGCTCCTCCTCATCCTCCTCACCACCATCCTCCACCACCTGTGGAGAGCCTGGGGGCTCAGAGCCTGCAGACACAAACATGCAGACATGAGGAGCTGGAGGCGTGGATGGTCCACGGAGAGACCAATGAGACAGCTGAGTCAGCAGAAATCCACCGCTGTAATAACAAAGACCCCCCAGTGAGAGCCGCCCCATCACGGCAGCATCATTCACGACCAAATCCCGCGAACAGGAGAGCCACCCGTCCTCTCAGCAGATCAGAAGACCCTTCAAACGGTGCTGGTTCCAGCCGCGCGGCGGCGGTCTTTGTTTCCCTTCTCATTTAGCTCTGACCGCCGGAAGAGGCCTGCACGCGCCCCCCTCATTTATTCCCCCAAACAACCCAAATCGCTTAATTGTTCTCACCCATTTCTCTGAACGCCTTTGGGTCCACCGCGGCGCGAGGCCACTCTTTCCCGGCGCGCGAGCCGCTGTGTGAGCGCGCGCGTGCCTCCAGCTGGTCTTCAGGAAGGAAGGAGCGTCCGCGGCTCTGCGGACGGACGAGTTTCCTTGTTGTGTTGCTTTAATGTCAGCTCCCCTCCCCTTTGCGCCTCCCTCCCTGCTCCTCCGCCCGCGCGCGCCCGCCTCTATCAGGCTAGCGGCGGGAGAGCCCGGGTGGGAGGCGCGCGAGCCCCCGGCACGAGGACAACGAAACCGACCCAGAAAAACGCGACTTTTGCTGCTCTGGAGAAGGTCCCGAAGACCTGCGGGAATTTTTGGCGCAGCCTGGAAGTGGAGTCAAACTACAGCTGAAATGCGGTTTCTGCCCCGCTACCACGAACACATCTTTCTCTTTGAAAAGAAGCGCGTGAAGCCGGGGGGTGTTTCTACCTCAGATTTCTGACATTTTTCATCATGGGAGTCAAACTACAGACCACAGTTTGATAGGGTGCATATTAAATGATTCAACAAGTTAACCATATAATGAAAACATTTCAATTCTCGTGTTTACATCTAAAAGATGAAGCCAAATAATAATATTGACCTATTGACTCCTCTACAGGGACATCTATAAAATCAAATATGGTAAACTAAGTACACCCTAAATCTTAAACCTATCCTATTTATTTGGCTGTTTTATTCATTTCAATGTGAAATAGGAGTTTTAGTACTAAAGTGTTTTGTCTAAACCGAAGAAACCAAACTCTTTATATAATCTGTATTTAATATTAATAACTTGAAAGCTAAGTATTTTTATGTCCACATATTAACAGACCAAAAATAAACACACACACTAACTGTAAAAAATAGAACAATTGGTTTATTGTTGCACACACACACACACAGTTCCGACGTCATTATTTTTGTTTTAGCTTTTATTTTAATACTTATTAGCAGCATTTAGATTGGTGTGCTTTTATTTACAGAATCTTCTGACTTGAATGTTTCAAAATGTTGCAAACTGTGAGGAAGCCTTAACTAACTGAAGTTCGTCCTTCAGCTGTGGCTGCGTGAGAACTGGAAGGAGGGGTGGGGGACCAGCCGGCCAAAAACGCAGGATGTCCTCCCTTTAAAAATAGAAAAAGAAAGGATCAATTTTGTAAACATGTCAAACATCTTTCTGAATGATGGATGACCGTGGTCCCTAAAGGATCCTTCAGGATGGGTTTCCTTGTACTACAGCCCATTTCTCCAGTCTGTGCTCAAAGGTCCGAGCAGGACTGGAGAGTTTGGAGAAAATCAGTGGAGGAACTTCAGAACCCATCAAAGCTAATAAATATGTTGTGAAACTGTGACAAACAGAAGTGAGGAGATCCCCTTGCTCTATCCACTGTTGGAAAAAACTGTGTGATGATGTCAAACCCATCATGTGATTCTGGTAGATTCCTCTTCTACCATGATAAAAATGTTAAAGTGTGGGTGACATGGTCTATTTTAATAAGCCAAAATATAGTAAATAGTCTCTGTTTCATGTTGCGATTGTTTTTAATATTTTTCGAAAAAGAATAAATAGCGAAAAACGCAATATAAACAACGAGGACGGCCGCCGGCTTCACGCATTCCGCCGAATTCTCGCCCCCCTGTTTGTGACGTAACGAAAGGAAGACAAGGCAGACAACATGGCTAGCACCGATAGCGAAGCACAGAGTGATGCTACCGTCTCTATTAGCGATTTATCATCAGATGAACAGAAAGATGAAGAGGAAAGTTGCGGAGATTATCATGATGATGAGTCACTTTTGCAACCGTATCGATTCGAACCCTTTTGCGAAAGTGAGGAGGATATAGTATAGCAGAAAGTAGGTCTAGTGATGCCGATGACGATAGCCAGCATGAAGATTCGGCTAGACTCCAGTAAGTCTAAAAAATGTATAAAATTAAATTACTCCACTTACCCTAAAATATACTCAAAATGTCCCCTTTTGGCCTAATCTAAACAAAGGTAAACACTGGTTTTCAACCCAATTTACAAAATAAATGTCACAAAATAAAAGTTTCCCAGATATTACTACTCTTTAGTTAACAAAGTCACTGTATACCATTAACAACTGCAGAACATTAACAGTTTTACCTGTTTGAACCAGTTTGAAACCTTTTCTCGTGCGCGCGCGCTCACACACACACACACAGTTCAGTTTACTCACGGTATCGGCGCCTCAAAAGCAAAAGAAAAAAAAACGTTGCAGGCCTGTTGCTTCTCTTGCAAAACATTGAGTGCGTTGAAATACTCCAGTTGGATCCAAGGACAACAGAAAACACGACTACTTCGCCTCAATGTGATCCATCGTGATGCACACTAGCCTAGCTTAGCAGCCTTCTCTCCCGACTCCAGCGCCGTCCTCTCCGACCCAGAAAACGGCTCGCTCGCTTCCAGCTCACCCGCCTTTCCTCGACTCAGAAGCCAAGATCCTCCTCCCAACTCTCCGTTCAAAATTCTTCGTTTGTGTCCCGGTTTTTGTCCCTTCGAAAACGCAGACTTCTCTCCTGCAGATCTGGAGGGAAAAATCCTTCGCCGTCCACCTTCTTAAATTTTCCCCTTTTCAGCAGCGTTTCTTGTTTTGGGAATTTTATACACAGATACACTTTCACTAGATGTATTGCTACATCCAGCTGCCACACAACGACTTGGCATGTTGATGATTAACAGATTTAAACACGAGAGAAACGAAGACTACCTGTTTTGTTTACATGCTGTCCTAAGCGCAACTGCGAAAGGCAACGCCTCTCGTTACGTCACAGGTCAAATCGGGTTCACTTCCAGCCTGCGCTCTAGCGGCAGATCCAAATCTCTGATTCCTTCGAAAGATGTCTATTTTTCATATGCTTCGGATTTTTTTCGACGCAAACTATTGGTATCAATAGAATCAGCGTTTAAAGGGCTTTTTTATTTGACAAAGTTGTTCAAAGCATGGCATCCACACTTTAAGGTAACAGAGCTGCATGCATGTTATAGGACACACGTTCCATGGATAATTAATTGAAATATTTTTGTTTATTAAAACTAATGTTCCTAAAGTTACAAGAAACACAGACACTAAAAGAATTGAAATGCAATGGTAACTGTTTTATTTGACATTTGGATTGAGCATAGGTTTTGGTGGGGGGCACTTTAGGAGGTGTTCCAGACTTATATAATATTTTAAAAACCATGGGGGATTCAGTCAGAAACTAAATGTTATAATATTTTGTATGTGGATCATTTAAAACATGATCTGTTCATGGAAAACACGTCTGCCTTCTGATCTTTACTCACTTTTTTCACTCGTTCTCAGAGTCGATATATGTTAAAAAATGAAGGTGCGAGAAAAAAAAGCATAGATAGATAGATAGATAGATAGATAGATAGATAGATAGATAGATAGATGTTTGTGGTGCGTTGCTAGGCAACCGTTAGCATTGTTGTTCTGTGGTGGTCGTGATTCTCGTGGCTCTTCCGCCTGTTGGATCCCCAGAAGAGACGCAGCCGCAGGAACCATGTCGAGCCCGGAGGAGCAGGCCAACCTCGGCAGAGCGCTCGACTTTCTTCGCCGGTGGGACCGCGGCGACGGGCCGGTTCGGGTCCGCCTGCTGAGGAGCTTTCTGAACCGAAACGCGAGGAAGACGTTCTACGAGCTGGAGGTGGACCTGGCGCAGACCGCCAGCCTGCTTCTGGCTCGGATCACCGTCTGGATGAGAGTCTCGTATCCTGCAGGTTTTGCTGTTTCAGCAGCAGCTGATGGAGACGTTTGTCTCCTGCTGGAATCCAGACGTCTGTCTTCTGTCAGAACATCCTTCACTTTAACAATGTCTGCACTAAACGTTAACACTGCCTGAAAATCACCAACATCTTTCTTAAAAATAGTGTAAAAACATGCTTAGCCTCCATGGGTCACCTGTTGGATTCAGGTGACCTCCATTCCGCTTTTCTCCTTTTCTTCTCTGAATTGTTCTGACGGCCTTCACAGATGAACACAGATTCACCGCTGAAGGCTTCTTGGCTCTCCAGCTGAAGGCTCTTGGGATTTTTCTTTCTGCTTCCAACCAGTGAGTGAACCTGCTGCACCATCACCTGTTTGAAGCCTCGCTCCTGAGCTCTGACCACGTCTTCTGACAGCGATCAGTACCTGATGGAGTTCCTGCAGGGCGGGGGCGTTGTCATCCTCCTGGACGTCCTCAGCAGCTCCCAGGTCCAAAATGACGACAAGACGGAAGCTCTTCGTCTTCTGCTGAACATCTCAGATGCTGGTCGCAAATACAAAGAGTTTATTTGTGAGCATAACGGTAAACGGTGTTCAGTTTAAAAACGAGCATCTCAGCTCCGTTTTTTCTGCTACACTGATCTTTGCATCACCTGCACATAATGACAGGTGTGGAAATCTTATCAGACTGCATGGTGGGTTCGGACGGAGGGGACGCTGCAGGGGCTCTCCTGGAGTCCCTGTCACATGGAAACCCCAAATACCAGGACCAGATCTATAGAAGCCTGATTGGCCTCCTGACCCGGGTCCGACCCAGAGCCCAGCTGCTGCTGCTGCAAACCTTACGCTCCGTGCAGGTAAGGAGATTCCTCCCAGTCAGAGCCGGACTCTAGAGAATGACCAGGATGATCCATTCCTCCTGCAGCTCAAACTGGGTGCAGCACATGACGGCATTGTGGCTCCTCTGCTGAACACGCTCAGGTCCCTGCACCTCGATGTCCAGGATGAAGGTCAGGAGAAGAACCTTTGGGGGTTTGGGTTTTTAGATTTGAAGAGAAACCTTTACAACTTTGCTTGAAGATTTGATTTCTTGGGTCAAGCTCTAACCGTTCCTTTGGTTTTCCTTCAGCTTGTAATCTGATCAGAGAGCTGATGGGTGACGGTGTGAGAGTGAAGCTGCTTTCTGGACTCGTTGCTCTCCTGAAGCCCGTCGAGGAAGAGACAAGAGGTGAGGTGGAGGAACAAAACATGTTTTTAACCTTCACTTTGATCTAAAACAACAATAAAATGTGAATGTAGTCATTTCAACGGGAGAAAAGAACTTTTTAATTTGTTTTTCATAAAAACAGCCAGATCTTGAACTGTACCAGCCAACATGTCGTGGAGATCATGTGACGTCCGACTGTGTTTGTTTCTGTTGTTTTTTCTCTTTACGGACCAGAACCTGAGGTGACCGGATCGCTTGCCGTCTTTGTCCAACAAGCTGCAGCAGCGACAGCGATCCGGTACATCAGTACACGCCTCCACCCGCAGAACTTACATGTTGTTTCTCGTGCTGTGAACAATCCAAACAAGGCTCTGATCTTCACCGCAGGTCTTTGGCTGAGGAAGATGAGGAGATTTCTCGTGAGCTTCTTTCTCTTGGAGTCGTTCCAAACCTCCTGTATGCGATGGGGAACCAAGAACACGGCGAGGCCCAAATCCAAGCCAGCCTCGCCTTAGAGGTACTGTGTGTGTGCGCTCATTATGCACGCACACACAGGCACATGTTTGGTCCTGCTGTGTGGTTTATAGTGAGCTCCACAGCCACACAAAAATTCCTTCAGGCTACTATGCTTCAGGATGAAGCTATGATGGAGGAAATTCCCAGCTGGTACCAGCAACTGCTCCTTGTTAAGAGCAGGAATGTGTTTTTCAGTAAAGCCCATTGTTCTGTTCTCACACCAAATTAAAAACAGACAGCACATGCCGCACGGCAGAGCTAAACAAAAGCTGGACGGTTTCAAAACACCTTTAAATGTGAGACCGTCCTTTTCTCTGTCTTCCTGTTTCCAGCACTTTGTCCGCTCAGATCCGAGCGTTGGAGCTCACGTGCGCAGAGTCATGGGCAGCGAGCTGTTTGCGGCCTTCACTGTAAGCTCTTCTAGATGTTTGTGGAAGCTGCTTGACGTTAGCACTAACCCTAACCCCCCCTCTTTCAGCACAAAGCAGACACTTTGCACATGAAAATGGATAAAAGACAAGCAGAAGTTCTGCTATCAAACCATCTCCACATTGATCCAGGTGCTGTTTTGTGTGCTTTGCTTCAACTTCTATTTATGACCTTTTTTAATTACAAAACCTTTATTTTTTTTACAGTTTTGGACGGTGTTGTCTGACTGCTGACCGGAGGAGCTTTTCATTTCAGCCTCACGTCCTGAAGACTGTTAAAACAATTCACTCATTCAAAACAAAAATCCTATTTGTGTCCAAGGGATTGGAATTTTATTTGTGAGGACAAATAGTCTTTAATTAAATAAAGATTAAATGAAGAGCCACTAGGATGAATCTTCACTCTGTTCAAAGTTGTTAAAAGTAAAAATGCTTGTATACGTGTAGCCAAAAGAGTCCAAAGCTGAGATAGATTTTTGTTGACTGTCTCTCACTGAGACAGAAGGATAAGATGACTGCAACCTTTCTTCCTGAGCTGACCTGACTGTGAAAACACCTGAGCCTGAACTCCCAAATTCACAGAAGAATTGTTGATCCACCAGACTTCAGGCAGCGTTGATGAACAAAGGCACAGTCGATGATTTAAGGATGGGTATTCCAAGTGTTCCATTGAATGTTCCATTGCTCCAACTCCCATTTTTGTTGTTGCTTATCTTATCTTATGCATTTTGGGGTAATTTTAAATATCCAATCTTGCAAATTTTCCTATAAAGTGTCTAATTTGGGCACAGAAAAAACACAATCAATTATATCACATTCATCAAAAGAGCACATAGGATAAAAAAAGTGCACGTATGAATTTCAATAAATTTTTGGTCTCGTATTTTTTGTTAAATGATTGAAAATACTGTACAGAAATATAACTTTCTAAAAGAAGAGTTTTTTTTTTTTTTTTTTTACAATTTTCATAACACAACTTCAAAATATAGCTCAACTACTGTTAAAAAAAACCGTAATATGTTTTTCTTTTTACTGTTTAATGGCTTCATCCCAGAATGCAATGCGCAGGAAATAAAGTCTAACGGAAATGACGTAGGCCATAGTTATTTCCGTCATAGTATCGCTACTCCGGATTGGTCAATCTCCACATGGCGGGAGCTGAACGAGCTGACGATGTAAACAACGTGCTTGGAGAGAAAAACATATTTTATTCTGGAGTCAGAAGATGAGCAGGTTACGTTTAACTTCCATCAAAGGAAATAAACTTTTATCAGAAGCTGAAGAGACGAAGACTTCGACCCGGAAGCGGCGGAAGACCGCCGTGGAAGGAGGTGGGGGTCAAAAATGCACCCAGCTCGGCGTTGATTTCTTAATTTATCCACGTTTTTCTGGCCGATTTTTAACAACCAGTTCGTTCAAACCAACTTTTGTCCAGTCGGCTCATGTTTAACTTATTGCTGGGTTCTGCTGAGAGTCACGTTATTCTATTATTGTTCCTGTTTGCGCTGAATGAAGTTCGAGTCGTTATGACGTGTTTTTGTTGCTTGTCAGTGAGATTTGTTGTCTTTTCCTTTTAGAAAAGGCCCCCAAAGCTTCCCCCTCTTCATACCACAGCTTCTGTGATCCAGCAGAAGTAGTCCAGCTGCGGCGGAAGCTCCTGAGCTGGTACGACAGCGAGAAGCGAGAGCTGCCATGGAGAACTCTGGTGGGAAACGAAGAAAACTTCATTTCTGTATTGTTTGGTCTTGTTTTTATTAGTTCATAAATCCCATTTTTCTGAAGGAGAATAAAAGTTCCTTTGCAGCTAAAATTTTGTATAGAAATCTGTTTTTCTTCACCTAAACATTTTCAAACCCTTGGATTTCCTAATGTTTGTTTTTCTGATTACTCAATTAAGTGTTCTCTTATTTCTAAAATCTTCTTTTTTTGTTTTGATTGGCCTATTTTGATTAAAAAAATGGAACCTAAAGAGTATTGATGTCTCCGTCCTGGTTTGTTTTGAGCAGGCTGTAACCGAGGCAGACGTCAACATCCGGACCTATGCAGGTCATCTAGAACCCCTGAAAAGTGATTGCCACCTTTTTAATAGCTTCCTGTCTGGAATAATCAGTTTTCTGTCTTTTCAGTGTGGGTTTCTGAAGTAATGCTGCAGCAGACTCAAGTCGCCACAGTGACAGACTACTACAACCGATGGATGAAGGTAGAGGACGTCTTCACTTTCAGCGCTTGTCTTGACAGTAATCTGTGTGCGATTTTGTGCGTCTTTGCTGCAGAAGTGGCCCACTGTGCAGCATCTGGCTGCTGCTACCCTGCAGGTAATTATCGATCGCCTACTGTTGTAGTTTGCCATTTAACGTGTCGTTTTTTTATTTTTTCAAAGTAGAATTCCTGATGTTGTCTGTCCAGGAGGTGAACCAGATGTGGGCGGGGCTTGGATACTACTCTCGGGGCAAGCGGTTGCATGAGGGGGCACAGAAGGTCTCTAGTTCCTCAGTTACATGCTGTCTTTATGCTGACACTTGGTGCTGAAACCCCCCCCCCCATATTCGAGGGGTTCCGCATGCAAGGTCCTGTGATGGTTTTTGTTTCAGGTGGTGTCGGAGCTGAAGGGACAGATGCCTCACACTGTCGATGACCTGCTGAAGGAGCTGCCGGGTGTGGGCCGTTACACCGCTGCAGCGGTGGCCTCCATCGCCCTGGGACAGGTGGGTCAGAGGGCGCTGAAGCTCACCTGTCTGCTAAAAGATGTTCAGGCTGCACTGAAACAGACTAGAAGGAGAAGATCCCACTCATCTTCTGGAAGCAGACCACGACTTTCTTTACCTTCGATCGTTTTTGGGTCTATTTCCGAAATGTTCCCAGTCGTCTTTTAATTATAATTATGCTGTTTTTAGCCACAAAAAAACCCACCTGTGTTGTTTTCTGGGACATTTCTGCAGAGCGGCAGGAGGAAATTCACCTCTTGAGTTGTGGGACGGGATTGTTGGCGTGGGGCAACCCCGCCCCTACTTCCCATCATCCATCTGTTAACACTGTCCAGCTAGCTTACAGCTCCTCACACTCCTAACCTAACATTAGCGGTTCAACAAAAATGGCAGCAATTTTAGAGCTATCCAGCCGTACACTTTAGATCCAGATTCCAGCTCAGAAAACAAAGACGTCCACAAATCTATTTGTCTGCAGGTGGATGCATCAGAAAGGGGCGGAGTCGGGAGCTTGTGGCCCCGCCCAGCATATTTTCTACGTCACAAATTTGATCTTTTTCAAATCACATTTTGTGATCTGCTTCTGATTAACAATGATTTGAATAAAGAAATACTCTGATCTTAATTTTCTTTATCTACTTCCTCCATCATCAGAAACAAAGAACTTGTTTTTTGATCATGTGTGTTTTTTGATCATGTTTTTTGAGTGGTTTTTTTTACTGCTTTGGGTTTTTTGTTGAAAACAAAACCGAAGCAGAAAAACTTGAACCAAAGCAGCTGAAGTGGAAACGCTGGCTTTTGCTTCAATGCTCCAAATCGGATCCTCCGTGTTTCAGAATAATCCCGACGTGAGCTACAATTCCCGTTTTTCCTACAACCTCACAGACTTGTGCTGCTTAGGTTGCTGGAGTTGTGGATGGAAACGTGACCCGGGTTCTGTGTCGGCTCAGAGCCATCGGAGCCGACAGCACAAGTCCTGCAGCGACTCAGGCTCTGTGGTAAACATCTACGTGTTTTTTGGAAGAATTTCTGTCTAAATCCTGTGAAAACACAAAACTACTTGATGATTTATTATTTAACATATTTGAGACGTTGACACATTGCTTCAAAAAGGTCAGTTGGTTCTTCTCGGTTGTAGGAGTCTAGCAAATGTCTTGGTGGATCCAGAGAGACCTGGAGACTTCAACCAGGCCATGATGGAGCTGGGAGCCCGAGTCTGCACCCCTAAAGGACCTCTGTGCAGCCGCTGTCCCGTCCGGGCCCACTGCCAATCGCATCAGAAGGTTCATCCGAAGCCCTGAGCGCTGCAGGCGGGAACCAGCTGCTGTGAATTCCAGCTGATGCTGTCGTCGTGTCTCTGCAGGTCCAAGTCCAACAAGAGCAAAACACCAAGAAGCTTCTGGGGAGGACGGACAGAAGCGTCTCAGAGGTGCTGGACGTGGAGGACTGCAGTAAGGCTCCCGTCAATTCTCTTAGCTTCTGTTGGTCGATGGTGAAGGTCTGACGTCCTCCCCCTCATCCTCAGTGAAAGGTGGAACGTGTCCCCTGTGTCCCCTGGAGCCGTGGGACGATAGTCTGGGTGTTCAGAACTTCCCCAGAAAGCCGGTAAAGAAGGCGCCCCGAGCAGAGCGGACTCTGACCTGCGTGGTGGTCAGACCCGGGGAGCAGGACGACCACGAGTTCCTGCTCACGCAAAGACCAAACAGAGGTGAGTCTGAGGTCACACCTGCAGCGGGATTCCTGGGGGTGGAGCCCGACTCCAGCACCCTTCTGGACCCTCAGACACTATTTTCTTGGTGGATGGGGATTCCTCAGGATTGAAGGTTTGGCTGTTTTCAGGTCTTCTGGCAGGTCTGTGGGAGTTTCCAAGTCTCCTGCTGCAGGACGGAGACTCCGATGCTGAGCAGAGGAGGGCGCTGTGTCATCAGATCAGCAGAACGCTGAACGCCGATGTGAGCGACGGCCTCCTACGGCACGTGGGAGAGGTAAGCCCCACGCAAATCACCAACCTGTGGTCCACCAGGAAGCCATCTTTACGCCTCTGTGCGGCGTTTCCTGCTCCTTTGCAGGTGGTTCACGTCTTCTCCCACATCCAGCAGACGTACGTGGTCTACAGCGCGCGCTTGAAGAGAAGCGACGCCCGAGCGCAGGCGGAGAACACGCAGTGGCTCACCCGGTCTGCTCTGCAGGGCGCCGCCGTGTCCTCGGGGCTGAAGAAGGTCTGAGCCTGTCCTGGTTTTCACCGCGGAGGCGTCAAATGTCTCATTTGATGAAACTGCAGATCTTTGTCTCCATTGGCGGAAAACGGTTAATTATTTAGAGACGATCTTCTTCTCTGCACCCGTCCCGCTCTGATCATTTGGGTTTGCCGTCTTTAGATGGATCTTTACTGTCATTGTCGCTGCTGCAGTGAAGTTCAGAAAGTTCTCCCCGGTCTGTGCCACACTCATAGATTCATGGGTCACAGTAAAAATAACAAAAATACAGGAAAAGGGCACGGCGAAAAAAAAAGAAATGAAAATTCATTTGTTACCAGATAAAAATGCATCTATCATTAAAAAAGAAAAAAACAGAACACTCTGTTACTTAGTGATAAAATTGTTAAAACCCACCAAAAAATGAAAGAAAATAGGAATGTGAATAAAATAAAATATATTTATTGTTGAAAACTTTAAGCAGTCTAGAAGTCCAGATTTCCTCTGATGTTTCTGAATAAACCTGAGCTCTTCTTTTCAGATCTTAAAGCTGTATGAATCTGCGGTTGGTTTGGAGGAATCCCCTAAGGTACGATGCTCCATGTGTCGATGTGTTGACCTCATTGTGACGGTTCTGGAGTTGAATGTAGATCTGTTCAGGCGCCGCAGTCTCCAGACGATTCTGTGTGTCTGATGCAGGAGGAAAAACCCCCGAAGATCGCCAAGAGAGTTAAGACGTCAAAGAAATCCAGAGCGGCTGCAGCGATGGGCGGGGCCAGACAGCTTCCCCTCAACTCCTTCTTCAAGACGTTGAAAGAGGAGAGTGGCTCATAAGCTGCTTGATGACATCATCATCCTGTTACCGCCTCAGGAATGATGCGGTTCTGCTGTTGGTGTAAAGTTTTCAATCACTGTGATCCTAAAATGTCCCATAATGCTCTTTAGTGTGACATCACTTTTTAAACATTTTATTAAAACAAAACGATGCGACTTTTATGTTTGCATTCTCAATCACTGACTTATAAGGTCTCAACTACTTTCCTTCAAAACTTTATTAACAAAGCCATAAACGACTAAACCTATATTTGAGAACAAAGTCGTGCGATGATCATAAAAAAAGTTTTACAAAAATAAAATGGTAAAGTTGGTTGTCTTTTCATGAAAATAAAGTTTTACATTTACAAAAAAGGTCGAGTAGATTCAGCGAGATTCTTAATTAGTGTGACATCCATCCAGGGGCCAGGAACATTTTCTATGGGGGGCAGAAGACTTAGTGGAAGGCCAAGTATTTGTATCTCCTAAAATTTTATAATTGTTATCGTTTTTAATTCATTTAAAATATTGCTGTTGTAATTCCGCAACGCGTAAAAGAAACTTGGGTTGGTTTCATAACCCTTGTGCTATGCTAGGGTCATCTAGACCCACTAGACAGTGCTCTGAACCTTTTTTCTTCAATGATTTGTGATCCTCACTGGTGTCCATGGATTACATGAAATCTTTCCACCTTTATCCACCTTTGTCATGGAAGGGAGGACACGTCAGTGGGTCATCTTGACCCCATACAATAGCACAAATGTTAACCTTCATCAAAAACGACACGTTTATGGTCCCGTTAGAGATCCTTATTTGACCCCTCCTCTGGGGGGGGGGGGGGGGGTCCAGTTAGCTACATGGATTTAACCCCCCGATAGAGCCCCTTTACACTGACTGCTGGATTTGAACTCATGATCCTCCGGTCTCAGAATGGACGCTTCATCACAAGGCCACTGAGCTGGTAAAGGAAACAGGAGTATTCAGGAATATTTATTTCAAATTTCTGGGCACCCAAGGTCTCCTTACAGGTAAAAAAAACAAATCATAAAGCATAGGTAATATTATAAAATTATATAGATAGATAGATAGAGAGAGAGATAGAGATATAAAATATCTGATTTTACTGTCTTTATGTTTTTCTTAATGTTTTACTTAAATTGTTTTCTTGAAAGTTAAATCTTAAACTGTTTCCTTATAGACCATACAACTATTCTCATATGTCTTAGATTCTGATGAAAAGTAAAACTATCACCAATTATCCTTTATTTTTCCAATATGTTCCAAGTTTTAAAGGTTTTACATTTTTTGAGCTTTTAATCGGTTCAGTATAACATTTTGATTTCAAAAATGAAAACGGGTAAAATAATAAAGATAAAAAGGTTTAGGATGTTTTCATTTACATTTATGTAAAGGATATTTGATTAAGAATAAGAATTAAATTAAGTAAATAGAACCTAACGTTTTCTATGTATAAAGACAAATTTAAAACAGAAAGAGACATCAGGAAGAAAATCTAAAGTTGAAGATTAAATTTATATCTGTAAAGTCGAATTTCAGCATCAGTGTTGCAGGAAGATCTTTTCCTTTGGAAATATTTGGGAAAAAATAACGGGGTAGTAAATGTAATTAAATAAAATCTAACTTTATATATTCAGAAATGTGATATTTTAAAAGACCTTCCCTGACAGTCAGTTAAAGTTAGATCAATGTGTCAAACAGCGCCCCCTCGTGTCCAAAACGCGCACTTCATGGACTCGAGCCACAGGAAGTGGTCCGAGTTTGACCTAAAAAAAACGAATCTGTCCTTTCCAGAGCAGCTCGGTGTCCGTTGTTCGCCAGCAGGGGGCGCTATGTGTTAACGCTGTCGGTGATCAAAGGTTTCTGCAGCTCTGTCACCCGAACTTTGGCTTCGAACCAGGTGAGAAGCAGCAACTGGTTTCCTGGTCCAGATGTGAAAGCCGTTTCAGAACCAGAACTTTGTCTGCTGTTTGCAGATGGCTGCTGTGTGGAACAATGTGGTCTCTCTGCACCAGACGATCGTGGAGAACGGAGGTTTGATCTTTCCCTTCTTTTAAGGTTGCGCACGTGACTATGGAACGTGACAGTTGATCACATGTTGTTTCTTGTTCAAGTATGTGTGCGGAAATGAGAAGAAGTTTTTCACGGTGGGGTTACGGGGAGCAGCGGTGGAGAAGGTGGAGTACCTCTAATCAGGGCCGGCCCTGGTCTTCTGGGGGCCCTAAGCGAAATTTTATTTGTGGGCCCCCTACCTGATCAGCAGCACCAAAAAAACACAACTGTTGTTGTAATATGAACAACATCTCTCTATTAATACATTTGTGAATTATTGTTGCTGCCGAAGAATTGAATACAGTATGTTGCCTGCATGTTGGATGCACATTTAGTGGTGCACAACAAATTTTAAATGCAAAGAAAAAAAATGAATGACAAATGTATATAGATATATAAATATATATTTTTTAATGTAACATTAGGCACTCAACAAATTACATTCCCAAAACTCCAACTTTTAAAAACAGAAACTTAACGATAAAACAATCCAACATAAAGAACACAACAGCTCAATGAGGGGATTTTGGAAAGTCAGAGTCTTTCTCAGTCTGAAAAGGACCTCTTTGCACCAAATCCATTCTTTCTGGATCAGAGAGTGTGGTTGGTCATTCAGCTGGACCAACTGGATTTGAGGTACTGGTAGGTGGAATTTTGGATCCAGTCTGCTCCCCTTCCATACACGCCTCTCTTGGAGCCTCTGGAACATGAGATACAGAACTTCAATAAAAGCAAACAGTGAAAAGTCAAACAGTCAAATGTTTCCCTTTCAACAGTAGAAGTGGTGACAGGAGTTTCTTCTGCAGCTAAAGAACAAGAATTATTATTACACAATAATCAATGATAAAGCTAATAAAATATCTATAGCAGAATACTAATAATATATTGACTCATTTAAAATCTGTGTGCAGGTTTTTCACAATTTCATGATCTTTTTATATGTTTATGAGAGATTTATTGTTTGATTATTTGCATGAGGTGATATTTATTAATTTAATAATGAAGAACTTGGGACTCCATTCTCTTCAGCTGCTGTTTATAAATATAAGGGGTTATGCAGACACTGTTTTTTTATTACTTTACATGCTATAAAATTACCTGAGATGACATCCTTAGTGATGACAAGAACATCTTGGGATGTGGACGCTGCACCTCCTCCAATACGTTTTGAGAGCAGAAGAAACTGTCGGCTGAGACGGAACTGTGCAAAACATCATCATTATGTAGAATCAAAACTGCAAAATACAAATAAGAAATAAATGTACCTATTTATAAATAATAAATGTGAACACTAATTTGAGTATAAATGGAAATATAAGCATTTATACACGTCTTTATCTATTATTTTACGTTCATGATTTTAAAATTAGTACATTTATTTTGTTTATCATTTATAAATGAGAACATTTATTTCCTATGTATTTGGCAGTTTTGATTCTCCATATTTCATGCCAATGCAAGATTTTAAGACACATTCAATGTTGAAAAAGAAAGTCAGACTACCTGACTGTCTAGAATAAACAGCAGTTTTTTTAATGACATGAACCGGAAAATGCAGAACGCACTGAATGTGTTAGCAAAACAATTAAACAATACGATTATAACATGAGTTAAAACATTTTTCAGCCACCATACCATAATCATTATTTACTTTTCTCTGCTATTAGCCGTTTTGGAAGGTCATGTCCGACCTCATGATCTTGGAAACTTGGATATCAGAATTATTTTCGAGTTTTTCATTGGAAATGACGACAAATGGGATTGTTTATGCAATCTTCACCTCGGATCGATTATTTTACGTAAATCACGCATCTGCACCGAAAGGCAGGATAATGTATAAATACGGCTCCAACATCTTCCAAACTTACCTTGTGATTGATGTTAAAGTTCTTCATCTTCTTTCAGCTCCTAATGGTGGATAAAGTCTCTTTGGCATGAAGTTGTCTTGTCGTTTTGATCAGTGTGATAATATGTGCTTGTTTTTTTCTTTTTCCCAACTTTATTGAAACAAAAATGCGCTCGTAAATGCACACTGTGTATGGCTCAGATGGAATGATGTTGACCAATCGTTGCTAAGAGGGGCGTGACGCCCTTATTTGGGTTGCCAGATTGGTTCAGGTGTGTTGAAGGGGGGATCACAAAAGTGCAGGCAAGTTTCTTTTGCACAACATTCAGAGCGCACGTTGGTACGGAAATTCTATCAAATGGGTTGCCAGATTTGGGTCTTTCTTTATTTCATTTTTTTCGCCACTTCAGGGCCCTGGAGATGACGGGGGCCCTACGCGGCTGCGTAATTCGCGTATAGGGAGGGCCTCTAATGATAGTCCACAGTCCAGCGAAGAAGGCGAAGCAGCAGGTTGGAAGGATCCAGGAGTGATGAAAGGAAAGGTGTAGAAGACTGTGGTGACAGCAGGAGGCAGAGATGAAGATGTGGAGGTTCTCTTTGACCAGGATGGATCAGGAATGAATCCATCACAGGAACAGATCATGGTAGAGGTTCTGGAGATCAATGCAGAGATGGAGACGTTTGAGGGGAGGAACAGGGAGGATGTTTGGAAACGGATGCTGATGTTGGAGATCCCAGGAGACCAAAGAGGAGGTTCATGGGTGTAGAGGAGGGGGTTAAATGGTAGAGGATTCTCTGTGGCGCCCCCTACAGGCAGCAGCAGAAAGGCAGATGTGACATGAATGAGGTTTAAAGGTCAGAGCTGCTGCTCTCACTCACGCTGGAGATGTTTCCTGAGATGAACGACAAACGTCTCTCTGTGCTGCAGACAAGAGGACGGACCCGTGGCTGCTGGTCTACTCCCCAGTCCAGGTGTTCCTCATCTTCCTGGTCTACCTGGGCGTGGTCTGGGCCGGGCCTCGCCTGATGAAGTCCAGAGAACCCGTGGACCTCAGGGTGGTGCTCATGGTTTACAACTTCGCCATGGTCGGCCTTTCTGCATACATGTTCTACGAGGTGTGTGTTCGATACCTGTGCAGGAAACTGTTGGATTGGTCCTGTGCTTAGGAAGGGGAGGAGCTTCAGAAGCTTGAGCTAACAGTGAAAGTTGGTTTACTGATCATGTGACCCCGAAGGAGTGGAGAGCTGCAGTCAATCAGGAAGTCAGTAAGGCTTGACCCCCCCCCCGGCGTTCCAAACAGGAAATACCTGCGCGCTCCAAGAAGCCAAATCCCACAGACCTCCACCTTTTTTTTAATCTTCTTCTTGACAAGCCTTATTTTTTCTGTAGTCCAAGACCAATCAGAGGCCTCAATAGAAGTAGGTGGAGCCTGCTGGCTGCCATGTCCAAAGTTCAAAACGTTTGACAGATTTCCAATAAGCTCACTGCTGATTGGGCAGGGTGGTTGCCATAGAAACGACTCGGACCAATCACTGCTTACTGACGACATCTGGCTCCAACATGGCGGCGCCCATATCATGGAAAAAAATGGCAACTGAACTGATTTCGTTTGATACAGTCAATGGTTCAAATCTACCATCTCCCAGTGGGAGGGCAAACACTCCACCACAGAGCCACAAGCAGAAGCCAGCTTCAGCTCAGCATTTGATCAGAAAACAAACGTTCACGAATGCAAACAGGAAACCAAAGCCATTTCTCTGAACTGCTTTTCTGGTCTTTCAGTTCCTGGTCACCTCCTGGCTCTCAGACTACAGCCTCCTCTGTCAGCCTGTGGACTACAGCACGCGTCCTCTGCCGATGAGGGTACAGACGTCTCTGCAGACACCGGTCACCTGATGAGTGGAGCTTCTCACCTGTTTGAATGCGCTGTTGTTGCAGATGGCCAGAGTGTGCTGGTGGTTCTTCTTCTCTAAGGTCATCGAGCTCAGCGACACGGTCAGACACTTCAAAGTGCTTCACATAAAACCTTTTTATCTGCGCGCCGAAGCTTTGGAACGCTTTGCCGCCAAAGACAAGCGTCTTCCACTCGAGACTCATTTTTATAGCCGAGCATTTGGTCCAACATGAGGTTTGGCTTCAACTTTTGATTGTTTTAGTTCCGTGAAATAGCACTTTGTTCGATTTTAAAATGTGTTAAAGCGCTTTATGAACGAGGGTGACGACGATGATTCAAAGAAATATTTAATAGAAACGTCAAATTAAATACAAGGGAAGGGAAAATGAATTTAAAGTCATCTTAAAGTAACAGTACGGATGGAAACTTTTGAAAACAAACCAATCAAATGCAGCTGAGAACAGGCGGGTCTTCAGTCTGGATTTACATCAACGGTTTCAGCTGATCTGAGGCTTTCTGGAAGTCTGTTCCAGATCTGTGCAGCATAGAAGCTGCATTCAGGTCTTAGGTTTGGACGCTAAGAACTGACAAGAGACCGGATCCAGATGAGGGGAGGGGTCTGGTTGGTACATTCTGGGTCAGAACAAAAGAGTATTTTTATAAAATACAAGAAGTCTGCAGCTGGGTAGCTCAGTTGGTAAGGTGGGAAGCTACCATGCAGGAAACCAGGGTTTGATTCCCGGAGGGAAATGAGCAATGGTACTGGGGGCAATTACCATATCAATGGCGAACAGTTAACATCACCCAGTGAGGGTCCTTAGGCAAGCTCCCGAGCGTGGTTTCGGCTGCAGCTCACCGCTCCCCAAGGGTCAAATGCGGAGAAAGAATTTCCCTTCGTGGGATAAATACAGTGTATAAAAAAAAATGTCTACAAAAATCCCCAAAAAAAGTCAGTAATAGAAAGTCAGTAATAGAAAAACGCTAATGCTGCTCACAAGTATTTGTAAGCAAGCTTTTACATAAACAAATGAATAAATAAAAAAATGTTAGATGGAACACTACAAACTTTATCCAAAGAGCTGAGATTAGAGTAATAATCTTTCCATGTTTTTGCTGCATCACATTGATTTTAAACAGACAGGATCTCACTGCAAGTTTTTACATGAAGCTACTAAACCATTAGAATCTTTATAAACCATCAACAGAACTCACCAGTCCGGTTCTGTCATCAGAACCGGACTGCTGGGTTCAGTCAGCAGATTTCGGAATCAGCTGCAGTTTCTGGTCATGGAGTAAAAACCGTTACGCTGAAGATGAACACGTCGTTTCTCCCGCTTAGACGTCAGATCTTTAATCCCTGAAAAATGAATGAAAATGAGGAAGATATTGAGTAACTCAACGCCTGGATGAACGGGAACCTTCACCAACATCCTGGAAAGATTTGTAAGAGGACAGAGTCAGCTGATCTTGTGACTGATTGAAGTGTTTGTCCACGGCTACACGCAGGTGTCTGGCCCGGTTGGTGGTTTCTAAATGAATAGACTGAAGCTCTGCTGGGACCTCCAAACGTTTCTCTTTAGCCCCAGAGACTAAAAATCTGTTATTTTTATCTGAAGTAAGTTGTCACACATTCAGTCATTCGTGTCCTCATAGCATTTCCCAAGAGCCCTGTACAGAGCCTCAACCTCCTGGTGTCCATGTCACATGTATGTGTGTGTGTGTGTCATCTGTGTAACTACGGTAACTAATGTTGTGGTTCTTTACAACCTGTAACATGTAGATGTTTTTTTCTGCTCCTCATGACCCTCAAAACCGATTAACCTGCTTCTCTCCTGTAGCTGTTCTTCATCCTGAGGAAGAAAAACAATCAAGTGACCTTCCTGCACGTTTACCATCACGGCACCATGATCTTCAACTGGTGGGCGGGGGTCAAGTATGTAGCCGGAGGACAATGTAAGTCCGACCGCTGTCAGTGACGAGCCCTCACGAAGGCTGAGCACGTCTGACATCCGTGTTGTGCACGTCCCACCTTGTGCAGCATTCTTCATCGGCCTGGTGAACACTTTTGTCCACATCATCATGTACTCCTACTACGGCTTGGCGGCCATCGGCCCCCACATGCAGAAGTACCTGTGGTGGAAGCGATACCTGACCTCCCTGCAACTGGTGAGCCCCCCGACCTCTGCACGATCCGCATGCATGCAGACTCCCGGCGGATCTGAGCTGTTCCCTTGCACCCCTGCAGCTGCAGTTCCTGCTCTTCCTCCTGCACACGGGCTACAACCTGTTCACCCACTGCGACTTCCCAGACTCCATGAACGCCGTGGTCTTCGGCTACTGCGTGACCCTCATCATCCTCTTCAGCAACTTCTATTATCAGAGCTACGTCAGCGGGAAGAAGAAGGAGTGAGACCAAAGCTTACAGGCAGCAAAAGAAACCACATGCAGTGTTTTCTGTGTCCGCTAGGGGGCAGAAGGAGCACGCAGCTGCAGTCAGTCCACCGTTTATTTCCTCTGTTGAGAAAATTCAAAGAATCGCTGTAAACAAACTGTACATCTATACATTTAATAACAATAATTATTATAATGACGAGAGGTCAATTTTTTATCAGCAATGCTGCAGAATTAAAAATCCAGACCCCCCTCCCTCCCTCCCCCTGCAGAGATAAATCAAAAGAAAAACAACAAAAGCAGAAATTTCCCTTTTTTTTGCATTATTTAAACATCACTGCAACATGGTATATTCTGGACTACACTTCAGTGTAAAGTAGATTGAAAGCTGTAGATTGGAGAGAACCCAGAAGTTCCTCCCGGAGAACAGATTCTTGACGTTCTTAGATGTTAGAGGTGAAGACTCCCAGAGGGCTGTGATGGTTATTGCACCAAGTCCTTAAATATGCCATAAATGTGGAGATCTTTGCCAATAAAGATGGTTTTGAATCAGAATCAGAGAGATCTTGCTGGCGTGCGTCGTCTGCGGTTTGTTGAGGAGCAGTTTCACGCTGAACTTGGATGGATCGGGGACATTTTTAGGGACGTGAGAGCAGAGCTCTGCAGATGTGTGAGCACCTCCAGGGGCGCTTCATGTCTCTGTGTAGACGGACGACATGTGGCTCAAGCTGCGGTCAAAGCTGCCCCCCTGGAAGAACAGGCTGTCCTCTGAAGTGGAGGGGAACGGAGGACACCCTGCGCCTCCCTGGAGCTCCGGCACCAAACCGAAGCCTGGAGCACACAGGAAAGAGTTAGGAAGCGTCCAGGTGAGAGTCGGGGCCACACCTCCAACCGCCCTCACCTGCAGAGCCGGTGCTGCTGGCCGGCATGTGGAAGCCGTTGTGCTGATGGGAAGTGTACAGGTGCGAGTCTCCGGGGGCGTGGACACCGTCCACCGCCTGCTCCATCCTGTAGGAGTCTCCAAAGTGGAAACAGCTCTGAAAGTTGCCTTGGTATTCTAGGAGGAGAGGGAGGATGTCAAAGAAAAACAGGAGCCGGACACCATCCTCTGCGAGGGCAACGCCCCCCTCCACTGAAAACGTCACAGCACTATAGGAGTGCTCCTCCTGACTCCGCCTCCACGTAGATGTGTCCACAGCGTCTCTGCTCGTACTCAAACGCAGGAGAAGCTTTAAGCAACAGGTTGGAGAGAAGACTGAGTGACAGCAGAGGGAAGAAGTGTTTGATCCAGTCCTGATTTCGTTCATTTGAACAGAGCTAGTAAATCAAGAAAATCCCGTTAAATAGGTTTGTTTACATTTATAAGAATTTCATTAAGGGAAGTAAGTATTTGAACCCTCTTGCTGGACAGATCTGGTACTTTCTGGCTCTGCCCTCACTAGCAGACGTTTCTTGTTGATGATCAGGTTTCTGCACATATCAGGAGCATTTCTGCTCCACTCTTCTTTGCAAACGAAACATTCCCATTTAGTGGCTGTTGCTTAGCAACTCTTCTTCTATCGGACTGAGGTCCAGAGACTGGCTGGACCGCTCCATGACCTTGACGTGATTTTATTCAGCCATTCCGTAGTTGTCTTTTATGTTCTGGGTCATGATCCTGTTGGGAAACTCATGCACCCATTAAAAACCTCCTGGTGGAGGGAAGAAGGTTCTCACTCAGGATTTGACGGTACATGGCTCCGCCCACCCCCACATCCACATGGTGAAGTAGTCCCCAAACCATAATGTTTCCATCTCCATGCTTGACAGTGGGGATGGTGTTCTTGGGGTCCTAGGCAGCATTTCTCTTGAGCTGATGCCAAAGATCTCCATGTTGGTCTGATCTGATCACAGCACCTTCTCCCAAAGTCTTACCAGCGGTTTCCTTGGTGACTGTGGTTCCGGCTGCTGTGACATCATCAACTAACTCATGCTCATGCCATGTGAGATCTGGTTTGGTGCCCCAGATCTAAAGGTGGATTGATTGTCATGTTGTAACAACAGTTGTCATGGTAACCCCCAGCTTCTTGCTGATAGTTTTGTAGCCCATTCCAGTCTTGTCCACTGAAAGCTCTTTATTCTTTCCTCTGTAGGAGAGTTTGGAGTCTGACTGATGGACTGATTCTGTGGACAGGTGTCTTTCTCCAGGTGATCAGTTCAAACAGGTGTCTTTAATTCAGGTGACAGGTTGATGAGGAGAGTCTAGTTGTGTGAACCAGAACTCTTAATGGTTACTAGCGGATCAAATACTTCTTTCCCTCAATGAAATGCAAATAAATGTGGAGAAATTCTTTAAATTTCATTTTTTTTATTTTCTATCTCACTGTTCAAATGAACGGACTATCAGGAGGACAGAATGTCAGTTTATTTTTTAGTGGAAAAACCTACAAAATCAGAAAAGGATCAAATACTTATTTGATCCACTGTGGATCTCAGCAATGGAAATAGTGTTTGGAGCATCAGGACAGCTAAGCAGATGAACGCATGAGCCTGCCGTCTGTCGGCTAATCCAGGTATCTCATTTCTGAGCATGCTCTGTAGTGCCTCAGGACGCAGTCTCCTCCTTTTCATTGTGTTCAGTATTTAAAAAAAAACAGGACAGAACTGCTCAAACTGGAATAAAAGGATCATTTAGAGCAGAAACTCAAAGTTTCCAGATTCTCCTCTAGACTGAGATCAGAACAAAAACTGCAGCCGCTCTGTTCCGTTTAGTTTGGTTGTTAGGAGTCTTACCTTCACCTGCTGCCTGATGATGATGATGATGATGATGATGATGGTACTGAGGATATGGTTTGTGATGAAGGTGGGAGTGCTGTTTCTCCAGAGGAGGATCTGCCTTTAACCCGGCAGGCAGGAGAGAGCCTAAAACTCTGGAAAACAGGAGAAAAACAAATCATTTCAAGCTATTTTCAATCTAAATCCGGCATTAGAATGTAACGTTCACTTGCTCCTGATTCACAACAATGTGAATAAAGAAATACTCAGACAGCTTTGAGCTTAATCTTCTTATATTATTAAAACATCAAGAACATGGTTTAAATTGGAGCGGATCTTAAACTCAGCCGAACGTACATGACAGGAAACAGTCCAGGCGTGTGGAAACGTCATCTCTCCACATGTGATCGACCTCCGACCACACTACGATCGGAAGTCAACAACAGGTGGGCGTGCACGTACGTGCAATTACGGCAAAGCAGTCAGAGGTCCAAAAGTCCTCGGATATCAGTTTCTGATTCCTGTTCTGCGTTTGGAAACGTCTTTTGTTTTAGCCTCCTGATGCTGAGGAAAGAACCGGAGGCGTGCAGGTAAAGGTTCTGTTCGCTGTTCTGAATGTGGTTTTACCCAAACCAGAACCTGCTCTGTTTCTGCAGAACTTTTCCTCGTCACACGTTTCTGAGTTTGCTTTAGAGAAGACGATGAACAAATTATAATCTGTTGATTAAATGCATCCAATCAGTCCATCTTTCTAAACAGGAAGTCTCCTCAGGATGTAGTAAATATGACATCATAACTTTTTTTCTGAGCTCAAACACCAGCCATCAGCTTATTTAATTCTAGGTTCAGTCAAAGCAAAAACACAACAACACAAACTTGACTAAACCAGTTTTTTATCCTGAAAAACCGATCCCCAGTCTCTCCCCACAGCCTTTGATAAACAGGAAGTAGACGCTGCTGCGTCTTCATCACACAGCGAGAACAGAGGAGCATCGAGGAACTCCAGTAACCCTCAGATGCAGAACTGAAACACAGCCTATTAAAGTGGTGTAATGATGTGCAGTTTTGCATGAACTTAATGAAACGGTTTGGGATCCAGACTCCGTGGCAAACAGACACCCCTTAAAGCTGAAGCTGGCCAATCCCCTCTCCAGATATTAAGGAGCTGCCGTTGGCTGCAGATGCTGAACTGCTGCTGTGTTACGGAGCGCCGCCGCAGCGCTCAGGCATATGGTTTGCAGTAAGCGCCGCATGAATGTGATGACAGCGTGTAGCTGGAGGCGACCGGGCCCTCGGATGACTGCTGGCCTGGCTGGAGCCCACGCATGATGAGGGACGCCGCTGCAGCACTCAGGAGCTGGCACTGAGCATGCCCGCTTAAAACACTTCACACAGGCTTTTATTTTGAAGAGGACATTTGAACATTTAAGCAGCAAAAATAAAAAATAAAAAACTCAAATAATGAAGAGTTTTTCTGGAGTATGTTGTGTTAATCTTTTGAGAAACTTATCAATCTATTGTTACTCTCTTTAACAACAGTGACATTTTTTCTGTTACAAAAATATACTTAAGAATAAATTTGACATATAAAACAAACACGTATTTTATAATTGTGCCTCTTTTTTCAGAAAATGAAAAACCTAAACAAACATGTTTTGGAAAATTACTGGATTGTTCTGAGAACAGTTTGGACCCTTTTTGAGTAGAAAAAAACATTTGAGTTAACTGATGTGACCTTTCTAAAGCACAATCCTATAAAAGTTTAACATAAAAACAGTTTTAATGCCCATTTAGAAAACATGTAAATAAATGCATTAAAATATATATATTTTTTACTTTTTTTTACTTTATACTTTTACCTGTAATCCCCCCCCCCCCCAAAATATATTTATATATATATATATATTTATATTTTCAACTTTTTTAAAAGTTCACAAGCAAAAATAAATGTTTTTGCATAATTGTAAGGGTTCAAATGTCTTGTCAAGGCCTTTTTTCATTGCTTTAGCGCCGCCTTGTGTTTTTTGTTCTAATGCAAATTTTTTTTGTTAACGGCTGACATTTCTACTTAAACAGGAGACCAGAAATAAAAAATTCTAACAGGCTGCATGTTAAGAGGAGCTAAAATGAATATTTTCTGTTCCTATTTTACACCTAAAAGTTCTTGGAAATTTTTCAGCTTTTTGAGTTGATTAAAAACAAAAGATGGATTTTTCACAGAGCGAAGCATCAATCTTTTACGGAAGAGGGCAGCTGAGGGGGAGTAGCTGCTTTTGTTGTGAGCTCATCTCTGTGTTCTAGACTGTCGGTGCTGCTGTGGCCAAAGGAAGAGGCCAGCCGTTGGTGCGTTTGGCTAACTCGTATGCTGGCGCGGGCCCAGAGCGTGGCCATGTGTTCCTGCAGAGCGCCGCGCTCCCCCAGGAGCTGCTGTCAGCACAAACTCAGGAAACAGTTATACTGTTCATATTTTTACAAGCTGCCTCTATGTGCAGCTAAAGTGAATCATCAGCTAATCACTGCCAGCTGCCCTCCTTAATCTCTGGCCCGCCTGCTGCTCCAGGTCCAGGTATGAGGGCAAGCTTCCACGTGTCGCATGAATCTGTCGCCTTACATTCATCCTCCCTGATCCTTCTGCTTTCTCCAGTCAGGCCACCCACTCCTGCTGTGGGGTTTTACCTGGAGAAAAGATGAATGTGAGGAGAAACTCACAAGGAGAAGCCTGAGGAATACCATGCAGCTCGCCGGAGACAGACTTGAAACAAGCTAAACGCCTTTCCTGAAGCTGCTCTGAAGCTCATCGCTTCAGCTGAAGCCCAGAAATGTCTTCTTCTGCCTGTGGGAGGCTGCATGGGCTCTGAGGGCGGAGGGTGATGAACTGGAGGGTGATGAACCGGATGATCTGCCCCTCATTCGTCTTCCTCCACCTGGGACTAGCTGTCCCACTTGGGACTGGGAATCAAACCCTTTCCCTCTTGGACTCTGACGTCCTCCCCATCCAAAGCAAACCTTTAAGCCCCCTTTGATGAATGAGAAGATGCAGATCGGTGGGAAAGCTTCTGCTTCTGGTTAGAGGAGCTGAACTGTGCTAGGAGTCAGACGGCGGAGTCTCAGTTTAGCTGAAGCCAAGATCTGCCGTCAACTCAGAAGGACCATCTTTACTCTGTGAAACACCTGAATCCTTTCTCCAACTTAGTTGTTCGTGTGACTGGTCCACATAGACCCGTTGACCGCAAATGGAATGAAGAACAACATAAAGCAGAAAGCAGAGTTCCCTGTTCAGTATACAGCATCTCTGCAGGATGAAACTGGCAAGAAGGTTTCAGTTTGGAAGATAGGAACATTCGAGATGTGAAGATATGAGATAGGAAGGTATAAAAAAAATTCTTTCTTGTGTAATTATTTTCTCTTGTCTAGTAGCTCAACCTGCCAGTGTGTCTGTGCTACAATGTGAAGGTCTGAGATGTGAACGTTCTCCTTCAGAGCTGCAGCTCTTAATGCAGCTCTGTGCTGCTGCTCTAATTCAATTAGCCTGCGTCAATCACAGCCGTGGAATCAAACCCGAGTCAGACTAATATTTGCAGAGGGGCTCTAATATCAATATACACATGAAGCCAGCAGCCCCCCCGCTCCCTGCAATTATATAACCACATTTGGGTGAAGCAGTGAATGACAACATTTACGCCCATCTTTCTGTGAGCCGGGTTGCTGTGGTTGAGCGGCTGTCCCTGTGAAGGGGTGGGCAAACTTGCACTTGCGCCACAATGAATTTCGACTGGCGGGTCTTTAATATCAGCCGCAGAAAAATGACACTCTGTGTTTACAAAACGGGTCTAAATGGCCCGTTGGAGCCAGAGTAAACACATTTAGCCGTGAGGTCAGAGGCCGCCACTCCGCAGGCGGGGGCGCTTTGATAATGTTGTCAAAATGTTTAATGTCCAGCTAAAGCGTTTGGGAAAAACAAGCACCGAGCCTCTATGGACTTTGGCTGAAGCCTGAATGCCTAAATCAAACACTTCACCTTTAGTGGAAGTCGACAACGGCTGAGCGGCGGTGGCGGAAGCAGCTGCACGCCGAGAAGGCGTGAGACGCCCTCAAAGTCTGTGTGTCTGCAGACAGGAGCACTTCTTGATTTGATGACTTCAACTGCAATTCCTTCAATAACAAGCTCTCAGCAAACCTAACAGTTAAATATGATGCAGCAAAGACCACAATGTGGAGCTTTAGTTAATAGATCTGAGGAAAAGTGGATTCTCACCACACAAACCCACATTCACCACCTTTAGATGTTCCTCAACAGACCCTCCACTCAAAGCCCTCATGTCACCCCGGCCGGGTCTCTGACTCGGGTCCTTTTCACTTTTCCATGTCTGTCCTCGCACTGCTAATCGTGCAAAGAGGCACACAAACCGCAAGGTCATTTTTTTTGCCATCATTCTCCTTTAGGAGCTGAAACAACACGCGGCCCTCCAGATGCTCGCAGGCCCGGCGCGGCTCGGCGGACGTTTCCACTGCGGTGTTTGTGCTGGATGTCAAGCCGTCTGCTGTACCTCATAATCACAAGCAATCATGAGTGTTTCCTGGAGCACTCTACGTGTCCTGACCCCCCCACCCACAGAGCTCTCGGAGCAGGGAAGCCGCTCTGCTCACTTCAACCAAACACGTTTATGGGACGCGACGACTTTTGCTTTACGCCATCCTGTCGTTCTCGGTGTTGTTAAACCGTAAAGGCTTGTTTTCGCTCTGCACGCCGCTGCCAATGGGACCTCTGCTTAGAACAAACCCCGCCCCCTGACCACGCCAGGCTCCGTTCCTGCGCTCTGCAGGCTCTCGGGGGAAATCAGCAGCACTAATAGGAAACATGCTGTGCGTCACACACAGGAAAAAACAAAACAGGCTCTGACAGTGGCCAAAAGTTTTTTTTATGTCTCTGACATGAAGGTGTTTTATTCAGTCTTATCTGTTAGCTGGAACACACTGAGCACAGACACAACTGACATCTAAATGATCTAGGTATAGATGTTTACAGATATGCATTATTCATGCAGCAGACATTCATGCATAGATGGTTAATGGAAAACACTTCTATGGCCATTTTCTTCCTTCCTTTAAAGCGCTTTACAGTCACAGTCCCATGCACACACACATACAGACACTCACACAGCAATGGCGGCTCCGCTGCTGAACTGTGACACCAACCTACCACCATCAGGAGCATTGCACGATTCAGTGTCTTGCCCAACGACACTTCCACACATGGACTGGCAAGGCGGTGACTGCACCTGGGATCTTCCGATCAGGGGACAACCGCTCTACCTCTACACCGCAGGGTTGCCGTCAGGACCTTTAGCAGATGACTATCCTATAATGCAGTGCGTCATGATCCCATCGTGCCTTGTGCGTCCAAGCCACCATTTTTCATGAAAAGTGAAAAAAAAAAATCTTCTTCGTCAAGTAATATTGCATAAGTAAAATGGGGCGTGGCTATGAGACGAAGTTTGTCATTACCCTTTAAATTCGCTAACAAAAATATTTTTGAAACCCTCGTGGTTTCCTGGTGTGCAAAAACCTGCATCCGTCTGAGTGTGTATCGTTAGTCAACCTGTTGATTAGGTTCACTAGTTATAGTTGCATGAATTCCCAATCCCTAAAGCCGCGTTCACACCGAAGATGATTCACTCATCAGGGGTTTAAGGTTAGTTTAAGGTTAAGTCAAGGTTTAGACGCAATAGGAAGTCCTGTGATGCGTTTCGAGCATCCGGTGAGGCGTGGTGGTCTAGCAGCAGCACGTCATGGGCATCCCGATGCTTTCCAGAGTTTTTAGAGCTGAACTTTGGTGAAGAATTTGCACAAGGTTGTGAAGAATTTGTTGATGATGTGATCAGCAGCTGAAGCCTCAAACCAACATGGAGGAGAAGGTGATCGTGCTCCCCCTGAACTTTAGGACATTTTCTTCTTTGTATAGAGACTATAATAACATTTTATTCTTATTTTTCCTTCATTGATCCAATGTTGGACAGCAACTGGTCAGACTGGGTCACAGAGAGGCGGAAATAAAGCTTAAAGCGGCCGTCATTCAGACACAGCTCCTGCAGTCGATGCTGTTTCTCACCTTAGAGAATCTCTGAATGATGTTGTGAACCCAGACATGGAGACGTGATTACCGATGATTATGTAGAGCGCTTCACCATAAATAAACCCGATCTCGCAGCATCAACCATGTCTTACTTGCATTGTAAACGAGACATACAGATATTTAGTCAAGGCTTCAATGTGGCAATGAGGCTGAAACTTCTGACACCAGCTCCTACAACATCCTTTGATCTAGAACAATTCATGTTTTTAGTTTTTATTGTTTTAATCGTTCAATGAACCTCTCAGTAACAGTACGTAAACATCTACAGCAGGTTAGAGACACCTGGACTCTGTGGAGCTCCTCAGTGAAGATGTGGTTAAAGCACTGACGTCCTCGGCTGTGGTCATGTGACCCCATCTTCCATGGTTCCTCATTGGATTCACAAACACTCTTTCATGGTATTTGCATTAATGCCCCCCTCCCACATTCAACGCTTGTTCATGAAGAACTCACCCATTCCTCGTTCCATCCATGGCCGTCAGTGGGGACAGATGATGAGGACTTTCAAGGTCCTGGTCTAGTCGGTGTTGTCGGGGGGCCAGGTCAGTGATGGAGGCAGGGTTGGGAGCGAGGAGCTCTACTGAGGCACTGTGATGGGGGGTGTTGGAGTCAGCATACAGACCTGTAAACAAACAAAGCTATTTTGTTTTTTTCCAGTGCTGGTTTGTCCTCTTCTCTGGGCTCAAACAAGCTTGAAGATAAATAATAAGATTAAAGCTCAGAGTGGCGCTGTGTGGCCCGCAGATGCCATCTGCCCCTGCTCTCACTGCCCCCTTTGGACCCGCCCTCACTGACCACCACCCTGTTCAGAGCTGCATAAGACAAATAAAAAAACAAAACACTTTTTTCCAAGTGGCAGCTCTTTTTAAAGAAACCTTCCCCCTAATAAAGGAATCCACATTAACTAAAATAAATACCTCTCTAGAAACAGGTTGTGCCACAATCTTTTAAACATGTACTGGTAGTTGTTAAACCATTTCTGAAAAAGCCCAGTTTAGATCCTAGCAACTTGATCAACTATAGACCAAAATCAAACCTCCCTTTTATTTCAAAAATCCTACAAAGAGTTGTAGTTAAGCAGCTTTACTGCCACCTACAGGACAATAGCCACTTTGAAGACTTTCAGTCAGAGTTTAGACCTCACCACAGCAGTGAAACTGCACTGGTTAGAGTCTCTAATGACTTATTATTGGCCTCCGAAAAGGGACTTGTCTCTATTCTGGTTCTGTTAGACCTCAGTGCAGCCTTTGACACCATTGAGCATAGTATTTTACTCCAAAGGTTAGAGCATGACTTAGGGGTCAGAGGATCTGCCCTCCAGTGGTTTGAATCCTATTTATCCAATTGATACCAGTTTCTTAATGTAAATGGACATTCCTCTCACTGCACTCCAGTTAACTATGGAGTCCCACATGGCTCAGTTTCAGGACCCATCCTCTTTATACTTTACATGCTGCCCTTTTGTTAAACAAAATATAATCATGAAACACAGCATTAATTTTCACTGTTATGCCGATGATACGCAGTTGTATGTATCCATTAAAACTGACCAGAATGACCATATAGAGAAACTTCATGCCCACATCAGAGACATCAAGACGTGGATGACAATTAATAACCTCCTCCGAAACCCAGAAAAAACTGAGGTCATTTTATAGGTCCCAAAAACCTCAGAGATGCTCTGTCTGTCCTATCTGATAGTCTCCCTGAATGGCGTAAGTATAGCCCCCAATCCCACAGTTAGAAGCCTTGGGGGTTTATTTGATCAGGATTGATCATTTAAGACTTACATATCACTGGCTTGTAAAACTGCATTTTTTCACCTGCGCAAAATAGCTAAGATCAGAAATGCTGAAAAAGTCATCCATGCATTTGTCACATCCTGACGGGACGCTGCTAACTCTTTGTTAGCAGCGTGTCCTAAGAGTTCCTTAAGAAGTCTCCAGCTTGTTCAGAACGCAGCAGCTAGATTGTTAGCAGGAACTAGCAGAAGAGATCACATCACTCCTGTGTTAGTTTCACTTCACTGGCTCCCAGTTGATTCTAGAATCAAGTTCAAGATCCTCCTGTTAACCTATAAGGCCTTACATGGTATGACCCCATCCTATATCAAAGATCTCGTAGTCCCTTACCACCCAAACAGAACACGGCTCACAAAATGCAGGATGGTTTGGGGTTCCTAGAATTTGTAAAAGTACAGTTGGAGGTAGAGTGTTTAGCCACCAAGCCCCTGTTTTATTGAATAAGCTCCCAGCTCATGTAAGAGAGGCTGACACATTCAAAGTTAGGCTCAAAACATTCCTCTTTAGACAGGCTTATTGCCAGACTAGCTAGTAATCAGAGATTATTTTAAATTTATTAACATGTTTTAATTGCATTTCAATTACAATAACAATTAATTGTTAGTAGGCTGCTAGAAGATAGAAGCTGGGGAAAGTCTCCCCTATCATCCATTTATCCTTTAGTTCTCCATGCCTCTGTTTGGTGCAGTGCAATTCATGTATTGTACCTCTTTCCCACTCCCCTCCTGGGGAGTGATTCCAGAGTTCATTTGGCTTGTCTGTACTCTGTACTTGCTCCTGTACCTGGCCATGGATCTAGCCTCTGGTTTTTCTTACACCCCCAGCCGCCCCCCAGTTCAATCTTCAATCTGGATGAAGCCCATCTGCTACATTATCTGAACATGTAGTTGTAGAGTTTTATAAGCTAATTCATCGCCTGTCCATCCTGGGAGAGGATCCCTCCTTCATGTGTAAAACCCTGAGTTTTCTTCTTCTTTTTTTTTTTTTTTAGGAGTTTTTCCTTACCAAGAAGGAGGGTCTAAGGGCGGGGATGTCCAGTTTAGCTTAGTCTGTTTAGTTTAGCTTGACAATTACCTACAATTTTTACTTAAAGATGCAGTAAGAAAGAATTGTGAAAACAACCTGATCCTGTCAGATCAGAGCGGCTGTGGGACAGAAATAGTATTAACAGTAAAATATATATAACTAAAAACAAATTTCACATGAGCTTGATAAGTTATTATTAATAAATAATACTTATGTTCTGTTTATGAAACCTGTTTTATTTGAAAAATCCTTTTTAAAAAAATCATTTTTTTATATTCCCTTTCTTAAAAATATGTATTAAATATAATAAAAACAAATAAAACTATGCAAAAATATAAATGTTTTTTTAATTTGTTGTCTTTTCAAATTCTTGGTTTAGCCAGAAACTGAAAAATGTAAAAACTTCAAATTTTAGGATGAAAGTGAGAAGATCTGCAAAAATGTTGGTTTTTTTTTTGCTTTGCTCAGTCTCACAGCCATATATCCATGTCTCTGCTAATGGTTGGGGGGTTATTTGGACTTCTAACTTTGCAGTAAAATTCAATCAACTTTGAAAATCTGGATCCAGATGTTTGTTCAGCAACAAACTCTGCAGAGTCAGAATCCCCTTACGGGCTTTTCTGAATCCCTGTGAAATTATTTGTTTGTTCTCCAGATCTTTTTCTCAGCTTCTCCAGAAGTAGCAGCAGAGAAGCGGAGAAGAAGGAGAAGGAGATGAAAGGAAGATGTTACTCCTGGTTTTGCCGTTTCCAGGCCCAGCTGCTGTGAAGAGGAAGCATCCGGGGGCCTGATCGGACGGCACACTGAAACAGTTACAAGCTCGATTCATTATCCCATAATCATCAATCACAGACTTTAAACGTTTTCCCCTTTAGCCCCAACATCTGCAGCCAAACAGTGGACAAATAATGGCTGCCATTGGCTTCATTATGACACCAGGTACATGCTGGGGGGGGGCCGAATCTGATGCTGCGATTTTCACTGTGTGGGGGATTTTGTTCAGAATATTTATGGTGGATCTTAAGTGTAGATAAAGTCTAAGGTTAGGAGAGGTCTTTTTTGGCGTTTTTCCATTATGCAGTCTCATTCTGCAGCCGTGTCACACGCCTCTCAGCTGAGCTTACATGACCTTAGAATCTAGTCTGAAAGTAGGCGGGTTTGCTGTAGAAATGGGGAAATGAATAGGAAAAGCAAAAAGGGTCAGTGTTTTGGCTTTTTGGTTGGTAAATGGTGTATACTTGTATAGCACTTTCTACCTTTCTCGAAGGCCCAAAGCGCTTTACAGTCACAACCCATTCACCGATTCACGCACACATTCACAGTAAAGGGTGAGGCCAACCTTCCACCAGAGACAAGGTGGGGTTCAGCGTCCTGCCCAAGGTCACTTTGACACATGGGCGTGCAAGTTGGGAATTAAACCTGCAATCTTACGATCTGGGGTCGACCGCCCTACCGCTGAACCAAGGCCCCTCTTGAAGTGGGCAAAAACTCCCCAGAATATCTTCCTGAAGAGACAAGTGTTCCCATTTTTTATGTGTCTCATCACAATGGAAACCTGCCAGGTCTCAGTTTTCCAGCTTTCAGGGAAATCAAACTGTTAAAGCACACACAAACCCCACTGAGCCCCCCAGGAGACAATTGTGATACGATGATAAAACATGAATAAGAGTCTAATAGAAACTAATGAGACATCGATGAGACCCTGCTAAAACCCAGATAAGACATCAATGAGACTCTTAAACTCTGTGTCTAAAGTTTATCTGAAAGTCTTTATAGATGAAGAGCAGCAGAAGACTCCGGCAGGCTCTGTTCCTGTTCTCAAAGTTGTCGTTCTTCGGATTAAAAACCAACAAACCTGTTTATGATTATATTCTTTAGCCAATCAGTAGTCTGGATTCTGGTCACGGTAAAGTTCAGTCTAAATCGGTTCTGTTGGAACTGATTCTTGAGGGTTTGAAAAAAGTACGGCACAAATACCATAAGTGAGGGCAGAGAGGTCTTATGGGTAAGCGGTGTTAGTCAGTGTGGCAGCAGGAGAGTGTTAAACATTTGTGCTGAAACTCTGAAGAGTCCTTCCGCCGCTTGATCAGGAGACACTAATGATGCTCCATAAAACGCAGGTTCCTGTAAGCTCCACTGCAGACGTGTGAATAAGAACAGGCCTATAAACAGGAAAACAGGCTCTGACTGGAAACATGACTCACTCCACAACTGCTAAAGGTGGGATTCCTGCCCAAAAACCTGCATCCCATTCATCCAGAAAAACGTGTGGAAATTCAAACTCTGAATTCCATCCAGGCTGCAACATCTTCAGGGACAGTTCTGGTTACTTTGGCTGGGAGCTCCAAACTAAAGCAGAAGAAAGGTCCAGCTGTTAGAATCCAACAGGCTCCCTGTGAGAAGCTGAGCGCTGACTGTGGGCTCGGATGGACGGATCCTCAAACGGGAGCTGCAGGGATCTGTTAGATCATTTTAACGTCTTTGAGTGAAAGATTAAGATTTTTGCAGCATTATTCTGACAAGCAGTGTGGTTCCCTTACAAAGCCAACAAAAGCAAGATGTTGTAACCCGTCCTCCTTCAAAACCAAACACACTCCAGCGGCTTAGCCACTCATAAAAATGTGAATAGGCAGTTAAAGCTAAGCTGAGCAGTGTGTGTTATTCCTATTTGCCCAAAGGCACTGCGGGCACGCTTTTCACAGGATCGCCACAGTGGATCTGCAGGAATGTTCACGCGGCCGTCGATTACCACCAAGGAATCCGTGATGGCTCTGCCAACTGCTGTGATTTCTGGCAGTTGGACTCTTCTCGCTGCCCGCTTCTATGTTTTGGAACAAATACTCTCAATATTTTCAGACATGGTCAGAATTTTGTGCCCGCATTTGAAACGCTTCGACTGTTTCAGCCCCCATTGCTGTCAGTCATGTTGCATTCAGCCCCCGAGCAAGTCATTAGGGCTGCAGAGGAGAAATTATCGTTGGATATTAAATTTCAGCTTCACAGTGTAGAAACCTCGGCGTCATTCAGCAGCGTTTTGTGCCATGAACGCAAACCTCCGGGGAAATCCACGACTATTTATGACTATGGAAGAGAAAAGAGACGTCTGAGGAGATGACAGGAGCGACAGAGGATGAGAGGAAGTGCAGAGCTCTGATAGAGGATGGAGAGTCATGGAGGGCTCGGCTCCTTTTACAGGTGACCCGTCGCTGATCTGCTGGCTTTTTCCACAAAAATGTAAATTTATGAATGAAAATGTTTACATTGAAATCACCGAACGGAGACAAGACACTGAAGCCTTTTTGGACACAGCAGGATGGAGGATGTTCTGCACCTTAAAAGTTCCACTACAATCATCTTGATCTGTTTTCAAAGCGTTGAAAATGATGATGAGGCTGTTTTTAGCCAACATCCAAAAACCCTGTGTCATTTTCTAGAACATAGTTTCTGCAGAGCGGCTGGAGTTGATCAGAAATTCACCTATGAGTTGTGGGTGGGACTGTTTGCACGGAGCAACCCCGCCCCACTTCCCTTCACACATTTGTTTACATGTTCTCCTGCTAGCTTACAGCCCCTCACACCCTAACATTAAAGGTTCAATAAAAAATATCAGAGCTATCCAGCTGTACAGCCAACGACCTGAATCAAGAAATACTCCAAAATGCAATTTTAAGCTGAATTTTCTTCATACAGGTCCTCCACCATCAAAAAGAATATGTTCAAAATACAATTTTCAAGGGCGCGGGTCTCTAATGACTGAAGAATGTTGCACATAACTGAAACTTTTCTGTTTTTTGTTCAGGATTTTCTCAAGGCATCTGACGCTCAACAGCAACTATCAACTCTCAGAAGCAGCGGGTCATTGGCGACTCCCATCACATCAGGTTCTGCACAAAGTTAACAATAAAACCTAATTTCTCCTTTATCTTTACAGCTGTGGATCCATGGCTTCTGCTTTCCACGGTCTTTGGTTTTAAAGCCAGGAAACTTCCTGAAAGACTTCCAGCTCAAATCTCTGATATCTGCTCTGCTAAAAGTTTAGTTTGCAGAAATGAACGACCCTGGGAGTATTTCAGGCAGGCAGCCCGAGCAGTGCGTTTACCTGGTTACTCCTCCCCACGGGCGGTTCAGTCTAATTAACTCACCTGTTCAGCGTCCTACTTAAGTTCCAGGTGTGCGGTCCAATCCCTATTCTTCCATTTCCGCTAGTTCTGCGTTCGTCACCCCACCCTCCTCCCCGGCTTCCTGTGAGCTCTGTTAGGGGTAGTTTAATACCCAAAGTTATCCATGGAGATCTTTGTTTTATGTATGTGAACGGAGCTTTATACCAAACTAAAAGAAATATGGAAATAAATCTTCTTTACTGCATGAGTTGTCTGACTGAAATGATTGTTTTGAATCACGTATAGATGTTCCTGAGTCTCTGGTTCTGGTAGAAGGTGCAGATGCTCCAGCATTTCTCATTTACAGCACAAAGGACTCCGATTTCACGTTTCAGCTTCAAGAGCTTCACTCTCCTCAGCCTGGTTTCTAAAATCACAAATGTTACGAGCACCTGCGTAGATGTCTGCTGCCAGCGCAGGAGGGGGCTGCGAGGAGGCGGAGCTCTGGAGCTGCTGCATGGACAGGCAGTTGCTCAGGACGTCCTGCTCCAGGTGGGGGCATGGCCGCAGCTGTGAGGTGAAAGAAACCACAAAAAAAAAACCCCCACAAAACTTAACACATAAAAAATCACACATTCAGGTGGAAATGATTCAGTTACATCTTTGGTCACTCATGAAATATTTAGATTTTTTTTTCTAAAATACAACAACTTAGTTTTATTGGAAACAATTGGACTAAACTAGAAAACAACACTGAAATAATTTGTATTTCTGCCTCGATTCCTGGAGAAAACGTTAGTTTCCAACCGAAAAGCCTGAATTTGTGGGTTAGATTTGACGTCCATTTGAAGTCATTAAAAAAGCCGTCCGTCAAAGGGACGACGATGCTTTTAATCAGAACCATGTCTTTCTGTTTTATTCAGCACTAAAAAAAGGGGTTTGTGATTCCTTCTCCCGGGTTCTGCTCCTCCTGTGGGACCTGAGGATGCCGTCAGCTGGGCTTCATGTGAAACGGGACATAATGGATCACTGCAGCAGCAGATGCAGATCAGGGAAGTTTACAGAGAAGAAAAATAGTAGAAAAAATATACTGAACATAAATATGAAATCTAACGTGTCAGAGACAGAGAGGAGCTATTCTCCGTTAACATGATAAAAAATTGTTAGAAAAAGCTACGTTTTTATTGAAAAGAAGATTTATTCCTATAGAAATTAATTCTGATGGGAAAGAAATCAAACTCGTTTATGAAACAAAGTCCCTCGGAGTCGTTATT
This sequence comes from Oryzias sinensis, assembly GCA_037389245.1. Taxonomy (NCBI): domain Eukaryota; kingdom Metazoa; phylum Chordata; class Actinopteri; order Beloniformes; family Adrianichthyidae; genus Oryzias; species Oryzias sinensis. The sequence continues at coordinate 24,645,487 of CM074498.1, read as the reverse complement.
GAATTTGTAGAAAACCTCATGTTGAGTTTTTCTACAGCTGTAGGTTTAAACCAAACAAAAAGAACAGAGTAAAGAATGCCTTCATATTCTATATTCTGCATTAATTCCTCCATACTTTCAGTATTATAGTAAAATTGGGGGAAATATATAAAATAACACATTTTGATCCAGGAGCGGAGCTGGAATATTTTATATGGGGGGGGGGGGGTATCTTTGAAAGGGTGGCAAAACACCGGAGTGAAAGGCCTTCACAAATGTACAAATCAAAAATATGTATTTCCACCAGTTTTATTTTTACTGTTCTCATGTCTTTTAAAACCCCCTGTACTGATTATTCCCTAATTTTGTCTATAATGATACTGATATTAACTCGAAAATCAGGGGGGGGGGCTTTTTGCTAAGGGGGGGCTATAGCTCCGCCCCTGTATTGATTCAATAATTAAACTTAAAAAATAGCAATGAGATTCACAAATAGAGTTGGTTTTCATAAACCAGCAAATGCAGAACTTCAAAAACATTCCAACTTGTGGACATTGTGCATGTAAACAAGTTTTGTGCATATAAACATCGTTTGCCCATCAGAGTGCAGACTTTTTTATACATGAACAAAGAAACGGAGGTATTTTTATGTTTGAATCATGCACAGTTAATGTAGAGCTGTTTTTCTGTTTATGAAACAAAGCTTTGGAAATGCTTGGATCTTAAATGAGTAAAAGAAAATGCTGGTTAATGCTTAAAATGTGAACCAACAAAACTGCAAACTTCCTTCATTTCTGATCTCATTATGTCAGTAGACTGCTGTTCTCTGGTGCTTTAAATCATTTGACATCAGAGTTTGGTGCTTGAAACATCTGATGTGTCACATACAGGATGACTTCTCTTCTCCTGTAAATCCAGCCTGGGGCGACTGCTGCTCTCTGACTTCAGCCGTTGGTCTGTGAGTGAGAACGTTCCACCACAGCTTGATGGACACATCCACTCAGAGAGCGTCTGCAGCCATAAGCCGAGCTGAGGGATAATTCGATCTCCAGTTCATGTACAACTGAACTCACAAAGCTTTTGACTGGACTTGCAGTTTAGGAGCTTTCCAGCTGTTTGCTTTGATTAGCAGGTATTGTATACAGAGTGAAGGTAAGTGAACGTGTCCTCCTGAGGAGAACACAGCAGAGCATTCATCGCTCGGGCTTAGGGTTCTGTTTTCTCCACAGCGACACTCCGAACAGGTTTCTTCTCTGGGCCAACTCTGGAGCGGGAGTGTTTCTTTGACATTTGTCCATAACATCTGGCTGCTGCGGCATTCTGCTCTGCAGCCTATTAACAAAGCTACAAGCAAACATGTGTTTCCCTTTAGCATGCACAGCAAAGGAACACATCATCCAGCCTGCTACTATCCAGCTCTTTCCACAACAATGAGCCCTTTCTCTGCGGTTTTTACCCCTTTCAGTCAGAGAGAAAGGCCTTTTCACCATGTGGATGATGAAATGTGCTCAAATAGGTTCCTGGAGAAATGATTGTCAAAGATACTCCCAAACACCGCCCCCAGAACGCAAAACTCTTTAAAGAAGCTTGACGGACGTGTCGATGAGGCCCCGCCCACTTCAACAGTCAGCTTCAAGTCAGGGATTTCAGGACGCCTGATGAAAAGATTCTGAGTGTCTTCAGCTACGTTTATTTTACTTAAGTTTGACTTAAGGCGAAATAGCCTAAACTATAAAAACCTTTTCCAATTTGTTTGTCTCTTCAATGCCTTTAAAAGTGTTTTAAAAACTACCAGACTTTATCACGTGTGTGGTGGCTCCCCTGACTTTATTCAAACTTACGATCAAAGGTTTTTTTTGTTTGAAGACAACTGAAGTCCGTCACAAAAACAAAAATGTCTAAAAGTCTTAGAAAAACTTCAGGCTCCATCTTTGGTCTAACCTTATAGAACAGAACCGTTTTTAGTAGAAAAGTCAGCGTTCAGGAAAACGCTAAACCGCCCAAGAACCCTCCCCTCAGATCAAACCGGTTCTTTATCACAGTGAAAACCAATCGACTGTATCAGGAAACTGGACTGATGCCATCCATACAAAATGGTTTCCTTCCAGCTCCAACCAAATGAAGCCAATTTGGTCGCCATTTTTTTGAGATACGGACGCCGCCATATTGGCAGGAGTAATCGTTTTTATGGCAACCACTGTGACCAGTCAGGGGTGAGCTTGTTGGAAGGCCACACCCCTACCACTTGAAACGTTTTTGTATGTTGGACGTGGGGGCAGACAGGCTCCTCCTACTTTTACTGAGGCATCTGATTGGTCAGTTTATAACTTGAATAACTTGAACTACAGAAAAAATATCATGAAAAAATCTGGATTATCCAGAAGCTGTATCAGATCCAGAATGATTATTCTGACGGACATAATGACTGAGTAACAGCTGTTTATTTCTCTATAGAAGTCTATGGGAGCTAGAAGATACTTCCTGCGGGGGGGGGGGGGGAACAAAAGTCTAAAAAAACAAAATGCATGAAGTCAAACTGTTAATAATAGTCTTGATAATCAGAACTTTATATTTATTTCTTAAAAGACAGAGAAAATCTGAGGACGTTTGTGCCTCTTCCACGCCGCGCTCCTCTCACCTTCCTGTGCACCTGCTGCTCCTTCGCCGAGTGGATCTTGACGTGTTTGCGAAGGGAACTGGGATCCGTGTAGCGCTTTGTGCAGCCAGAGATCTGACAGGCATATGGTTTCTGTAAGGACAGGACAGGTTTCAGGTCAGCTTTTAAGGGGGAATGCATTTACTGGAACTGGAGCAGAGATGCAGAGGAACGACTGAAACAGAAATGACAAGGCATGGCGCCCGATTACAGAGCGGAGAATCTGAAACGTGTTAGAGGAAAAGCAAAGTTCAAGTCCTACCTTTCAGCTGAAACTGACAGGAGGAAAAGAGGAAAAAAAGAATTGATGAGCCAGAGAACATTTCAGCAGAAAACACATATTTCTACTACTTTGGATGTTATTAAAGCTCAATCAATAATGCAATTTTGAAGAGGAAACATTGAACTTAAATAAATAATTTTAATTTTAAAAAATGAACTTTAGTCAAAAACAAAATAAAGACAGAAGAGTTATGAAGAAGAGTCTTTCCGTTAGTTTTTTAAGAGACACGAACGCCTCATGAAGAGGTTGCAACACAATTGTTGCAACATGAAAGCTGTTCTGAAGAAAATCTGACAAAAAACAGCTTCCTTTGTGTCCCCATCCATAAAACCTGAGAAAAGCTTAACCCCTTCTGTCCTGCAGGTACAGGTGTTTCTCATTGATTCACCTGGACAGAAAAGACATTTTCTTGCCTTTGCACTTTACATTCCTTTGCTCAGAAATTTGCTATTTCAAGAAAAACAAACACGATAAAAAAAAAATAATTGAGTGAAAAATGTGGGTGATGGAAAGTAAAGCCCAAATAAGGAGGGAAACATTGTAAAAATCCATGACATGAGCTCCACAGCTGTCTGTTTCATTTATGTAAATGGGTGGATGGAAGAAATTTACAGTTTAGACAATCCTGTTTAGATTTAGCTGCTTTTTTATCAGATTTTAGGGGGGCAAAGATTGAGGTTTCTAATTATTTCTTCAAATCAAATGCTGACTTAAAGCAAACTGACTTGGTTTATTCAAAGACCTAAAGTATTAAAAAGTAACTAGTATTTTTTTTGGAGGGGGGGGGGGTTATAAACAAACTTTTCAGTTTTAAGCTGCGTTGATGCTTAAAGGCTCTTTGAATGGTTCCTGCAGGAGCCTGAATGCCTCACGGCTCACTGGACGACGAGTAAAGCTGTCGGGACATGGAAACAGGTAGCTTGGGGGAGAGTTCACTTTACAAGAAGGCAAACTGTTTTAACTCATGAACGCGGTGGGAATATTCATGTCTAGTTCCTCTGAAACTGTTTATCCAGCCTTTGTTTGTACCTGCAGGGTCAGAGGGGGAGGAGCTTATACCTGCTGCTGTCATTAGGTGAGAGATCAGCCCAACTATGACTTTGTGACATCCCAGTGAAATGTCTGATGTGCATCAACACCCAAGTGAGCGTCAAGCGGCCTGACCCCCCCCTGGAAAGAGCAGAGAGGTTCCTGACCGTGTCCAGGTGAGTCCGCTGATGCTTCGCTCGGTCGCTGGAGTTGCTGAACGCTTTCTGGCAGCCGGGATGCTGGCACAGGTACGGCTTCTCTCCCGTGTGGCTCCTCAGGTGTATCTTCAGGTTCTCCAGGCGGGAAAAGGCTTTGTTGCAGCCCTCAAACTGTGGGGGTGGAGAAGAGGCTTTACAGCGTTCTGGCAGGATGAACAGCTTCAAGCGGGCATAGATACAAACAGAATGAGTGTGCGGTGGGTTCAGGTGTGTTCTGCGACTCTGGAATATGTTCTCCATCCATTTCCTTCATGCCTCTAACCACTCGTAAAGATGGCGATCACTCCACACCACGACCTGCCCACTTCTGAGGACTAGGGGCGCCCTGACAAAAGCCTTTTTCCACGGCTCAGAGTTGCGCTCTGAAAGGCTTTGCTGAAAAAAGCTCAGCGAGCTGGACGGCTCACCTGTGGCTCCACGCTGTCATCTTAATTGCAGGGGAAACTGGAGCGTGCTCGCTGAGAGCGAGGGTTAATGGGCTGTAATGCATAGCGTGAGATAAGTGGGGTGGCGCGTATTGAGCGTTAGACTGACAGGTGACAGTGACTGTAAGCAAGCTCATATCTGAGGAGCTTAGCTCACCTGATCCCAGCCACTCAGCCAATGAGCTCCACAGATTTGTTAACAGGTGAATCATTCATGAAGCTTCTCGCGTGTCTGCTCCTCTGAGCAGAAGAAGCCCCCGAAGGACAGAGCAGCAGGGCTGTGGAGGGAGTCCCAGGCTCGAACGGAAAACGGGTTAAAGCCAAATGGTTTCACCTCAAATGTCAGAGCGGATCTTTGAAATTACGTTTCAGTGTTAAAATTGTGTTTGCTAATTTCAGAATAGAAGTTGGACTCCGAACAGCCGTGGTCTCCTTCATTCCCTCACTCAGAACCAGCAGGGCCTGGTGTTCACCCAGACTCCATTTACTGAAGGTGAAAGTGAAGCCCATCATGGTGGAGCCGCTTCAGGTGACCCCGTGGCGCTCTGGGTTTGTATGGCTCAGGAAGTCGTCTTAATCAGCTAAGTTATGGTGGCTAAAGGCTAATGGGAGTTTAAAAGAAACAAATCTAGCCTTTCCCCATGAGCCATTTTGAATTTTTACATATTTGTAAGGATTTGTTTTCACTTGTCTCCAGTCGTTTCTAAACATTTACCAGAATATTTGGGTTGACTAATGGTTTCCTTTTTTTATGCTGTTTAAATTAATATTTCTACTCTTACGTCATAATTGTACAGAGAAATGTAAGCAATGTAACAGGTAAGAAAATAGGCTTTCAGGAAAGCTGAGCTAAAAATTCTCCTGTTTCTATTTTGTTTTTGGATTTTTGTTCACATCACAAATCACGTTAGTTATTAGCACCTCATCCTTTCAAATTCAAACAAAAAACAAACAATCACTGACATCAAGAAAAAAAAAAACTATTTCTTGCAAAAGCGTGTTGTCGGGTTCTGAACCTGGACTTGGTTTAGATGTTTGGGATTGATCGGGCGACAAAGAGGCGGGAAAGTTCAGGAAAGGCTGACTGCATAAGGACGTCTCTACTCTAAAACTTTCAGCTCTTTCAGGAACGATAATGATTGGAAAACAAAAAGACAATTGTGTGAGTTTCCTGTCTGTGGACTGTTTTCCCTCTTTCTTTTCTTCAGCACACGTTTCACTGCAGAAACCAAGAAAATAGTGTATCTGCAGGCGTGACGTTTCACCAAAGATTCCTGAAGAAACTCAACCGTTTGGAACTGAAAATAAAAAGACGTCACTGTCCACGTGGTGTTAGATGATTTCTGCAGTGAAACGAATCCCTGAAAATGTTTTGCAGCCTCTCTGATGGCCTCGATGAACAGAATTCCACTTTATTCTTTTTGCTTTTAAAGGAGTCGGTACAGATTCATGTTTTCAGTCGAAGCTGAAAAGATGACAAACCTTGAACAAATATTAGACGTGTTACAGGAATGTACTGTGTGTCCGTGAAGTCCTGCATCATCCATAAAGAGCTGAGTGAAAAATAAACTGTTTGGAGAAAAAATTGGCTGAAAAAATTATTATTTTTTTTTACCTAAGAAAACATTTAGAATCTGCTTATCATAGAAAATGTGCCTTAAATTTGTTGACTTTCCTTTTCCCATTCTACAATGGAACTGAGGATACTACGGTGGGATGGCGGCGTTCTGAAGCCCTGGGGATGACGACAGGGACCCGACGTGGTTGGAGGGGGGGGTTAGGGTTAGGACAGACAGCTGATCATGGTGGGGTGAAAACCTTTGTGGGAAAAGACGTCTGACTGCAAAGAGCTAAAAGGCCGCAGTCTGCAGCCTTCCTCTAGCATTACCAGGAGCTATGGATGATGGGATTTAACCAGCGTTATGTCTAGAAATAATGCTTGTCACATGAAACCTCAGACCTTATTCAAGTTCAATTCAATTTAATTCAGTTTTAATTATAAAGTCCAATATCACAGCACAGTAGTCTCAATGGGCTTCACACCAGTAAATATACAAAAACATAAACATAAAAGCAGTAAATCCAAAAGCTGATTGCTAAACTAAACAGACTAAGCTAAACTGGGCATCCCTGCCTTAGACTTTTAGACCCTCCTTCTAAGATGGCCCTTGTGGTTCAAACTGTCCATATGGGTGAATAAGGGCCATCTGCGGGTGTAAAATGTTCAAACCTGTACAGGAAACCCGTAGAGAGAAAACCTTTTTTTTGTCCACACTGGACTGTTGCTACACGATACTGTACTAGCATGTACTCATAGTTGGTGAGAAATGTCAAAGCAGTACAGATCTGGTGAACCAGGCTCCAGGCTTTTTTTTCTTTCTCAGCTCTATTCCGATAAATGAAAGAGTCTGTGTCAAAGAATTACAGCTGGACACAAACCACATTTATTATTCATTTCTCCTTCATGATTGATTTTCAAACAGTTGGTATTTCAGTGAATTGAAATGGACGCCATCCATACATCGTTACCAAATCCATGTCTCTGATTGGTCAAAGTTAATCCGGTTTAACCTTCAATGTGCTTCAATGGCTGCATGTTTTGTACATAGAGCCTGAAAACAGACTCAGAACAGGCGTCCTATGGGCACTTACAGTTTGTATCACGTGCACACCCCGTGCGTGCAGCATTAGTGCGGTCAGTAAGGAGCCAGTACTCACACCTCCCTAATGACTAGAGCGTGGTGTAGGGACGCCGTATGACAGCATCACACGTACGTCATAAGTGCGTGTAACTTCTATTATCCTTCTAATAACTTTACAATAGACTTACCTCACACACAACAATGGTACGTTCCATTTTCATGATGTCCTTTGAGGTTGTCTTACAAGCCTCAAGGAAACTGCAAGACACACCTGCGCACCCATGAAGACGCAGCCTCTCCTCTCTACGACTCTCCACGGACCCGGAAATTCCCAAAACCGACACAAACCATTTGAGTCAACGCCCCTGTACAGGTACATGGGACTAAGGTGGGCAACGTTTTATCTCTGGAATGTGAATGTCTCACGGTCCTCCGCTAAGATCATCACCAACGGGAGTAACTTTTCCCAACAACTTTAAGATGAAGTGTTTGCAGAAACCAGGGTCTCCTTTGGGTCCTCCTCTGTTTGCATGCAACAAACCAAATAGACTGTGCAGCATTTTTGCGCTTTGAATAGTTTTAATCAGTGCGAGTAGAGCCTGACAGACATGACTGAGGGAGAAACAAAGTGCCCGTGCTCAGAACAGGCTGTTCAACATTACAAGGTAAAAAAAAAAGATTTATCACTGTATCACGGTGTCTTTCTCTGCATTGACCAAAGAGGAAAACCACCAACACTTCAGGATCTGTTGGGAGGGGGGGGGGGGGACATGTGCGTTTAATCTACCCGCTTCCAAATGCCCTGTGGCAACCACAGCAAAGAGCACAGAAACGCAAATGGATGAAATTATATCCATATGATTCAACCAGACAGCCAAGGAGAGGCAGGTTTCTCATGAGCTTCATCATGCTGCAAAATTAAAGGCAGCTTGGCTGAAACAACACTCAGTTTACACAAATCATTTCCACTGCGCTTGCTGTCGGAATTATTCCGTCTTTACAAACACGTCTGCTTCGTAAAAGGGATTATTTCTTCCACTAATTCTCCTGCGAACACTTGGTTTGTGCAGAAAGCACACTTTCTGGGCGGGGGTGGTGCCGTTTAGATGCACCAACTCAGCCGATAAATTGTTCGGAGGAAGTAGTCATGCAAATGACCAAAGAGATTGTTCTTAACAGCCATGTGGCCCCTCATGCCTGAACAGTCTTGGGCCCAGATTAAAAACGACGGCACAGCAGGAAGCTCTCCTATGATGAGTGGACGGGAGCTTCCCCCCGTAATGAGCCGGCAGAGATGTTTCGGTCCTCTCATTTGTAAAAGATTGAGGAGGAAGTGCAGTGATGGACCTGAAGCTGGAACAGGCCACCCTGACCAGAGAGTTTTCATGGAAACACTTTACCTGCTCAGATTCAGAGGCCCTCCCTCCAATGATCATGTGACTTCCCTCCAAACTGGAGTTTACTGCTCTGTCATGATGAAGGGAAAAGGAAAACCAGGTGAAGACTAGGTAAGAGAGGGATGCGTGCTAAGTTTCAGCTTGAATCCACTAAAATGGTAGAGTAACGGTTCATTTTTCCTCCATGGCTTCAGAGAATCTCAGGAACATCTTCATTTCAGCTGCAGATTCAGTGACATAACCAGGAGCCAGATGCTGAGATGAAGCAGACTCCTGTTACAAGCAGATGTTCTGCGTCTATTTAAGCCCCAAACTGAGAACGTTTGTGAGCATCAAAACCAAATCAAGGCTCTTCAGCTCCTGACATCTGTTCCGGCCTCTTTCTCATGAAGAAAAGGAACTTTCAGACATTTGACGCTCTCGGCTGCTTCTCATCCTTCGTCCATCCTCATCATGCTGGACCACAAGTCTCCTTTTCTGATGAGAACGGGATTCAAAGCTTCCAAACGGACGGCCATTAATTATAAACCCATTCACGACATCCAAACCCGCCCTGAAAAGGTCTGGCTGGGGGTTACGCAACCAAAATCCAGAACATGATCTGTGTTCCCAGCCGGCAGCTCGACTTGTGTTACTGGCGGTCTATGCCGGATCCTGTCGGACGGAGCCATGAGCTACGGCGTGCGCTGACACCAACGCTTCCATCTATTCAGCACCTTTCACTCACACCTGCCTCAGTTCTCCACCCGCCTTTATCATGTCTACCCATAAGCCCCTGTACTTCTGTGAGCTTCACTCTGCTCAAGTCTCCATTTCATTTTGGCCCCACTGAGGAGCGATGGATGCAGCAGCAGCAGCAACCTATTACCGGTTCCCGGTTGACCTTTGGTCATCCTCCTCATTCCCGCTGGAAACAACTTTGGACAAACAAATCCCATCATGCTTTTCCATTTTTTTTTCCTTTCTTTTGTTGAGTGGGAAACTGGCATCTTTGGGTGTGACAGATTAGAAATCAAACTCTGATCTAAGAATGGCAATTGGCTTTAGTATTTAGACTCTGGAGAGCAGAATGGTCAACCACTGATTCATAGGCTCTAGCCAAAAAACCAGAAGGCATTTTCCAACACCACAAATGTGTTTCAGAGTTTCTGCTCTTTTGTCAAATGACGGCAAAACGTTTCTGGAACTGCATCTGTTTCCATCTCTGCTCATGTCGTCTGTGCCGCGTTTTCACGATGAGGCAGAGACAATCTTCCTCTCTGACTACCAGGGGCTCAAAGACTCCTCTCCTATCCATAAGAATGAAAATCTAAAAGGGTTATTCACAGAGAGCAGCCGTTGCCACAGCTGCCAGAGTTTAATGTCTGCTGTAACTCTTACATGACAACAAATAAACACAGCAGAAGCTCACAGACCCTCCAAGCCAAATACCTTGATGCCAGAAGTTCTGACACTGAGATGGAAAACACGCCAGAAAAATTAAACAATAGGTCAACGTGGCATGATGATCAACACCAGCGCAGGAACTCAAGGAAAGTTAAGCAGAAGAAAGTGCATTTACGCAACTGTTGGACTGGCACCAGACCACAAAGCCTTCTGGGTAAAATACTTGCTGCCTTAAAAAAAATATGGTGCAACTGCGATGCCGCCGTGTCCCAACGTCTGCTGCTGAATTTATGATTTGTTTGGTTTCAGGCTCTCCCTTCCGGTTGCGTGGTTTGTTCCAATAAATCAGATATTCATTTTTGTCAGGTGGAGTCGTGGCTCAGACAGGTAGACCAGGTCACCAGGTGTCAGCGTTCAGAATGAAACACAATAATTCCCTCCACAGGTTAAGATAAACTAAAGGTTTCGTTCGGCTTTGCTGAAGAACACAAATAACCTCAAAAATGATGCTTTCCTGGTTTGTTTTCCCTGCAGCCTCGGTGACAGCTGTTATGTGACACAGCATGAGAAACTGCTGTTATTAAAAGCCGGTCAAACCCAAGGAAAACAAAAGGATATGCTTCCACTTAAAAGCTTTTTACTTCCCCCGTAATCCTGCAAGAATAACCAAAGCAATCTGCCTCTAAATGCTGCATAAAGCTTCTCACATCCATGTAAAACTGATGCAAAGCTGAACCGATTGAACAGGAAACAGATGTTTTTAAAAGCTAACGGGGAGAAGGGGGCTTCAATGTGAAGCAGAGACGTAAAACTCCACAGGGGAGAGGTAAATCCCGGCTTAAATGTCAGCATCTCCGCAGTGCCAGCTCTTCAGGGTCACACAATCAGAACCTACGCTGGTAATAAACTGGATAACTTTGTTCCCCCTCAAGTTCTTCTGACCTTCGTGTTATGAGGACACCAACTTGATATTTGTATACATTCTCTAACATTAACTTCTATTTAAAGCAACAGTTTCTGCAGTTTAATGCTTGAAAACGCAGTCAGGTCCTCCATTCGCACATGCCCAGTACCTTGTCATGGCTAACGCTTTGTGAGGACTTCTGGGCAACCAGAGTCATTTTTCTGCAAAGACGTCAGGGAAGCTGGATTGGCCGGCTGGCTCCGTCTCTTTCAGCCTTCACTTCTCTTCACAAACATCCAAATTAAACTCGCCATACAAACCACAGAACACCACAGCACATAATTTAAACCTGACACCCCCAATGTAAACATGTCTTTCTCTCCGTAATTTGCCCAAACTTCTCTGGCTGTTTATTTTATACGGTAGCGAGTGTGTTCTCACATATATCTGGGCTAATCTGCCGTGGTGTGTGCTGGCAGGGCGAAAGGATAAACCCGTCCTCGGGTGGTGCTTTGTCCCAGAGACTAATGTAGTCCCGGTTTACATTAATGCTCCACTCTTGTTTGGTAAAAGACATTAAAGAGGCCTCTTTAAAACTGATGAACCAGCAAAACCAAACAAATGCAAGAAATCGTCTTAAAAGCGGAACGAGCTGCGACAAATGTGAAAACTAAACTCTGACTGAGTGGGAGAGGGCGAATATTGGCAGAACATTGTCTACCAAAATCAGTTTTTTCTTGGAAAAGTTAAATTGAGCTTCAAAACGTGACCTGAAACTACTGAAAATGGAGCTGAGAGCGGTCATTGCTGGATAGCAGCAACTCCTCCAGGACAAACCTTGGAGGGGTTCCACTAAACTCTTATCACGAACCACATTTGGAACAGTGGAAAGCTCAAAAACAAACGTGTTAGAGAAGACCACTTTTAATTTTAAAATAATAAAAAAATCAAGCAGCTGAGAATGGTAAATACTTGCACAGCGCTTTTCTACTTTCTTCGAAGGCCCAAAGCACTTTATAGTCACAGCATATTCACACACTGGTGGCGGCTCCGCTGCTGGACACTGGAACCAACCTCCCACCAGAGGCAAGGTGGGGTTCAGTGTCTTGCCCAAGGATATTTTGACACATTGCAGGCAAGGCAGGAATTGAACCTGCAATCTTCCGATCAGAGATCGGCAGGCCTACCGCTGCACCATGGCCTCCAGAAAAGAACATAAAAACAGCTTCAAAATTCCCTAAAAACTGAAAAAGAAATGTGGGTCTTTAAGTCTCTACTGGGAGCAGAAAAATGATCACTGTGTCCCCTTCTATATAGTAGGAGTTATCTTCTAAAAATAACTCGCCATGTCTGAAATCTGGGAGATGGTTAAAGATAAACCGCAATATAGTCAGGGCCCACAGTTTTTATAAATTTAATTTGGTTTTCTAATAAAATTGAAATTTTGATTGAAAATGAATATACATCAGAACATTTTGGAGCTTTTATTTCAAAATTTGTGGCTTTTCTTCTCATTTTAGTGCCAATTGCACCGATGGGTTGCTGTCCCTCAGAGAAGAACTCAAACTTAGAGAAATGCTTACGTGGTGTTGGAAAGATCGGAAAAATGCTTTTCCGACTCGGACATTGCACACAAACGTCTGAAAAACAACAAAACTTTCAACAGCACATGAATGCAGAATAACATACTGACCCTCAATGAACCACTGAAGCATGCTTTTGGACTGTGGGAGGACACCAGAGAAAACCCACACATGAACGAGGAGAACATGCAAACTCCACACAAAATGAATCTCCATGGCCTTCTCGCTGTTTGGCAAGAGTGCTAACCACTACACACACTGTGCAGCAAATACCATATGCCTTCTTTACATTTTCTACGAATAAAATTGTCTGAGTTTGTAGAGGAAAGTTTTATTGTTTCACCTAGAATGACCTTTCTAATCAGTTGATTGATTTATAAAGAAAAAGAATCAAGTAAAAAGATTGTAACGCTGACATCCATAAAATAAATCCTGAAAACCATCAGCAAGCTAATTTGATGAATACATTTCCAGAGAGTACTTGCGCTGTATGACACAAATGTGTGTGTGTGTGTGTGTGCATGTTGTTTTTGCTCATACAGCATTTAAGGACCGTGACGCCAAACAAGTCAAAGTCACTTTTGCAAAGACGTTACAGCAGAAAAAATGTTTTCTTTTATGTTTCAAATGTAATTTTAGCACAGAAAATATTTTGCCACATCGTCCCGCTGCAGGAATGGTGTCTGTAACCTAAACCCCCCCCGGCACCCGCTGGAGACCCCAACACCCGACCGTGTATTAGAAAACTGATCTGGCTCAGCAGAGAAGTTAAACTAATTAAGGTTCTGGATGGGACACAATTATGACACAATCTCTGTGCAACGTGAGTCCGGCCACGGTCCTCCCCGGCTCTTCGGCTTTCTGATACCAGAGTGAGATTAAATGTGGAGGAAATGGGGAAACTCAAAATACTGCATTCCAGACAAATGCAATTACGGTGCATCACATGCAGCAAACCCTGCACACTTTGATACCTGGTTAGGAAGCTAAAAGCAAAGTTGCTGCCGCCCTCCGTCTGCAGCGCGACTTCCTGATCGCAATCCTTCACCACGTATGTAGTGAAAACAGGAAACTTCATGGCTGTGATTTATTTCTGAGAGCACAAACCAAAGCTCTTGATCCTGCCGTTGAGAGTTTAAATCAAAGCTGAGGCACCCAAATAAGAGAGTTGAGTCTTGTCAGTTGTTTAAATCAATCTAATTTAGATCTGCTTTTTCAGACAAACTGTGGAACGGTTCCACTTAACTCGTATCATGAACCACATTTAAAACATTGGAGAGCTCAAAAACAACATGCTAGAGAAGACCATCAATCCACTTTTTATTGTTTTAATCCAGAAGGTAATATTTGGCTGCTGAAACTTTTCTGGAAAAAGGTAAAATACTATTTGTCAAAAAGGAAACTGACTAAAAAAATTGGAGTTTTAAGATGTGTCCTAATGTTTGTCAGAACTCCAGATTGTTGTTGTGAAAGTCAGATTTACACAGTCCAGAATGAACTGTTTACTTCATGTCTCTGAATGGAAATCCCTGAGGAGAAGCTCTGATCCGTGATTGGATAAATTCTGGTTATTTCTAGTCATAAATAAATAAAGTGTTTTGTTTTTTGCCCCAAAAATGATCAACGTTTTCACAGCTTTGTTTGAATTTTTTGTTTTATATTTTTATGCTAAATATTGGAGATTTAAAGTTAGAAAAACTGTGGGAAATATGAAAAAAATACATATGTAAAATGATTGACTGTATCTGAACTGGACTGAGTGACTCCTCCGTCCTGGTGTTCCAAACAGGAAGTGGCTCCAAGAAGCCCAAATTCCATTCTATTGGCCAGAAGACCCATTCTTTCTTTCCATTTGTTCTGTAGTTCAAGTTAGAAACTGACCAAGTAGGTGGAGTCTGCTGTCCCCCATGTCCAACATTCCAAATGTTTGAAATAACAGATTTTGTGTATCCCATTTTCAAGTGGTGGGGTCTGGCCATCTAACAAGCTCCTGATTGGCCAGAGTGGCTGCCATAGAAACGATGACTTAGACTGACAGGGACCAACTACTGCTCATTGACAACGTCTGGCTCCAACATCACATGAACTGAATGGACTTCATTCGGTTGGAGCAGGAAGTAAACCATTTTCCACGGTGACGTCCCACTCAGTCAGTCCAGTCCTCAGATACGGTCAATGGCTACACATAAACATAAATACCTGGACCAATAATCCCAAATGTCACACAGAGGATCTAAATGGTGGCAAACATGAGAAATGAAGTGGATTGGACAAGTAAATGTTTGTTGAGTGCACCTATGAGTCTGCCTATCGACCCATCTGCCAATTAGAAACCCCCCCCCCCCTAAAAATACCCTAGGGAGAGTAAAATAAATCAATAAAAATCTGTTTTTTTGTGACCAGGAGGAATATTTTCTTTGGAGTGTGGAAATCTAATGTTTGGCGTAGTGGGGCAAATAGGAGCTGCTCCTATCTGCCTCCAGTGGGAATGTGAGGAGCTGCAGTATTTCAGGAACTGAAGGTGGTGGGGGTTGCTTTTCCGAAACATATCTAGTAAATTTATATTTTAGATTGATTTTAGTCCAAACTGCAGTCGTTTGTCTGAAATCCTCTCCTTCCTAGAAAGATCAAAGAGTGTTTCATAAACGTGATCATTTGTGCTAAAAGCCTTTTAGGTTAAAGGCTGTGTCACACAGCCACTACGTACGTTTTGAACATTTTTAAATTTAAATTAAAATTACATTTAAATTAAACTTCAGTCTTTTGTGATTCATTTATGTCATTCATAAGTGTTTCTTGTGTTCGTCATTCGTTGATGTGTGCAGATGTTTGTCGAGGGTTTTGGCCGACGGGTCTTTACATAAATTCAGTTTTAAGCTTCTGAAAAATGTTGGTCGGTTGAGAATTACACAGTTTATGCGTATTTTGCAAAGTTTGTGTGCAATTATTACATAAATCTTCTGCAATTGTGCATAATTTTTGTTAGACGCATACGCAAACTTGTTACTGTCCACAACTGTTCCACATCTGTCCAACAGACTGAACATGCATGTACCACCGATGTATAACTTATATATCCTGTATACTGTGCACATATCTCGTTCAAATTCTGTGATTGACGCCCAAATTTTGGGCCAGATTTGGTTTTTATGTTAAATTATGCATTCTCTTTGTGATATATCTGTGAAAATTTCACATTTGATTTTGATTTGATTTGAAATGGTTTATTTCAAGCAATTAAGTAGAAATGATACACAAAAGCAATATAATCATCAGTTATACATTCATACAGTAACTAATCAAACTTAGGATAATTAGACATATTAAGAAATATTGCTTGAAAGGGAGTGGAAGGAAGCAAACTTATATAATCCCACCCCGTTATACTATAACCATTTTATTACATGATTTATCAATATCCGGTTCCTAGTTTTTATCAGATAGAATTAAGAATCATAAAGTATCAATAAAGCACATGACAAAGATGAATTACTTAATTATTATGTAAAAATAACTATTTTAGAAATCAACATGGCAAATGCAGATCAGTCATCTAAAATATTTGCAGATTATGTTACTTATACATTCATATGATTAAAACATAATACTATATCAGTAAAATAGACACATCAAAACCACAACTTTTCTCACTTTTTCCACATTGATTCTTGTATGACCAATTTTCATCCGTGTATATGCGCAAAATGTACGTACGTAGTGCCTGTGTGACACGACCTTTACTTCAGACTGCAGTGTGTTCAGATGCAGCTAAGAAAAAAACCCAAAAAGGCCAAGAGGGTTTGTTGTGTTTGGAAGGAACGTCATCGTTTCCTCATCATGTACGCGTTAACCTTGTCTGAAGCTTGTAGGGTCTGAGTTGTTGAGCGACAGAAGGATGAAGTCCTTCAGGTTGATGGGGTTCCTCTCCGGCGAGGCGTAAACACAAACCTGAATGCTGCAAAGCAGAGCTGAACAGAACTTCATTACTGCAGGAGATTGACTGGAAAAATCTCTAAAGCTGGCAGTTTGCTGGCTCAGGTCTTTGAACAAGAAAGACAAGCAACATTTATCTCCTCTGGGCTTTCATCTGAAGGCAGAAACATTTGGCATCTGCAAACACTTTCATAATACGAACATGTGGCGCTCTTGCTTTCACTGGTGTGGTGGCGAGCCACTGATGTGACTGAGGACAGCTTATAGACTTAGTAGCAGTAAACAAACAGTTTATATGTTGGAGACTGCTTATAGAACCGTTTCTGTCAGATCCTCCTTTGGTCTTTTTGAGTCGCCGTTTTGGAACTAAAAGTGTAAACCGAGCAAACATCCTGATGGAGGCTCTGTTTTCTGGACCTCAACAGACCGCCTCCCCTCTTGACCCTGATCACTGTAAATGATCCATATGCAGCCTGCTTTGTTCCTATTGGATCAAATATGTGTGTGATGAACAGATGAGGTCCTCCAACAGATGAGGGCTGTCTGGTTTCTATTAAAGGCTTCGTCACATGCACCCATAGAGGGTTCTGCGGGTTTTTGGGTTGTCCCGATCCATGGAGGGTCGTAGAGAGGAGCAGCTGCGTCTTAAGTGGAGCACCTATGAACATATAAGGGTTGACTGTGACCTGTCGCCTGCAGCCTGCAGGTTCACTGAGCGGTTTCTGCAGGTCACCTGTGTGCCCATACAGGTTTGACCATTTTTCACCTGCAGACAGCCCGCATCCCCCCGTAACTTCAGTAGGGACTAAGGTTCAATGCACTGAATCAGATTAAAACATTTTTGTTTTCATGTTTGGCAAAATAGTTTTAGGGAGTTGATGTTCTGTAGGATTATTTGCAGTAAAGCAGGTACAAACATTTGAAAAGCTAAGCAAAAGCTCCTAAAACTTGACAGGACTCCTCTGAGCTGCTCCCTGTAGGCATCGTGAAGAACCAGCTTGCTGCTTCTTAAAGGAGATGCCGCCGAGAGGCTGCGCAGACCTCTCTATAGGCCGTGTCACACAGCCACTACACGTGTATTTTCCACGTATGAAATTTCGGTCTTTCGTGAGACATGCGTGATCAACATGATTCATATGTTTCTTGCGTTCGTCTTTTGTCGATGTGCGCAGAATTGTGTCGGCCGACTGGTCTAGATGTGAATTCGGTTTTGAGCCGTTCAAAATTTTTGACTGGTTAAGAATTACGCAGTTTACGCATTTTTTATGTAGTTTATACGCAATTATTACAAACATTTTACGCAATTAAGTGTGATTTTTGTGAGATGCCTACACAGATTTGTGTCTTTCCCCGACCGTTCCACATATGTCTAACGGATTTTTCACGCATGTACCACAGATGTACACATTTGATATCGCGTATGCGTCGCACATATCACGTTCAAATTATGTAATTGACAGACAAATCATGAATGAATTGCACATAAACAGCTCAATGATCACACATGGTTTGTGTTCTACATTGGTTTACGTGTTCTTTGCGTGGTTTATTGGTACTTCCTCTGTGGTTTTAATGGGGTTCATCCGTGATACATCTGAGAAAATTTCTCACAAAGACCTTTTCTCACATTTTCCACCTACATCCATGTGAGAACAATTTTCATCCGCGCAAAATGTACGCAGTGGCTGTGTGACACGGCCTTTGAGGCAGACGCTTTGGCCATTTGAGCCGCTGGAATATTCAGGTGCGTGTTCACACAATGCCCGCGGCAGCAGCAGTGTTCAGAGAAACAAATTGCTGCACACGAATCTGGAGATGTTTATGAGAGCCCTTTCAAACCACTTAGAGTTCATCATTTTGCAACAAGAAAAGAGGACAACATTCAAGACAATTGCCAGCCTCCTCTGGAGTGGATGTCCCAGGAAACCCAAGCTTGGGGCCAGACCCCTAAGGCTTCGAGTTAAAACGTTTGAGCCAATCAGAGTTCGGATAGAAGAAGTATGAACAGAAGGAAACCAAGATTTACAAAACAGCCCAGGAACAGATCACAGAACCTCTGGAACAGAGAAACAAGGTCAAAGTGGAAGAGTTTGTTTCTAAATCTAAGTTGGAACATGAACCATTTCAGCAGAAACACCTGCGGAAAAAAGCAGGACCCAGCACATGGCAGGTGACCATAAAGGTCTTTTTATAGCAGGCATGGAGGCAAAGATAAATAAAATTAGACACCAAACAGACTCATTAAGATAAAAGTCCCCAAACACCAATGAACCAAGTTCTGACAGACATCAGACAGGAAACGACAGCTTTTCTGATAAAAGTCCATGAATTCTCTGATTCATGGCTCCTTTTTTTATGGACTCAAACCAGATTTTTGTTCATCCGAAACCGTATTTTTCTAAATTTAAGACCTGCCATGACGAGACATTTGTTTTTAAGGTTTAAAGTCAAAGCGAAAGGCAGTAAGAAGTGCCAGCACACACGGCCAAAAGAGTGAGAGGCGCACGCTTTGACATCAACGTCACTCCCCACCTGCACTCCGCCGGCTCCAGTTTCAGGCGGCATTCAGAGGAAAAGTTGGGTCGTGTGCTCAACATCACCTTTAATTAGCTAATGGTGCTCCGTGTTTTTTCTGCTGCACCTGAGCTGACTGCTGAAAAAAGCAGCATTTTAAGTGAAAACTCTGGAATCGTCTCCGTGAGTCTTTATGTTTGTGTTCCAGGCCTGAGAAATTCTGTTTTCTGCCATTTTCCCACTTTAACTAAAAGAACAGTCTGCCGTCTTGTATGGTTGTGTTTTAAAAAAAAAAGTTCAAAATCCACTGAGAAAAACCCCAAAATGCAGGTCTGTGGGATATCCTAAAGAAGTTTAGAAATTATTATGGGATGGCCACAGGACCCAGTTTCTGGCAAAGTGTGAAATTTTACAATTTTCACATTTTTCCACAATATGGCAAAAGAAAACTTTTGTTCGAGCGATTTTGAAATTTCACCTTCTGTTTTACATCCATAAGCAAAGGTTTGTTGACCTTTGACCTCAGAACGAGGTCTACCATTTTGAATTGAAAAAAATAAAATCTCCTTCAGTAGCAGCTGCAAATTTATTTTCCTCCTGGGGATTTCGATCTATCGCCTCGTTCGAACATCATTAGGAATCTGCTTTGGGAAAAAGTGTTGGCATCAAAATGTTGATTTTGAACGCCATTAGTGTGGCGAGATCGCAAAAGTGTTGCTCGCACATTTTGTGACACTTTAATACATGAATCCCTGGCTCAAGCTGAACAAAAGGGTATAGCACACAATATCAACATATCAAAACAGTATTTTAATGTCATGAATTTGTCACAGGATGGCAAGGGCAGAGGGGGAGGGGGAGGGAGAGTGACGGGCCTGAAGGAGCCGCTCAGCCAGAGGGGCAGGTAATAATGGGGGGAGCGAAGAGGGCAGGTAGCGCCTGTGGGACACACCACACCACACCACTCACAGCTTTCATTTTTACTGGCCATTTCACCATTTTGAATCTCTCTCTATCTGGCCTTTGACAGTTCATAGGTAGCGGATAACTCCTGTCTATTTTGTTTGTTTCAAATAATAAAAAGGGTTGTTTGCTCAAACTAAATTCTAGACAGATTTTCAAACAATCCATTCTTTAAAAAAAAGAAACAGGACATTTTAATAGGCTTTGAATGAATCCCCTTCTACGGTCTCCTCCAGAAGTGTCCAAACAACCTGAACAGGTTGTGTAATGTTGCCCCGCTGCCCGGGGTTACTCTGCCGTGGAGACACTCCTGCAGATCTCCGGGGCTTACAAAGAAATTTTCTGACCTTCGTGGCTCAAAGTGCAGCCTTCAGACAAATCCATCAGCCTGCAGTCTGACAAAGAAGAGCAATAACTCCGTCCGGGACCTTAACCGTCCCTCTCTAGATGGATATATTTTTAATATTCATGCAGACGCGGGGAAAAAAATGTAATAAACTAAAACAACAAGTGAATTAGGCATGAAACACAACAGGATATTGCAGAGAGATTATGTTGTTTCCTTTTGTGTCCCTGAGCATTCGCCTGCCCTGCACAACAACCCAGCTCTAATTGGTGGGAACAAAACAAACTTTGTGAAAGTTGAACAGAAACCTGAATGAGCCTCGGCCGTCTTCAAGCACAAAGAGCCGATGTGGCGTACAGACGGGAAGTGGTATCCAGGTACAGAGAGTGACAGGCACATGCAGGGGTCGCAGTGCGGCCTGTGCGCTGCCGTAATGACTCTTTGCTGCCAAAACGCGCAGCATGAACAAATGCTGTGCAGCTGCATCAAGATGAAGAGTTTACACTGTGCAGCACGAGGAAGAGGGAGGAAGAGGAGCGAGATGTGTTATGTCTGGACGTCTCTGCATGAGAGCCTGCTGGAAGCTGCTGCTGCCTCTGATAATAAAAGGATCAGCTCTGTTTTTTCTGCGGGAGTTGGGTCCAAAAACAGAACGTCTCATCTGTTTCCTCCATATGAGTGGCTCAAAGACTTAAATGCCTTTGTCTATTACATGAGCTCAACAAACACAACAGGCTTCAGAGCTGGAGGTTAAAGGCCCACAAGCTCAGACGAAAACATCGAGTGGAAGATGCATGCAGGGAAACAGAGTTTTCCTCTCTGCTGACTACAAGCTTAAATGTAGACCACAAACAAAAACACACAGCCAGTCAGTTTGTGTTTCTTCAGGCCTCCAGGTTCCTCTGATGAAGTTCTTAGTCAACAAACACGTAACTGCAGCCGATCAGACGCATTAACTTAGGCTCAACGATATTTCATGCTCCGGTTTTGTTTTTAAAAGCAGCACAAAAATGGAACTCTACACAGAATCGATGCTATGGCATCAGAAAAAGTTGATTATATTTACTTTTTAATTAGACATCTATCCATTTTTCCACTGACATTCAGCAGCTTCAGGATGTAGACACAACTCTAATGTGCTTGAAATGCTTGGCTGCATGTTCCGTCCCTGAAAGCCTTTTCCTGCGCAGATACGTAACATAAAGACATTCTCACTGCTCGCTGCCTCTCGTCTAAACATAAATGCTTACGAAGGAGGGACACTTTAATGCTAAACAGAGTGACTGACAACCAAAACAGACACGTGTGAGCTTGTCAAACGATTTAAAGGCTGAATTAACGACGCCGGCGCAGTAAATTACTTCCAAGCTGAAAGACTTAAGGCGTGAGAGAGCAACCGAAACAGGCGAGTTTGTGTTTTCAATAACGCTGCAGATGTGTGTCTGCGAGGATCACCAGTGTCTCACTCAATCCCAGGGAAAACAAACACACAAAAAAAGCTCTCAGCGTCAGAGTTACACCTCAGATTACATTTCTGGGATTTGGGGAGAGAGGCATCCTGCAGCAATATCGCAGATGATTTTTCTATAACTGCTGTCAGGGTTTGGATTTATTGCTTGCTTTGAGAAGGACCACTTCTGACAGGGGGCTTTGGGTAAGGCCATGAATTGAGCAAGACTTGCAAATGTTCCTGACTGTCCCGCTGCGGCTCCCTGCTCCAGACTACTACATTTCTCCTCATGTTTAGCTTGGATATGAAGCCAATGCATTTAATACTTGTGGGACAGCTAAACATTTAAAGCTCCCATTTAAAAGGATCAAGTGTAGGCATTGTTTGGTTATGTTAACCATATGTGTTGGCCTTTGCTGATCCGAGTCCCCTCTGAAAAAACGGAGTGCTCTTGAAAATAAACGTGTCTTCACTTTGCACAAGCTGCGGACTAACGGCGTGTTTGGACAGAAGTGCTGTCAGAGGCTGGACGGCTCTTTCCATCTCTGAGGAGAAGCAGGAGAACGACAGCCCGACGCTGATCGGTGCGAGTGCTCGGCAAACTGGAGCCTTACCTGTTGAGGACAGAACGGCCCTGATCTACAGCCTCACAGGGGGAAAGAAAAACCTTTTGGATGTTTCCCCAAAAACACATTTTTTCAAGGTTTTAAGTAAATAAAAGAAATGTCAGGTAAATCCAGTCTTGTGAGAGAAAGGACATTTGTTTGTGCTGAACTATACTTTATTTTATATATTTAGATGCACCACTTGTTAATAAAAACACTTGATATCCTCCTGAGCAGAAATGCAGATTTGTCCTCTGTAGAGGACATTTCCAAACCTGAATGTCTCCCAGCCGCTGCGTTTTACTGAATGAACTTCTTTTGGTGTCCACGGAGGACATTTACTGCTTTCCAAGAAACCAAATGTGGAGGGGAGCGGCTCTGGGAATTGTAGTTTTTGGTGGATTTTGCATGTTTTTATGATGTTGTAGTGAAGAGGGTATTTGGTTAAATGTTTGGTGTCTGATGTTTTACAAGTGGTGGGTGGTATGTGGTTTGTTAAAACTTTTACTCACCATACACTTGTTGGGTTTCTCTCCAGAGTGGACCCGCATGTGGATGAGCAGCTTGTAGCGGGCGTTGAAGGGCTTGTAGCGGCGGATGCAGCCGGCCCAGAAGCAGGTGAAGTCCTCACCTTTGCGCTGGTCGATGTGGACTTTCTCTATGTGCCTCACAAGCTCCTCCTGCTGCTCATAGGCGGCACTGCAGTCTATCCAGCGACACACCTGCTTCTCCGCCGGCGCTCCTCCTTCTGCTTCGTCCCGCTCCGGGGCAGTGTGGGGCACGTGCCGGCCTCTGACAGTTGCTTTAAGTCCCAGGGAGGATGCAGATACTGTTGGCTGACTCTGGGGGTGTAGTGGCCCCCCAGGGCCAGCTCCGGGGTACTGGTGTAAGTGATAAGGAGGGGGCATGGTGGAGCGAGGCGTATGATGACTTTGACGCAGATGTCCACTGGGACCATGATGGTGGCGCTGGTAGTGGTGCTGGAATAGCTCGTCTTCGCTGGGGGAAAAGTCATCCAGGGGTTCCTGCTTCAGTGCGGCCCCGGACCTTGGAACCCCATCCAGAACCCCCCCGACTGCAGCTCCTGGATGCAAAGTCCCGGACATGATGGTCCCAGTCAACAGCAGCCCCAGGCCGTCGGAGCTTCTTGCTCCTCCCACTCCTCCGGCCCTTCGGCCCCGCGGAACGGAGCCCCGCTCCTCGCAAAACCCCGAGCTCTGGCACTCCGGCTCCACCAATGACTCTGAAGAGGAGGATGAAGAAGAGGAAAGGGACAGCAGGCAGGTGGCAGGTGAGGACAGCTGGCAGCTCTCCTGTAGCATGGCCTGCTGGGGGCTCCTACGCGGTGGGGGCCTTTGGGAGGCTCCCTGTGGGCAGCTCGCAGAGGGTGGGGACATAGAAGAGGAAGAGGAAGCGGAGGAGAAGCCGGTGCTGCAGGGCGAGACGTTAGCTTGGAACCCGCAGACGCCGGCGACCATGGACATCTGGGAGGAGCAGAGGATGGCGGTGAGGTTGAGGTCGTCAGAGGCGGCGCCGGCCTCTGACGGGGAACCTGCAGCGGTGGAGGAATGAGAAGCCAGCAGCAGGCAGCGTCTCTTCACATCGCTGGCACTGAGCGGCCGTGCTGAATGATGGGAGTCTGTTGGGGACAAAGCCAGCGGGGAGGAGCCATCTTCATTATTAAAAGGTTGTGCTGCGTCTCCTGACACGCCGCTACCCAAAGACCTCAGTGCGCACGCTCGCTTGCTGCTGCTAGCGCGAGCGGCATCAACCATCCCGTCTCTTGACGCTTCCAACCCCTGGCTGGCCCGACAGGCTTGAAAGCCGGTCTGGGATGGGCCATGGGCTCCAGAGATCTTGTAGCCGGCTGAGTTCTCCTGCTTGATGGGGTAAGCGGCAGAGGAGCAGCCCCTGTTGGCACCGCAGCCGAGGCTTGGCGAGGCCCCTACTGGGGTCCCGTGGAAGGCAGAGCAGCCTCTGTCGGGACAGAAACAAAGGGAATGAGTTCCATTAGCTCAGAACCTGTTGACAGACGCCAGACTGTCCCCCCTTCCCACCTGCAGCTCACCTCCTTCTCCTCCTCCTCCTTCAGTTTACCTAAAAATTGACTTTGTCCAAAAGGAGCTTCAGTGACCTGCTCTGTTTCTGAGCACCAAAGTACACGACAGCAACGTTACCAGGAAGTAGACATCAAGTGCTTTGATCCAAAGGGATTTCATGAAAAAAATTGAAACAAGATCTTAAAGCAGTTGGTCTTTCAATGAATGGGCATTTAAAACCAAGAATGGAGCAAGGGGGAGGGTATGAAGGTGACTCGGAGCGAGAGGCCACGGGCTAGTGTGTCCGTCCGACAGGCTTTGAAGACACAAAGGGGTTAAACCCAACCCAGCATGGAGGGTAAATAAGGAGTCACCTGTTTTGGTGGCATCATTGAAGCCCATGAAGGCTCGCCGTTTACAATACTGTGTATTATGGTGGGAATCTTTGCCGCGCTCAATGGGGAGGCCGGCTCATATTTCTCCATGCGTCGCTGTGATCTCCTACATAATCATTCCTGTCAGTTGGCTCATTATGGATTTTGTCCAAAGCCCCTGAGTGATGTGAGTAGAGCCCTCTTTTCTCCAGTTTGTCCCATGCAGGTATCATCTTTGCCCCTCAGCTCGCAGGGGAAGAGCAGTGCTAGCTGGCTGAAGAAAGATGTTCACTGACTTTATCATCCTAGCTCTTAATAAAAGCCCCCCCAGCCCAGCTGAGGCACACTATTTCTTGCTACATTGTCCAGCAAATATTAGGAGACATCATGAGGGAAAACTAGTCGCACTCCAGGAGGAAGTGAAGGACAAAGAAAAAGGTAAAAACGCCACATTTGAAGCGGATTTCAAAACCTGCAAACAGAATGATCCATAAATGTTGAGGTTCTGTTTAAGTTTTCATTACAACCCGTCTGAGAGCGAACCTTAATGACGGTAACTCTACACCCAACAACTTTCAGCGCCAGAGGAAGACATTTCACAGGTGGGATTGATAACGACGGTTTACCTGGTGTCCTGAGGGCCGTCCTGCAGAAGATGGTCGGCTCCAGGTCTGCTGCAGTGGAGGCTGTGAGGGTAAAGCGCATTGGACTGACCCCCCCCAGGCAGCGCCAGGCTCTGCCCACCGCGCATCAGGGTGTCCTCAGCCTCACCCGGCTGTGCATCTGCATCCTTCTCCGAGCAGTAGAAACCGTTCACTGGGAAAAGACCAGATTCCATCAGAGGGAAGTTCTGAAGGAAAAATCAAGCTCATACATAGATTCTGTTGGTGCCGGGTTCCAGCACTGACATTTTAAAAGTCCTAAATTTAAAAACTATGTTAGTATATCACACTCAAACATTGGTTTTCTGTCCTGGAAGAAGTATCAATCTAAAATGAGAACCGTGCTTTTAATGAAACCATAAAATCTTTTTATATTGCGAGTTTCCTCCAGAGAACTGACTGTTGGCTGCAACTTCAGCTTCTAGTGAGGTTCTGAAGGCTCTCTGGCTGAGTCTCATCGAGATGAATCTCCCAGATTCATTACCAGCATCTGAAGGTGACTCTTCCAAAAAGGAATAAATCAAGCTTGGGCCACAAAGCGATTCTGTTATCTAATGAAGTGAGCTACAGTTTTTCATTCAGAATGATGCACAGCTCGCTCAAACAGCATCTATTATAAAAACTCTCAGTTCAATGATTTCAAGATGTTATTTAGCCAAATTAGCGGCGTCCCATTTGTCATTTTATTGATCCAAATTACAACTAAAAAATCAAAATACAGCATTAGGGAAAAGGTTCTGACACGTCCTGCTGGATGAGACCCAAAGAATGTCTCCGTAAACTGTTCAGGAAGTCTTTAAAAACAAAAGCAGAAGATGCTGAGGAAACATCTTCACCAATAGAAGAAGTAACAAGTAAATGCCCGACGAAGTATGCATTATGTAAGCGATTATGCCCCAGAAGGTGTCCATTATCAGAAATTAAGTTTTGAAGACTATTATATCATGGTAAGTTATGAAATAAATAAATATTCAATTAATCATTACTACTTGCTGTGTTGCCGCGGTAACGGCTACAGAACCTGCATCTTGCTCTGTTGCTGCTGGTGTATCAGGAGCTAGCCAGCAGAGGAAAATAGTTTATATGCTAAACATCATGTTAAAAGGTCTATATCATGCAAAATCAACCCTTTGAGCTTTTATTTGTATTATAATGTTTATTTCTCACCATAAACAAGCCCAAAGCGTGTTTTTTGATCCATTCACGCATCTCTGAGTATTTCTCCATAAACCTGTTGTCTGAGCACCGACCCCTCCCAATCCACTAAAACAAGTATAGGCTCTCATATTGTGACATCACAAAGTGAGGAACAGCCCCTTCCAGGAAGAGTCTGCGCTGTCAGCTCCACCCCCAGGCTAGCACACACACACCTTCACACACGCACGCACACACACACACGCACACACACAAACACACACTTTCTCCTTGGAACTAGCGGTGATCGACTAAACGCTTTCCTTTTCTGTGCCGCCCATGAAATGGCACAGTAAGATCATCTTACTTTTGGATAGGAAAAGAGCTCAGAAAAATAACCAATATTTAATTCAAAAAATCGTTATTAGGTGTGCAAAGGGTAATATATGATCATATATATGGATATCGTTTACTCTGAAATGTTTAAGAAAAGAATAATATAGGCCTTTAAGTGATCCAAATAATCAGTTCAGAGAGAAAGTTCACCTCTCACGCTTGTTTTTGTCCAGATGGTTAAGAAAAAGTTTATTTCAAAGAAATCAAAGTCCAGAGGTAGTTTTCTGGATCGCTTTGATTGAAGAAAGATTAACTCTGATCAATAAATGTGGATCAACAAAGTTTTTATCTCATCAATTAATAATAAAATTATGCATAAACTTCCAGGTTTTTGTTGTTCTGGTTACAAACTGGCCTTAGGCCAGAGGAATAATAGTGAACACTCAGCTTATTTTACCGCAACTTCTTTTTCAGGCGTCCATTTCACTTTTTAATGGACACCCTGCAGCCAATCAGAATCGAGTTTTTGGTTTGGTTTAGAATTAGTTTATTTCAAGCAATCAAAATAAAAGATTAGAAAAGAAGATTAACAAACAAAACTAATACACTGTAAGTATAATCATAAATAGACATATTTGTACTTACACGTACAGTACATGACACATTAAATCCAAGGAAGTTTGTCAAAAAGAAATGAATTAATAGTTTGAAAAGGAAGAAGAAAACATATATGATCTTATCCGTAGTATTTACCCAGACCACATTTTAACAAACTAAAGGATTTTTGTGACTGGACTCAAAAATCTGCAGATGAAACAGACAGAAAGGAAGTGGAGGAAGGACCTGGTCGTGAAGCGTAAGCCGATATTTCCACACATCCTCCGTTCCAACTTTCTTAACTCAATTTGCCAATTAAATTTTCTCCTAACTATGTTACTGTTAATGTTATTGCATACTATCAACTATTATCAGTAAACCTAAACAGACTTTATGTGAGAGAAAACATTTAAAAAGACAAAAAACTGAAAGGTTTCCTAAAGTTGACTAACACAGTCATGAAAATGTGAGCAAAAGGTGAATTAAAAGAGAAGAAAAAAATCCACGGAAAAGAACAAACATTAGTAACAGATGGAGAAAATAAACATAGAAAGAAAGGCCGACTGTTCAGGAGTCTGGACATCGACACTGACTCTGCTGACGAACATCTCCACACGCATTCTGCCTGCAGCCGCTGAGCTCTCCTCTGCCTTTGCTCTGTCATGGGTCAACGTGAAAACACAAAGGAAAGAGGCAAAGAGGCGACGCAAACAGTCCTTCATCACCGCGGACGACAGGAACGCCGCTGGTTTCACTTAGCACCGCGTCACCGAGGGGCTGTCTGCTGCACTTTCAGGCAACACATCTGGGTTTCTGTGTGAACGTTTGCTGAAGTAAAGCCAAGTGCTTTACTGCAGAAAGTCAGATTTTAGAGACACAGAGAAGCCAGATAAGATGTTTCATCTTTTAATTGCGTGCATGAGCCCCAACTGTCATAAACTGTGCCACTGACTGACCTTTGACAGGCCTTCAGACACAGACCTATGCAAGGAAGCTTCAAGATTTTGATGCAGGGACAATGTTTGTCAGGGAAATTAAATCCTGACAACGAGAAGAGTGTGAAACCCTTTGGCACCCTTTTCATTAGATGGTTCTGCGGGACTACTTTAAGATGAACTCATCATGAAACTGCAGAAATACCAAAAACTTCTGAGTCAAAGCCGTCCTGAAAGCCATAAGTGTTCTCTAGTGTCCATCCTAAAGAAAAGGTCCAAGACACTTAAATAAGCGTGTTAAATGAGTGTCTCAGGACTTGATCCGTCTCTCTGCACAAAGTTGGGACTGCAGTAGTTTAAGGCTTTTGTGCTCTAACAGAATCCGTCATGCTTCAGCGGGAAACAACAGCATATGGCTGCTTGGATGGAACCCAAACAACGATTCAGCTTATGTTGAACGCGCCGCGGTAATCCAGCGTTGAACATTTCACAGTGAGTTACAGCCCAGTTTGATCATGGAGGGAAGCCAGATGCCGTTTCATCGACCGGGTGAAACGCAAGACGCAAAAACTGCATAAAGGACGAGTGAAAAGAGATCCTGAAACAAACCTTTATTGACATTGTTTTTAGAAACAGAACCAGCTTCGTACAGTTAGTAATTAGGGGAAATCATACAAGAATTTTGTTGAAATGAGCTTAGAAGCTTAAAATTTTGCTTCATTTTCTGGTATTTTTCATTAAATAAGTTACGCTTGCAAACAATTTACAGTATTCTTTTGGGAGGGAGGCAGGCCTTTGCCTGTGACAGTTGGCTTGTTACAAATGCAACAGTCCCCATTAATTCCAGTGTAAAGCAGTTACATTATTATTATCGATATTTACCAATTCGGAAATAAACTGTGAATCACAAATCGTTGTGAAAAGGGTGCATCTGTTTGAACCTCGTAATCTGTCTTTGTATTTCAGTTTTGGACCCTGCCTACTGTTAGAAACTTTTGCTCCACCTACTGCTAGATAATTTGGAGAATCTGCATCTCCGCCTACTTTTTAGCAGCTATAGCCTCATCAATTGTCCAACAAAGTGTGTGCTGAAGTTTCCACGTTGGTTGTTCGGTCTTTTACACAATCATCGGTTCTTGAGCTCATCTGAGAGATGACATAAATAAAACAAATAAAGTTTTCCTCTTACTCCAGCTAGAGCTCCACTAGGAAGGTCTGGTTATGCTCAGATTAACTCATTCATTTCTGATTTATTTCAAATGAGCGAGATAAACTAACAAACTTTAGGAATGAAACAGAGACATCTCAATGACAGGTTCAACAACTAAAGTTATGACTGAGAGAGAATGCCACCAAAATAAAATCCTATTTAACATAAAACTTCTGAGCTAGTACGAGAGGGCTTCTCTGTTGCATCATGGGAAAAAAGCACAGGCGCATGCAGTTCTTATCAATCAGGTGAGTTTGAGAGGAGCGCTTCTTTTGGTGACAGGCTTTGTTAGGGCGGGTGGAATCACTGAACTTTCTGGTTAACACTAGAACGCCCAGGATTTTTCACTCCCCCTGCAGCGTCCAGAACACAGCCAAATGGCTGGGTGGCTCAAAATGACTAATTCAACAGCCCACAATTAGCCCCCTTTCATTTGTAAATGCAGCACTAACTACCTGATCATCCGGAGGAAGACATTTCAATGTCCTAGCTAACCACATTCTTTACTCAGATCAAGGTGGGGGAGGTATTCTGCTTCAAAAGAGCCTCCAAGCTCTGACAGACTTTGACTACCAGTGTGTCAACAGAAAGACCAAGATGCCTTGATTTTACAACACTGGGCAGACATTAAAAATTATCCTGGAGCAAGTCAACCCATTTGACTCTGAGGTAGAAGAGATATTCCTTCAGCTGGACTCAGGCTGATATTTCTTCTGATACGATTTCATAAACATCTTGTTCTCATTTGCTGATTCTAGCAGTTGTCCATCCATTCATTTTCTGTGCCTGCTCATCCTTGTCAGGATCACAGGGGTCTGCTGGAGCACATCCCAGCTAGTCACAGACAACTGGGGAGGGGTACACCCTGGATGGGTTACCAGTCCATTGCAGGGCCACATAGATAAATAACCAGGCACACTCACATACGCACCTAGGAGAAATTAAGAGTAATTTAATTTAACCGCATGTTTCTTGGACTGGGGAGGCAAAGGAGGCCTATTTGACATGTTTTGGAATTTATAGTTTCACATAGAATTAAACAAAAAACAAAAAAAAAAAACAGGTGAAACAACATATATCTTTACATTGCGGAAGGTTTTCATTGCTCAGACATCAGATCACAGATGAGGACATTTCACTGCCATCAGAAAAGAGAGGACGACAGAGAGGAGACACACTGTGCCAACAGAAAAGGCAAAAGATGGCACGATGTGGCATGAAGAACAGGTTGGGAGGCCTCTCCATCACAGACCAGTTGAATGTTACACTGCTGAGGAAGAGCCTACTGCTTTGGTCAGGAGTACGGTGTCGACTCGCTTACAGAGTTTCCTGTGTTTCCTCACTCTGAACATGCTTCGGACTATTAGGGACTGTGTTGTTCAGCATGGACGTCAGACAGAAGATGACAGCTGGTTCATGGCCCTCCCTGAAGTAATGGGGTTATTGCCATCCTCCTTGTGAGGGGGGGATAAAACTTCCATCCAAGCAAAACGCAAGATGCAAGATGTTCGGTAAAAATGGGAAATCCACTGATCTCAAAAAACTATGGTCAGAAACCGCTTCAAAGATATCATGCAGCATTTACACTTTGATGTCAAGGGCAAGCGCATGGAACGAGTTGGGACTGACAGGTTTCCTGCAATCTCCAATGTTTGTGGGTTTGTCGTTGCCAACTGCATCAAAGTTTCAACCTAGGCAAGATTAGCCGGGAGCTTCCAGAATCAGTAAAAAACCTTGCACAGGTACATGCGGGAGCTGAGAAGGCGAAAAGCTCCCATACCTGGCAAAGGGAAACTTTGTTGATTGCTACAAGTATACCTGTGGAAAATGCAGAGAGGACATTGTGGGGCAGTACCAAGTATACGCAGACAAGTAGTGGGTGGAAGATAGCACTTCTGACCACATGATTTCTTTGATTGAACATTTCAGTATTATGTCGGTAAAGAATTGTCCCTTGTGCATGAATGATAAATATCAGCCAAAAAAGAAAAACCAAACTGTGGTGACCTCTTACTAGAAGTGACAGAGGTGAGGGGAAATAGTGAAAACTTGCGCAGCCACTTGGCTTCTCCTTTTTGCATGCCAAAAGAACAGCCTAATGGCTGTGCTGTTCATGTGTAAACTATGTTGAAGGGCGGCTCTTTGGGCGTGTAAATTTTAACTAATCCAGCCACTTGGCTGTCCCTTGGACATTCTAGTGTTAAAACTACATTTATGTATTTTTTACAGGAAATGAACACCGAATGGAAAAGAGCAGAAGGAAATAACGTCTTTAACCCTTATGCTATCTTAGATGACCTCACCCTTACTTTGACGTGTTCTCCCTACCATGACAAAGGTGGATAAACGTGGAAAGATTTCATGTAATCCATGGACACCAGTGAAGATCACAAATCATTGAAGAAAAAAGGTTCAGAGCACTGTCTAGTGGGTCTAGATGACCCAACTCCCAATGTTGAAGTGCCTAGGATAGCACAAGGGTTACACTAGACACATTCATATTTTTGTGCTTTTGTTTTAAAAATAAACTATGAGTGAGAGGTGGGGGGAGAGCACAGAGGTGGAGGGGTCGACATCTGAGGTTTGCAGGTTTGATTCCCGCTCTGCCTGCCCATGTGTTAAAGAGACACTGAACCCTTCATTTGAAACTTTCCCTGCATTTAATGACAAATTCCCACAGAGGAAGTCAAGTCTCCAATAACAACAGCTGGCATGACCTTTAATTTGAAGAACCAGGACTGATCCAAAGAACAAGAAGGTGGGAGGACTTCAGGTGGGTTTTTCCCATTTTCTGTGGGAGTTTCTAAAGAAACGTCTGACGTCATTTATGAACGAAGCCTAAATGTCCTCATTAGAACATTGGGTCAATGCAGCCCATTGTGTTCAAGCCCCTCCCGTGGGTAGTCTGTTGAGCAAGGCACCTTTGCATTTCCTTAACTCCAGGTTGTCACTCATTACCATAATTATACTGTGAATCTTGAGCAGAGCAACGAAGGGAAGCTGTGACATCTAGATTATATGTTGGGTTTGTCTGTTTGGTTGTTTGATGAAAAGGAAAAGACAAACTAACTAACATCTGAGTGAAAACGAGCAGGAAACAGGAAAATAATAAACATCTCCTTTGGCACAAATTCAGCCTCTCTGATGGATCCAGACTACAGTTTTATTTATTTTAGCCGTGAACTTTGAAGGACTTTAGAAAAAGGTTTCAAAATTCACACTTGCAAACACTCAAGCCCAATTAGGAGAAGCTGTAAAAAGGGGGGGTGGGGGTGGGGGGTGAGATCAGGGATGCAAGAAGAGGACCAGGAGCCCCCGGGGCAAGTGTAGTTTCAAACAGGGAGAACGTGTGCAGATGTGCTGGCACGTTCTCACAAAGAGCTGCTGATGTCAGCAACTGAGCTAAAGACGCACAAAAGCAAGGAGTCTACAGTTATTAGTCCTCAGGAAGCCCCCCACCCCACCCCACACATACACAAAAAAGGTAACAGTCCCTTTTGGAAGAGGCAGAAAACAGAGCTTGTTTATAAAATGGTGTCTAATTATACTCTGTTACATGTAAAGTGGTATCTTCCGTTCTATAAACGGCATCAGGTGGTATCAATTGCTGGGCCCGCCTCCTCTCCTGTATAATTAAAGCAGAGCGCTTCTTTCAGCGAGCATCACTGAAGAATGACAGTAAGCCTAGGAGCTCGCCGACACGCACAAGAACAGAAGACGGATGATGGATGTCATCTGTTCCTCCTGTTTCCACATCCAAAACGCAACAACGTCAACGGATCCAACACTCAAATGCACAATAGAGTTTAGCAGTTCCACTTTTAAAAAAGATACAGATGGTATTAATGTTGTACAATGGAGTTTTCTGGCCATCATGAAATAAAATAATAAATATGAGAATGAAATGAATTGTATTAAAAACGATTCGCGCATTTTATTTAAAAAAATATATATTTTTCTAAAATAAAATATTACATTCAGCTTTTAAAATGTCTAAACAACAAAAAAAAACACATTACCCTTTTATTTATTGCAAATAACTCAGAAAATGGAAAAGTCAGACTGCTCGAGATTCTTAATGAATCTGCTTTACCCCTTGTGAAGACACAACTTTTTTTCTTTACATGACTTTTTTTCTTGTAAAATTTCTTAATAAATTATAAATAATAAATGTATCTAGTAAAAAGGTTGACTTCTATTATTTGACTTTATTTGGTACAGTTTGACTTCTTTCTTTCAATTATAACCACTTAAATATTATTTTTAAACTTAATCTGCATAAAATCTTGACTTTAATTTTAAAATATTTTATATGCAGTGGGTGCACTGGGTGTGGTAATAATTTGGTCTATAGGCATATAGGCATCGGGGTATTTATTAGGCATTTAGTTCTTCCCACCCCCTGTTAGATTTTTCTCTAATATATAACTATATATACAGTGCAGACCACAAGATTATTGGACACACCTTCCCATTCATTTGAAGGAATATATATATATATATATGTGTGTGTGTGTGTGTGTGTGTGTGTGTGTATTCTGGAAGTCATATAAGAAAACAAATTGATATATGAGAAAAGAGTTGTAAATTGTATATAAAAAGACAATAAACATATATAAGACAAAAGTAGTAAAAATATGAGAAGCAAGTAAAAAGATTATGAAATTAAAGTCCTTAAAGGTATGATTTTTAAAATAATTAGGTCATGCTTTTTCTAAAATAATATTGTAATTTCATGAAACAATAGTATTCATGCAAAAATGTAAATGTTTCATTTAGATTCTTGAACAGCGTGACCTTCATCCTATTTCTTTGAATTGTTTTAACAAATTAAACGGTCAATATTCGATTATTTTTTAAAAGCTACATCATTTTTTTAAAGCGTTACATTTTTTTTCTTAAAAAGCACTTAAGTAAAATTGACATTTAGAAAACTAAATGGTCAACTTCATTCTCATAAATTGTAGATATTTTCTAACAATAGAACAACTTTATTCTCGTAACATTTTGACTTTCCCCGCCTCATAGGTCTATGACTTTATTTTCATATATTTGTTTGTTTTTCTTTCTTTATTGGTCCCGTATTCCTCTGTTGTATTCTTTCATTATAGTAAGTAGTCATACAAAGAAATGAACAACAGATGAGTAATTCTTACCATAGAATCTAAAAATGAGCCTTTTCCCGCCCAAAGTGTTTTTAAAACTTCACAGAAGCAGCCATTTTATAATTAGCAGAAAAAGCTGCTCTACTGCCCCTTGTGGAATTAGGACGAACTACAGAGCAGAAAACGAGGACAAAGTTGCATAAAATGGATTTTTTACAGAAAGTTTGGGTCTCAGAAATGTGTGTGTCTTATATGACATGAATGTTTATGTAGGGTCCACTTCACGCAGCGAGTTTCAGGGAATGGTTCTCAGACGGGCTGCTGTAACGCCACACTCATCCTGGTTGCCTCCAGGCTCAATGATCGGAGTCACGTTCAAGTTCAGCAGCTCTGTGCTGTGGAGGAAAACTCTCCTCCGGCCCTCAGTGACTAATAACTGACTAATAAAGCAGAGCAGACATGTGTCTCCAATCCAGTGGAGCTCCG
Source organism: Oryzias sinensis (assembly GCA_037389245.1). Taxonomy (NCBI): domain Eukaryota; kingdom Metazoa; phylum Chordata; class Actinopteri; order Beloniformes; family Adrianichthyidae; genus Oryzias; species Oryzias sinensis. The sequence continues at coordinate 24,610,296 of CM074498.1, read as the reverse complement.
CCCCTTCTCTGTGGCATGGCTATTATCCCAGGACGTTCCAACTGCATCAACATACAAAGCATTCCAGTCTGAACTGCACTGACCATCTCATGGTCTCCCAGCTACACGTTCTGCCTCTCGTCTTTAGGGTGTGATTATCCTTCCACACAGCGACCCGGGCACCATCTGATAAACAGATGCTCTGGACAGCATTATTACGTGTAATTGGTGGTAATCTAGGGTGATTTTTTTATATTGGTGACACATCATTTTCTATAATTCTCGCCTCTCCCTTTTAAGTCACCTAAGTGTTGCGTTAAGTGCAGGAGTGAGTCTGCACTTGTGCCAGCGGTTAATGCATTCAAGTCCTCGGAGGCGTGCAATGAAAAGCAGATGTGCAGGCGGACGGACGGATGGATGGATGGACGGGACAGGGAACCATTGGAGGTGCGCTGGATGGGAAGGGGAAGCGGGGGGAGTCAGGGAGGCAGAGAACGGTAAGCCAGGAGAGCAACGCAAACATCTGAGCTGAAGGTACCACGAGCTGCCAAAACCACAAGACAGATGCTTCTGGAAATCCTATGTGACACTTCAAGCAGCCCCACTTTGGCTCCATAAATCACAACATTCAGCACCTAAACTGATAATAATGATGATTTTATAGGTGTCTGCCCAACATCTAGCAGACCCCCCCCCTCTTTCCAGCCATGTGAGCGCGGAGCAGCCGGCTGCAGGACCTCATCGTGGGATGATCTGGTGGTGCGTCTTGTCCACTGCAGATGTTGCGCATTAGGCTGTAAAGCCTTTCCCAGCTTCCCTGAATCTCATAACTCACGTCTATATTTGTGTCTGCAGCAAAGGCCCGGAACTTATTTGTTTGCTTAGTAATGGATGAATGATTAAAACCTGGGGGCACAAGTAAATGAAAAATAAAGTCTAGGGAGGAAGCTCCTCTGAAAGCAGGTGCAGAGAAGACTCTGAAGCAGAAAGACGTCGGTGTTTTTCATTTTCTGATGTCCGGCGTCTTCCATGTTCTGCGCATGCACCTGTTGACCTTCTCAGTGAAAAGGTCACCCTGCAAACCTAAAACTCTGCTGAATGGGTGGAGAGGATGCTCCCGACTTCTGCAACCAGACTGAGCTCAGCAGAACATCTGACGGAGCTATGAGAACGTTCAGCAGCAGCTCATCAGCCCTCACAGGCTCGCTCATTAACATAATTAACTTTGCACTTGTGAGTGTCACCACCTGGTGGCAGCACCTGGTCCTGCCCAAAGGAAGAGAACCTGAAGCAGCAGATCAAACTCTGAGCTTTTCAGAAGGCCACCGTTCACCTTCTCCATGCTTCTGGCAGCTTCCTGAGGAAGGATGAAGTAAATTAATTATGACAGTAAGACTCTTTTAGGAAAGATCTGAGGAACAATGTCTGCACTCGGACCTCAGAGGAAGAAAGGATTTTCTGGTCATAAACTCATCGGTTAGTTGAAGAGAAGAAAGTATCATTAACAAACCAGCTTTAAGAAGAATCTGCTGCAGCAGACCGGACATAACAACGTACTAACACAGCCGGTGAACACTGAGACAGACGTCTTCGGACCTGAACGTGGGCTCACGGGACCTCCAGACCCAGACGGGAGGCTGTGTGGGTCAGGGTCTCTCCAGACCTCCAAAAACAAACAGATGCATAAATTACCGAAAAAGACTTGGAGGATCCAGAATCCACGGCTGCAGATGCGACTCTGCAGGCCTCTGTGTCGTTTGTGCGCCCACACGTGTTTGCTGGGCTTCATTCGGGAGAATAACCAGTGTGTATAAACCTGACATGAAAAATAAACACCTGGATTTAGTGCAGAAGCAACATTTTCCTCCTCAAACAATGAGCCCACTCAGGGTCATATCACAACAGCCCTGAAACCAGATCCGCTTGGCCCACATGGCCACGAACGGCTTTGTCAAACTTGGAGCAATGAAGTTGTGGTGGCTGGGAGAGGAAAATAACTTGTCAAACTGTGGTCATTTATAACTGATGCTTCACTTTAACGCTGATTCTGGGGGATAAAAAAAAATCTTTTACATTTTCCCCCATTTTTATGTTTAGATGAATGATTGAAAGGCAAAGACAATGTTTAAAGCCCACTGAAGCATTTCTTCCATCATGAAAACAAGAGGAAATTCAAAATCTGTTCCTAAAATAATTCAAAACTCCCAGAAAAGAGACTTTTGTCTCAATGAATCAGATCTGAAAAGATGAACCAGATTCTGTGATGTGGACACAGATCTTTGTACTGATGCGAGAACCTGCAGCATTTTGCTGCTTAGGTCTCTGATGGGAATGATGCTCAACGAAGGAGATAAACCGAAACCCAAATCAGGGAGAGAAACTTCTGGACAACATTTCCCACATCTGGACTCTAAAACGCCGCTGGAGTCAAACCGTGTTGAGCAGCAGGCGGTTTACTGACGAGATATCAGTGTGAAGGACAGATGAAAGCAGAAAAAGAGACGTTTGACTGAAAAACAAGGATTTACACTTTAGAAACAAACACAAGACGTTCGTCAGCAACAAAGAGCTCTGGCAAAGAATAAACCAGAGAAGATGAGGTTTGATCTCTGAGGAAACCATCATCCAGAATCACCCATCAGCCCCCAAGGAGGAAGAGAAAACCAGGAAGACCAAGTTACACGCGGAGAAAGAGGCTGGAGCCCGACGTGAAGCAGAGCGGTCACACCTGGAGGCAGCGGGAAAGGATCGCTCAGGACAGAAGACGACGTCTGTGATGGCCTACATCCAACCAGGGATGCAAGGACTAACTGATAACCTCATAAAAGATCTTTATCCAATATTGGTGTGACTTGTTTCATCAATAAAGTAGTTTTAAGTTATTCAATTAGTTTTTTTAAACAGTACCACACACCTGCAAAGTGCAGAAAACAAAAAAACAGAGAAGTTAATGTTATCAGGAACAGAAGGAAGATGTATGTCTATGATGAAAAGAACTAATGATTTTAAGCTGCTTAAACAAAAACACTTGATAATTTAATTTGATTTATTTATCTTATATTGAGATAAGAGAGTTTGCTTAAAAACACTGAAGAACAGGTGAAGAAAGGGTTGAGGGTCTTTGTTTTAAGGACCAACATGTTTGTTTTGCAGAAAGTAAGTTTGATACTGGAAAAAAAAAAAACATCCCTGCACAAAAAAACTCCATGGCTACGTTCACACTGCAGGGCTTAATGCTCAATTCCTATTTTTGAAAAAAATCAAATCTTCTTGCAAGGCCATTCACATTTCCAATTAAATGCAAATTTTTGTGATCTCCTGTGTGACCGTGAAATGACCCAGAAGTGACCCGCATCCGCAGAAGAGTACTCAACAGTGAACGACGTCACTGTTGTTTGCGGAAGTAGCCAACGTTACCAATGGATGTCAACAACAGTGTTGTCAACAGCGGAGGTCTTTTTGCATTATTACATTTATTTTCACAAAGGAACCAGCACAATAACAATCTTCTCATTTTAAGAAGGCATTGGAGCCGTGATTGTCTGTACCCACTGTTGTGGAATGCGGATGTGGATGTGTTGGGGCCGTGCGGCGTGTGTGTGCAAGAGAGAGCGCGTGCAGCGGGGTACTAGGGAATGACGGGGGCAGTGTGGGCGCGCATTCATGTTGTGTGTTATGGAGGAAGGAGAACGATAATTAAAGAAGGCTTCCCCCAGAATAAATGCTATTGACTCTTTATTAACCCGCTCTGGAGAATCTGAGGGTCCGAACGGGGAAGTAAACCCTGAAGGAGGATGTGCCTTCAGCCCTGGAGAAGATCTCCCCCGCGCTTCTGACCACGGTCAGAAAGGAAAAAAAGTCGTTCCGGGGAAGCTTTAACACCACGCTCGGCCATTTCGCTGGAAATATTTTCAAAAACCGCACGGTTGCGATAACAGCCCTGGAGTTTGGCCTGAATAGAGCTGTCACCCCATATATTAATCCAATCTGTGACCTCGCTTCCCCAACACTGACTGGTCTCAGCAGCTTCGTCCGTCATGGTTGATGTTTATGTTATAGTTCCCGCCTACTTCAACGCAGAATTATGACGTTTGTAGCGTCTCGATGACGTACGGGTCAAATTCATGTGGCCTGGCTGTTCAGACGGCGGTCGTATTTCAAAAGATCGGATACATATCGATTCCGGACCACATACCCAAGTGGCCTGGATCGCATTTGAAAAGATGGGATCTGTGTCGTTCAGACTGTCATGAAAAGATCAGATACAGGTCGCATTGGGGCAAAAAAATCGGAATTGGGTCGTTTCAGCCTGCAGTGTGAACGTAGCCAATGATGCGGAGAAACATAAACAATTATTTACATAACAGAAAAAAAATATCAAAAAAATTAAAGAAAGGAAAGGGTTAGATTATAAGTTTGCTTTTATAAACAAAAAAAAGACTCACATAAATAATGCAGAGCATTGTCTATTATTTAACCAATTTTTGTTTGACTTTTGTCAATAAAGTTTTTTTTAAATGGTTTGTGAAGAAGGTTCTTCAGATGTTTTTTATTATGAAATATTACAAACATAGAAAGTGCAGAAAAACACAAACAATACAGTAGGTAATGTTAGCAAGAAAAATTATGTCAGAAGACTAATTTATGACTATTATTAAAAAAATAATTATTATTAATAATATACTTCAATTAATAAAGTTCAGTTTTGCTTAGATGTTGTTTTTTTAAATAAGATTATAGAGTTTGCCAAAAGGCACTGAAGAACAGGGAAGGAAAAATGAACAGTTGATTGTCTTACATGTCTGAAGTCCCGCTCCGATTATCTTTAAAGCATTCCCAGTGGTCTTTTCATTATGATGATGCTGTTTTTAGCCAAAATTTAAAAAAAATCCAAAACACCCTGTGTCGTTTTCTAGGACATAGTTTCTGCAGAGCGGCAGGGGTTCATCAGAAAATCACCTCTGAGCGTTAGGCTGGACTGTCAGTGTGGAGTAAGCCTTCCTCCTTTTCCCATCATCCCTATGTCTATACTCTAACTTACAGTCCCAACCTAACGTTACCAACATCGGAGCTATCCAGTCGTACAGTTTAGATCCAGATTCCAGCTCAGACGAGGAAAACAAAGACGTTCATGGAGCTATTTGTCTGCAGGTGGATGCATCAGAACGGAGCGGAGCACTGCGGCTCCACCCAGTGTATTTTCTATGTCACAAAAACGATCTTTTTCAAACTGCAATTTTTCATCTGCTCCTGATTCACAACGATTTAAATAAACAAATACTCAGAAATGCAATTTTGATTTTAATTTTCTTTAGTTCTTGATCTTTGGAGGTCCAGACGTGAGACATTTTGCAGACAGTCATTCCAATGTATATATTTCTTTTTAGCAGAAAACCTTAACTTCTGTTCTCCTGAGGAGCTTTTGCCTTAATAAGCCAAGTCTAAAGCCAAACATGGATGACGCCGGATGTATGATGCAAAAACAGCAAATCAACTACAGAAATGCAGAGAAAAGACAGAACTCAGAGTGTTGCAACGCAAACATCAGTGCTAGAATCCACCAAACACAAACACTGTGAGACTGTTCGAGGAGAAACATCTGGAAGGTCCTAATGAGATCAAGAAATGTCAACTACCGGTAATTGAATTTAGCACGTAAAGAAATAAAATTACAAAACAAAAAAACCACAGAGTTTTATTTCTGATAAAAACAAATTAAGAAAACGTGACATTTATTTTGTTTTTTACACATTTGATTCACTTTTTTAAATAAACACTGTTACAGTATGTTTTAATGTGTTTCATTTTGATTTGTCACTGTTTTTGTCTGGATGGCATGAACCGACCTCTGAATATTCTTGGATTTCTCGCTAATTTAAAAGGAATTACTGTACGTGAAATTTGCTGCTCCTGAGTTTTCTCCCTGAATGACATGAACTCAAACATCTGCTGTTAGACCAAATGGTTCCATGATGCTCCGCAGCGGGGAAACTTTGTTCGTTCATCTCACCACCATTGTGGTGCCAAATTCACCGTCCAAAACTTCACGCTTGGTTCTGGAAGATAACTTGATTGGGTGCAGGACATTCCTAGGTAGTGACAGTGACCAAAAAAAAAAAAAACCATGAGAGTACTTTTACGCGACGGGCGCATCAGGTGCCGCCTGACAGGTACTGTCCTGTCCTAGCTCCACCCCCTGCTTTTTTTAGCCATAAGGGGAGAGATTGCTGTGTTTCTGTAACACTTCAGAGGAGAAATAATGCAGGGCTAAAAAAACATTTAGAGAAAAATCCCTGATGGTTGGTGGTCCAACAAAGAAGTTGAACTAAAGTGTTTGTAATCAGATCTGGTTTGGATGGAGCTACATTTGATAATGATTATTCTCCTACCTACAATCTGCTCTCCGAGGAGACGCTTGTTGCTTGCAATGAGGCCTAAACCAGATGTTTGGGGAACCAGAGGAGGACTCCAGTTTCACTTCCTTGGTCTTTTTGGTGCTTTGAGTTGCTTTCCAGCAGGAAGAAAAACGGAACGACGCTCTGCAAAAGGGATATGTTCAAAGCCTGAATAACAATTGCTTTGCCTTTTTGAAGTTTCTGATCAGGGACGGGGTCAGAGCTTCTCCCCGGTGCCCGCAAGAATATTAGTCGGCCAAGATGGAGGGGTTGAGGGGGGCAATGCAGCCTTAAGTTGTTTGAGAAAAAACTGGTTTCAGTTACTGTGACAGCAGAGGCTTCATCCACAAACCTTGACGTCTGAAGCGTGGTGAAGACTTCAGGTTCTCCAAAACTTTTCTCAAACGTCTGACTTTTCAGAACTTTTGAAAAAGGATTTGATGGATTGAATCTGAGAAGTTTACCCAAATCTTCATGAAGTAGGAACGTTTGCTCTAAACTCTCAGACAGCGTTTGGAAACTTTGGCCAAACAGAAAAAGTCTTATTATGATGGAAACTTCAGGAAGTGAATTAAAACTTAGATGCAAACTTCAAAAAAAGAGAAGCAACATTACAAAAAACAAATAAAAATGTATTTGTCTGCAGAGCTCCACCTCACTCAAAAGGCGAAGCAGAATTTGGGTTTTAATAAAAATACTAAATAAATAGGAGGGGAGCCAAACCTACTGAGCTTTCAAACCACACATACCTAAGGAAGTTAGCAATGCTATTATTTGATTTTGTGGGGAGTCTTAACCCACACACAAAACAGAGATGGACTTTCTGCAGAAGCTCACATCAAAGCGAGAGAAGAACGTGACATTCATCTTCAGGAAGAGCTCGCTGCTGGCCGCCGCCGCTCTGAAGGGACGGCACAGCGCCTTTGCCCCTGCAGTTACAGGGACCGGGGCCACACAGAGCCAGAACTGTGGCCACCTATGGAAACACAGTCAATCTTATGTGTCTGATGCTCAGATATTTACACAGACGGGAGCCCCGTGTGTTGGAGCAGACAGGGCCACCGTCAGAGAGCTTTACGAGCAAATATATCCCCACTGCCTAAGCGGGTTAGATGTTCAGGCTCTGAAGACCTCCGCTGCCCCCCCCCACACACACACACACACACTCTCCTTTAACGGCTGCAATAAGAATCCTTTTGTTATGACTCCTGCTCTCCATACGTCCTCTTGCCATGTGTCCCTGTCACCAGATTTATATCACAGTATTGAGATTGATCTCAATCTCTTATTCATTTTCAACATGTTCCGTTACATTAATATTAAACATGGGTGTCCAAACTTCTTGCAAAGACGGCCAGATTTGGTCAGGTAAAAAAGCGTGAGAGCCTGAATACTTTGAACCCCTATAGTAACATCAAATGTAAATGAAATATTTAATAAAAATGTTACTGCAATTGGATAATTTTCATTTCTTCACTTAAAGAAGAAATACATCTAAATACCTTTTTACCCAAATTACTGTGAATTTCATATTTAAAGACCAGAAATTATTGACAATTGGTTTTCTGGCAGGAGCCTGCGGCCCAGACTTTGGACATGCCCGATTTAAGATGTGCATTCAAGTGAATACAAACTGGATTTAGTGGAAGAAATATTGAATCAAAGCAGCATCATATGGCCCACATTACACCCTGAAGGTAAGGGCCCCTGAAGGTACACATCGGCCGCGCCGACCCACGATCAAACGGCCACTTCCAATGAAAAGTCGATGTAAACGCGCATCAACTCAAATTTCGGGCTTCTGCGTTTAGAACTTTTGTGTTCACGCATCGTAAAGTTTTATGTCTGGTTGCAGGCCCTACGTACAGAACAGGCATTCATTGATCGCACGCTAAAGGTTTTTGTTAACCACGCCCACATTTCTAATAGGGTCATATTGTTGAAAACTGCTTTTGAAAAAATGTTTAATATTCTTATGTGTAGTTTCTTCCTCTGAAAATCTGTTTATTTCTTCAACAACATTGAGGTGTTAGCAGACTAATGATTGAGATCTGGCTAAATCTGGCATATTTACAACTGTTTTGAATATTCCTTGAAGTGTGGTGCCCCTTTCTTAACGAATAAACTTTCAGATAATGTGTTTTTGTTTTCAGATTCTTAAAGGTTTGTTGGGAAAGTCTTTAGTCACCTGGATTTGGATCTTGTGTGTTTAAGTCAGGCGCTTGCCCACAGGGGGAGGAGGAAGTTTGAAGGTCTTTGGTCTGCACCAGGCGTCAAACCTTTCCCATAACCTGGCAGTCTTTGTTAACAATTTTTATGAGCCATTCAAAAATATTCTCTTCACCCCAAGCCATTTTCCAAGGACGTCTACAAAAAGCTTTACTTTTCATTCATTTTTTTATTTGAAGAACTTTGAAAAGCAAATGCTCGTTTCCTCGCTAATAAAAATCGAAAGAAGCCATCGTAAAAGAAATCTGAGGTGAAATATGAATTCTAAGCCTTTCACATCAACTTTAACATGAGCAGCCTTCAGTGCGAGTCTTTTTGTGCCGCTAAATGAGTGTATTTTGGCAGGCTGGCGAGGTCGTTTAGAGATGCTGAGCCTCCGGGCCTTCATGGCTCAGAGCTCCCGAGGCTTGTAGAAGACGGGCATCTTTACAGGAGCTCATAATGGGGTGTCATGTGACAGGTCCGGGTCTGTAAAACTGTACACCGTCGTAAAATATGCATCAACATTTACAGCCAAAAATATCAAGGGTGAGGCTAATAAGGTCTGTTAACTTTAGCTAAAGTGTGGTTTTGGGGCTTTGTGGTGACTTTGTTTTTCTGACCCTTTTTCTTGCGAAAGTTGGCTTTACAAACGATGGTGTTTACAGGCACCGTTAGCATCCAGATTGACCGGCCGTTGGCTCCAGGAGACGTCAACGTAACGACAAATGGAGCTTCCAATAACAACTTTTGTTGAAAACAAATTTAAAAAAAAGTGAAAAGCAGAAAAATGTTATTTCAGAATTAGAATTTTTAAAACTAAAATGAATTGATGAGTCAGCATTGGCGCCTTTACATGAAAGAAATGATAAAGTGGTTTTGAACAAGTGTATAAATCTGCTATTCATATGTGGTAAAAAAAATGTTGGCACCCTTTTTTTAAGTGAAAGAAAAATTCACAATGACTGTCAGATTCAAATAACCTGAATCTGACAGAAGTAATATTATATATAAAATTCTATGAGATTTTACAGTAACTAAAAGCAAGAAAGCTTGGTCTCCATCGCAGGTCATGAGTCTTCCAAACACACCTAAATACACCAAATGGCTTAAGCCTTATGCTACGTTCACGCTTAGCTAGGAAACTCTCAACAAAAAGTCTTAGTAAACCTGCGAATATGCACGTTTGGGGCTTCCACGTTCAATGTTCTTGCGTTCAAGTGTAACTATGCTAGTTTTTGACAGCTGGTTGAAGGTTAAACCAGGTTGAAATTTGATCAGCGACTTGCATTGATAGTGACGCATGGACGATGTCCTTTTCAATTCATGTAAGTGCTAGCCTTTTGAAAATTGATCATGTTGGAGAAATTAATAATAAGTCTTTCATAAATCAGAATAGAGCTGAGGAAGAAAAGCCTGGAGCGAGATTCACCAGATTTACATCATTTGACATTTTGGTTTCAGTAGGTACATGCGCTAGCATCCGTTAACAATACACCCTACGCTCAAGAATGCCCGTTTAGCCTGTCCACAGATGCAGCAGTCTCGTTTGTAACATCACATTAATATTACTATGTATTTAGCACATTCCTAATAATCCAACATTAAGACGTGAAAAGTGACAAAAGCAGTGGTTGGAGGATGAAAGGTGTTTGCAGGTGAAATGGAAACAGTGTTTCTCACAGCGGGGGCTGCCAGAGGTCCAATGGCATCACACAGCTCATCAAAGGTTGAGCGTGTCATGCAAAATTGTTGGATGCACAGCTCCTCTGTAAAACTACCAACCACCAAAATGGCTTCTCAAAATGGCTTCATCCATCAAAGTATTGTTCTCATCCGTCACCACGGTTTTGAATGACTTATTTTGTTAATTTGGTTTGTGTTTATTAGCATATTTATGATTTAATAGAAAACAGTTTAGTTGCGAAATTGTGTTTTTTCGACATTTCTAGAATGTTGATAAAGTTTATGTGTAATTGAAACGCAGCTGTTGACATCTTCAGTCTAAACAGTAAACTGTATCAGGGCTTTTGTGTTCACCACCATTAAGCTAACATGTTTTGTTGAGAAGCTGAGGGTCAGCTGCCCCCCTCCCTGTACAGGAAACACCACCCGGCTGCAGCAGAGCGTCGCTGTCGTGGAACAAGCAGCAGGTATTTGTTAGTTGATCTGAACTGAGCTGAGGGCTGACGCTGCGGAGCGACGGGCTGTTTTGACTGCGCCGTCCCGACATGGAGACTGAAAATGAAGCGTGGAGTTCTGATGTTCTGGACTCAGGTCAGCTAAAGTGCGAGGCGCTCGGGCGGAACTCAGACTCTTGGCCTACTATCTGCTCTGAGGACCAGAACTGATATCTGAGATCGTGCCATTTCAGGTTGGGGGTAAAGGTAACATCCGTGCAGCAGAGCTAAACCTGTGTTTTGGGTGTCGTGACAGAGTCCTAACACAAAGGAACAGCAACAGCCCACGTGCATTAAATTTGGATTTGGTCAAAGTCTAAATGAAAACCAACTGTGGAAGAAGAATCGAATAATTTGTCCAGGGAGAGGGCTGCGAATAAATCCTGGAGAGAGTTCTCCAACTGGCAGAGAGCCTCCTGGCCAAACTCTCAGCACCTGGGCGTCGAGGCTCGGATGCTGCCTGGTTTCTCTCAAAATAGATTCATGGTTAAATCACAGCTGATAAGACCTGATAAGTCTTTTTTTAGTGTTACTGGTCTGTTTGGGCTGTGAGCTGGCTAGTTAGAAGGAGACGAGAGGAGTCCCTCTCGGCTCATCTGCTGTCACTCTGTGACTCAGCGACGACGTTTTGGGGCAAACGCCAAGAAACTCATCCGCAATATTCCTGTCAAAAGCTCCCAGGAAACATGTGAGACATTTCCTGCTGTGAGAAAGTGTTTGGATTGTTGAAGCTGTGTGAAGCCGAGAGTCTGAGTGGATCAAAAGAATCGCAGCAAAATCTCTTTCAAGTTGGAGGAAGTTTCTCGTGATGGCTTCTGCTTTCTCCTACAGGCTGGTCGGGAGGAGGTGCAGCTGTCTAAAACAGCTGCAACCTGCTTTCCTGAAGACCAGTCCACAAACAACAGTCCGTATTGAATTCTGGGAAAGGTCAAAGGTGATGGCCTCATAAAAGTGCAAAAGTCAACAAAGGTAGAAGCCAGGGGCTCGGTTTGTTGTGCTTTTAAATGTCACAACGGGCGCCAACTTCCTGTAGAATGACTGCAACAGGATTGCTTTGTGCTTTTACTTGAACCTCTTTGCCAACAGTTGCACCAAAATAGCGATTAGATCACATGTGTCAAACTCAAGGCCCGGGGGGCAAATGTGGCCCGCCATGTCATTTTATGTGGCCCGCGAGAGCATAAAAGTTTTTAATTTCTTAAAATAATTTTTTTTTTTTGTTGATTACATATTATTTATGTGTAGCTGCTGTTGTAATTATTTAATGTTTGCAGGTCTTATTTGTGAATGCAGACAAATTGTTGTCATCAGACGATCAGCTGGATGCATGGCTGTGTGCAGCCTTTAATTGTAAAATGTTACATGTGTAATACATGTTCTTTCTAGCTCAGTTTTATGTTATTTTATTCACTTGGACAGCTTGATCCTTCATTAATGGAGTTATGTGGGTTCTAATAAGCGGAATAAATTTAAAAGGATTTATCCCACTATCTGCCTCTGCGCTGCACGTGACATGCGGCTCCCTTTACAGTTACACACAAACAGGCTCGTGCTTTCAGAAGCACACACACATTCTACAACAGAAGTTTCCGTCTCGCAAGGAAATACAACAAATTTACTGTTTTCTAATTATTAATTTCCATTGTATTCATTTCCATTACAAGCTGCATGCGCGACACGGCCGCCCACCGGAGGATTTTGTGTTGGGGGGGGGGGGGGTATTAATGTTCTCCTTCACTCTGTAACACCAAACATGAACGCGCGCTGTTAGATTTCCATGAATATCACTACATGTTTTGTTTGGGAACTATTTTTTGCAGCGTAACGTTACGTGTCTGTATAAGCAAAGGCGGAGCCTCCTGCCCCGCGTTCTTCATGGGTGTCAGGCTTCATGGCTACCGGAAAGGTGACAAAGTGTCTGCAGCCTGTTTATTACTAGGCAATACATAATATTCTGAGAAGATGTCTGCACCAGAGAGCACAGGTGAAACTTGCCTGCAGCTCTACAGCGGTCCGCTGCAGAAGAATCAACACACACCCCCAACACACCTGTGCGCACCTCCCTACTATTCCTACACGAGACGCTCCGCGCTCACACACACAGTCAATCTACAACACCTATAGTTAGTTCACAAGTTAGATATGTAGTAGTTAGTTGTTACTGTTATTTGTTAACAAAGAATGGTACGTTGTAATTGTATTTATTTCCGATGCGGCCGCCGGGGGATTTTGTGGGGGTTTTTTTGGGGGGGGGGCTGCGGTTAACCGCAGCTCTATGTGGCCCCTCGGTGAAAATGAGTTTGACACCCCTGGATTAGATGCTCGTAAAGCACAGACTGTTCAGTGACATCGTCAGTAATGTTGATATTAACTGTCAGTCAAGTTTCAATAACTTTAAGGTAAAGCATTTTCAGATTATCTTAATATCAGAATTTCACTTTTAACACCGGAGACATCGGCGGCGATGCCTAAATAAAACACTCTTTCAAAAGGCTGCAGCTCTTCGGCCGTTTCTGCGATCAACGTGAATCAGCGGATTTTGATGCAGAGAAAAGTGTCTTTGCATATTGGCTGCACGGTAAAGTGTTGCGTAACGGCGAGAAGCTGCTTTTCTGCATGACGGATTCAGCTGGTTGACATTGACTGCGTAATCACTTCACTGCTGTAAAGAGTTGCATATCAGTCCAAGGTTGGTTGGCAGAATCCGTTGGAATTACGATATTCGCATAATCGGTTAAAGAGCTTCATTTTTCAAAAGAACATCAACACTGGAGCTAAAGTTTAGGTGTTAAATGGTTGATGAAATAGTGAATAGTGTATGCCTTTCATGAATTAAATAAATCAAACAGTTCAAATATATATTTTTGGGTTCTTAGTATAGTACAGATCCCTAATTTATTAAAGTAATGTATGATGTGGGCCTAATATTGAAACAAACAACTGTCTTCTACTTAAAATCACAACCTATCAACGTTACTTCTATAAGTTTAGTCATAGACCTGGGATGAGAGAAATCTCCATCACGTGTGGCATCGGATGCCCCCTTAGTTCATTAACCGACCCAACAACAGGCAGACGACGTTTCCACGGGCTATTTTCTCTTAGAATACGTATCACAAGGGCTTTGGCTTAGCGGTCGAAATGTTTGCCATCCGATGATGCTTTGACCTTTGACCCTGCGCACGCCCAGACATAGCTGTGAACTGGTCTACTGGATCACATGTTCTAACGGCCACTTTCCCATACCTATTTTAAAGACGACGTGCAAACACTTCTGTTTGGAGACTTGTTTAGAACAAGAAGTCTTCAACCAAAAGCCAAAACCCTAAAACACTTCTCAGCATAGTTCATTTACCTTTTATCAAACATTTTTTTGCTCTGACTCGGCTTTGGCCTCCACTTTCACTCTGACACCAGCCGCCATCATGTGACATGATTTTGAGACAAGTGTCAGAAAAGACAACATCTGGGTCCTAAATGGAACATTTAGCTTTTTAATGAAGGGGTAATAGAGAACACACTAGCAGCACACGAGTCCACAAATTACCAAAGGAGCAAATGAATTCCATGGGGCTCCAAGAAGAAGAACAAACTACGGAATCTCCTCAGCAAAGTGGTTCTCCGATACTCTGACAGGAAAGGAAAATGAATTTAAGGAGAATTTGAAGCCGACCAGGGAAACAGACAGACCTCTCAAGACAACAGATGTCTCAGCTGCTTCCAGTGGAAACTTGGGGAGCAAAGAGACAAGCTGGTCTGTGAGGCGAGGGTTTGGATCACCCGAAGAGAAGTTTTGTCTTGTAGGAAACCGCATTGCAGCAGCTAAAGGCTCCAGTCGTTTCAGGTTACCTTTTTCTGTCAGTCTCAATCACAGAAAGATGCAGTTTTACTAGGAAATATTGGGGGGAAAAAGACGGATCAGACGATTGACTTGTTTTACTATGAAAGAACAAGTCAGGTTTAGTCTATCCGCACAACATGTTCTCTCTTACATAAGGAGAGACCACACCATGCTGCTTTAACATGTAGCTTTTCATTTCAAAAACGGCATGTTCCAAACATTGTTTGCTCTGTTCTCATCTTCGTGTTTGGCTGATACTTCCACCACCATGCAGAAAAGTCAGCCTAACCAGCAAGAGCAAAGCTAAAAATTTTTATTCAATTTACTGTGAGAGCTATCATCTTCTTCATGGACACAGATTGGTTGAAATGGGTTGTAAAAGAAAGTACTTTTTTCCCCCTGCAGTTTTAGGTGAAATTTTTCCAGCTTCGTAAACCCTGCAAGCATCTTTACAGAAAAGTATAGTCTGCCCCCTGCAGGACACGAAGGAAGCAGTTTTATTGATAGGCTGAGAGAAATAGAATGGAAATATGAAGGTTTGACTCTTTGTGTTCACTTTTGCTCTGTTCTGTGCAGGTTTGCTGTGACTTCTCCTGGATGCCCCGCCCCCTTGGGCTCTTCTGGAGAAGGTCACAGCTGCTTGGAATGATATCATTTTGTTATATTTCTTTAGGTGATGTCTTTTGTGTTCTCACCACTGGTTTGTCTTCAGTACCTTCCAGTATGTACCAATGATGTAAAACTTTTACATCATGTATACGGTGCACATATCACGTTCAAATTACGTTATTCAACAAATCACTAATGGATTTCATATAAACACATATAATCACACACGGTTCATGTTCTACGTTGGTTTACGTGTTCTTTGCATAGTTTTTCGTACTTCTTCCGTGGTTTTAACGTGGTTCACTCGTGATACATCTGTGAAGATTTCCCATAAAGACACAACCTTTCTCACTTTTTCTACGTATATTTATTTATGTATGACCAGTTTTCATCCGTGCAATGTGCGCAAAATGTACATAGTGGCTGTGTGATATGACCTATTGGTTCCTCACAAAGATGTTCAATGTTGTTTCACATGAAAGTGAAAGCAAACCTTTTATGTGTGAAAAATAAACTGCATCCACTGCATCCTGTTTTGAACATTCTTTAAGAACAAGAAACAAGTTTGTATACTTTTACTTTATGTCTGATAAATCTTTTTGTGGGCAATGCTGATAACCTTAATTCTAAGTAAATCAGAAACACGAACGCTGATGTACCGCACTGCCCCCCTATGGCATGTGAGGGTGATGACGGTTCAAAATATCCTGAAAGAGATGCGGTATGTAAAACCCTGGTCTTATTGGGGGTGGGGAAAAACATCAGTCATACTCAGTTAAATGGAATATTATGATTTTTGTAGCATCATGTTTAAAATATCTCGTTATAAAACAAAAAGAAAATCATGATGTCTCCTTTAGGAAACTGTTTTCTGTTGCGAGTCTGTTTACTTAATATATAAATTGTTCATTCGGATGTTAGGCCACTTAAATACTGAAGGAAAAACATTTTTTGTTAAAAGATTTTTGAAACTAATCTAAAAACTAAAAAAAGTGTAAATGTCCTTCTGTTGGTTTAAATGCATCATGGGAAACAGTCCTAAAGAAGATATTCTCACAGAACTCCTAAAGCGTCTTCTGCTGCGTTTTTTGGTGGAAAATTACATCTTCTTATCTCAGATACAATCTTCTTTCTCTGATATTAGTCTATGGAAAAACAGCCACAGAAAAAAATTGCCTGCAAATAGTCTGTAAAAACAGCCGTAAGCGCTGCAGATCACAGTTCTGGCACGGAGCCCCCAAACTTTATGAACATGCAGCTTTTGCCTGGCGGAGCTCCCAGCTTCTTCCACTCTGCTTCTCACAGCATTAGCCTGAATGAAGACAAAGCATCCCAAACCCCAGAGCCCCCGCTGGTCAACACACGCTTGCTTGTCCTGTTTGAATCCGAATCGACACCACATCAGCTCTGCTGTGCAACAGCGGCTGCACTATGCTCTGCAGGATGGAAGCAATGCTGACTCATCGCTTTACTTTAAAGTCATTTTGTGGGAGGAACCTAAAACGTATTTTCTGTTCAGAGTCACAAACGTGCAAAAAACACAAGAAATTAAAGAGTATTTTTATTTTGTTTCTGGTTTAAATATCGTATGACACAAAACGAACTAACCAGGAACTTTTAAAAAAGGTGCACCTAGTTTGAGGACAAATAAATCTTGGACATTTTGTCATTTGATCTTGAAAACATCTTATTTGAACCAATATTTCCAATAAAACAACTTTTTTATTTTTACCGTACACAATTGTGAATGGTGAGTAGTTTCGTCTCAAGAAACAGATTTGCTTGCTTTATGAAAACTGAAACTTTTTTATGTTTAATCCCAGTCTTACTTTTGGGATATTGTCTAGAAATAAGAATAATTGGACAATTGTGGTGCTTAAAATAGAAGATATTTGGAGGAGAAAGTGTTAATATGCCATCTTTAAAGATATGAAATTATTTTTGAGCAATAAAGGCTTCTTTTAAGACATTTTATCTCTGATTATCAAAACAATATACCTAAATATGAGGCTTTATAGCTAATTTAAGGATTACATTTTGTCTTGAAAGAGCAGAAAATCTCGTCTTTTAAGAAATCTTCTATGGGAAATTCTGGTAGTTCCATTGGCAGATTTTTTTTAATGCTTAACAAGGAAAAAGCATCTTGTTTTCTATATTTTTTACCTTGAGAAGGACATTTTTTCCAGCGTATTTGCCAAAACACATACAGAATGAGCATATGAGCCCAAATCCATCAGGTGAAGAAGTGCAACTTCTCTTTCTCTCTGGGTTCATGATTCATTTCCAGCAACATTCCCAGGCAGGCGGGAGTGAAGAACGGTTTTCTTGAACAAGCCGTCATCCCATCATTACGTTTCCCCGCTTATTAGTCCTGGTGAGCAACTTAATGCAGTGCATATGAGCCAGGATCACTAATTCTTCCAGAACTTCATATTAACAAGCACTAATAAAGAACATAAACTGCACTATTAGACTTTATAATGTCTTTCATAGTCCTGTGGGAGAGTGCCAGCCAATGGTGCAGTGAGCTGCTGGGCACTGCCCCATGGCAGCTTCCTGGCAGAGACCGAGAAACAACAAGGAGGAGGATAAAACAAGCGCTTTGGCTGCTCTCCCCCCGGCACTAATGAAGGCATTAAAACTGCCTCTGCTACAGCATGTTTGCCTGTTTGTCTCTGAGCACTCGGCTGAAGCCAGAGTTTGATTGGCCCGCTGATGAGTCCGTAACATAACGGCTCTCGTTAAAGGAGGAGTTCAGACACTCTTACTCCATAGTTCACACTTCCAACTGGAGATGGGTTTGGAGGGGATCTGCTGACAGTATGGGCTCCAGGTACAGAGCTGTGTGATGTATGTACAGTTGAAAATAGGACCTTAGCTACTTCCACTAACGGCTAACTGCACATGTCGATTTCCCCAAAACAGAACCAGAGTTTGTCTTGTCTAACACATTTTGCCTTCCTAAAACAGAGGATAAGGACATCAGGCTGAATGTGCGGCATAAGCAAAATCTAACAGCTCAGCGGCCCTATGGAAGAGTGTCCGCCATGAGACTGGAAGGTTGTGAGTTCAAATCTATGGCTGAGTCAGACTAAAGACTATAAAAATGGGACTCAGTGCCTCCCTGCAGGACACTCAGCAAGCATTAAGGGGTTGGATTGGTGGGTTTGAAACACCAAATGGTTCCAGAGTGCAGCTGTGTCTCAATGCTCCCCCGGGGGAGGGGTCAAATGCGCAGAATGAAAAGACTCAGCCATTTTCATGAAACATTGCTGTCCCGTCATCGAATTTCCAAGCCCTAAAAGACCGAGCGGTCTTACATCCAACGCAGAAATAACAGATAGTCAGTCAGAAGAAGACGGACTCATGTCTCCTTGTGACTAGAGGTCAGTGCCGGTACGTTTCCTCTGTCGACCCTCTGACCTTAACTCTGAGAGGACCCGGCGAGCTCTGAGCCCGACAGAGTCCGCAGCCTCAACAGCCACAGCCGGAGTGGAGTGGATTCTTCTTTGGTGAAACTGGACGTCGGTGCCCCAAGAACAGCGAGTGGCACAGCAGAGATTTAAATCAAACAATCTACCCATGAGAAGTCACACAGAGAGGCCTGCAGGAGGAGTCACTGCGTCTGAAAATGCATGAGTAATGCATGCTCCATAGACACGCATCCAGCTGTGTCCAGGAAAATGGAATTCTCTCTTTATCGTTATTTTCTACAAAGCCTTTAGGGTTCAGAAGATTTGGCAGATTTTTCCTTCCGTCAGCAAAAGAGTGCAGAAAACTTTTGCAAGTGTTTCTGAAGGCGAGCTTTGGGCTAAAAATAACCCGTCACGCAGGCGCTTCTGAGCCAACTGCAGCTTTTTCTTGATTACTCTGAGGTGCAGAATGCATTCTTCTGGTATTGCAGAGACGTTTCGACACTTACTCGAAGCATTTCAGATTTCTCCAGTGTAATATTTGGATTTATTGGCAAAATGAGTCAGAATGCCTTTGGTTTAAATAAAGAGCCATCAGCATGGTTAGAATAAGAGGATCTGACCTTAAAGGACAGCAGAAGGTGAGTTTTAGTCCGTCACCTCTCACTGTGAAGCATTTATCTTTAGCTTCCACAAAAATCCTTAACCATTTTTGATCTAACGGAGAGATTCAAGCGAAGAAGATGAAGATCTTCACCTCGTCTCTGGTGACTCAGCACCAGCTCTTGTTCCATTACCCAGCATTCCTAGGCAGACGTTTACGGGAAGACTTAAGAAGAATCGTCAGAAGACCGTGGCCTCATGCACGCTTCACACAACTGCAGCACCCCCTCATAACTCACAGCTGAGCTCATGCAGGCCGAGCCTTCGCCTCATGGGAATCGAAGGGAAATACCACGAGGAGGATGTTACTATTAAACGTGCTGATTCATCTAGATATAATTTCAGTAAAGCTGAACCAGCTCCTGGAGGGTAAATGGCGTATACTTGTATAGCGTCTTTCTACCTTCCTTGAAGGCCCAAAGCGCTTTACAGTCACAGCCTCATTCACACACACATTCACACACACATTCACACAATGATGGTTGCCGAACCCCAGCCTTCCACCAGAGGTAAGGTGGGGTTCAGTGTGATGCCAAAGGACACTTCGACACATGGGCGGGCAAGGCGGGAATCGAACCTGCAATTGTACGATTGGGAGATTGCCCCACGGCCGCTTGTGGATGATGTTTGGTTTTAACACTACAAGGAATTTATAACCATCAAAATCTACAAAAAATGTAACAAAAATGTCAGACACACAAATGAAGCTTTTAAAGGACTATGAGAATTTTTCAATTTGTTTTTGGATTAAAAAAACCCTTAAAGAAACTTGAACGTGTTTCTTCAGCCCAATTATTCATATTGCGATATATTTTTGGATTACCTTTTGAGCAATAATTTTTTTGGTTATTTTGGTTTGATTTTAACCAAATATGTGTTTTTTGTTTGTGATTTAAGATAACCCAGAAAAAGTTAATTTTAAACAATTTAACTCAGGTTATTTTTCACTATGGAGTTTTAGTGGGAAGCTTCTTATTTTATTAAAAACGGTTGCTAAACACACACACACACACACACACGCACACACACACGCACACAGTTTTAATGTGACTCATTTTCTAAAAAGTAAAACTTTTTGAGGCAACCAAAAGACAGGAAAGTCGCTCAAAATTACAGACACTTTTAGTAATAATTCACAAAAGGGACAAAAACATAAGAATATTTGAAACATCAATGAACAAAGTAAAGAAAAACATTAAGCTTTTTAAAATCACTGGCTTTTATGGAATAATTTCACTCTTTAACTTCCAGCAGAGTATTTTTTTATTAGAGTTTAGAATAAAAACTGAAATCCAGTATAAATAAAAAATATTTTCTTTGCTTGTATCACCGATGAATTTCAAGCAATTATCTGCCTCATGTTAACTCAGACGCACCTAAAGAAACTCGAAACCTCCTGAAACAGCAGAACCAAACGTTTTCCCAGACTTGTAGCCACATAAACATTTCATTTGACAGAAATCTTAAGATTCATACCAATAAAAAAAATCTCATCAAAGCCCAAAAGAAGGTTTTCAAATACAAATAGCTGAAAGCGACCACCAGTGACTTTCTGACCAAGACGATAAATGTGTCTTTCTTTTCAACTGGATACGCTGAGGCTGAGCTTTCAATAAAACAGTCTTCTGTAATTCCTTTAGAAATTTGACACAAATGATGAGGAAAGCATGAAGTTTGATCTGAATTGAAGTCTCCCCCACAGCACTTTTCCCTTATAGGGGAGTTTTCCAATCACATCATGCAGATCCCCCATTAGTATAGTCTTCATTCAAAATTTAACATTTAAAAAACATTTTTATCGTTTATCTTAAAACAAACGTAACTAGAGTTTGACCCTTACTTGTGATGGAATGAGTCCTGGGAACATTTGTTTAGTGGAGCTTCGCCTGTTTTTTAAAGATATTTTTCACACAGTTTTGATATTGTCTTTGCTTTGTTTTTGTATTCATACATTTTTATTTTGTCTCAATATGTTTGATCTTTGTTAAAAAATATAAAAACTCAATTTTTGTGGTTTTTCCAGACAGTGCAGGAGCTCCAAGCAGCGACTTCATGATGATTGGTTGTTTCTCACAAAGGTCAGAGTATGGTCCTGCAGTCTGACGTCGACAAACGGAACCAGAGAGACGAACACGGGAAACCGCTCAGGGAGCATTGTGGGCTGCATGTGAAGTGTGCACGTCTGCTGTGGGAATGTCACAGCGAGGATTCTTTGACTTTCTGAAAAACGCGGCTGTGCGTGCAGGTAAGCATGCATCCAGAGTGTGCAGAGAAAACTCCATGATGTATGTGTTGGCAAAAAGCAGCCGCCTGCAGCCAAAGTAAGGTAAACAGTTCCAATAATGATCAAATCCAAAAGTCCATTACTCATGTCTTTAAAAGCTGAATCAACAGACAGGCCTCTTCATTTATCTGAGAGTGGGCGTTCTGCTCTGAGGACTCAAACATTTTCTCCCAATTAGCTCCCAGACGGAGCAGGACGGCTGCAGCCAGGAGAAACGTCAGCGGCGGATCAAATGATGCAAATATACACACTTCAGTCAAGCCCCATCTTCTTCCTCAACGGGCGTCAAGTGTTTTTCTTTGCAAGAGCAATATTTTCTTTGCAGGTGGGCACTCATATATTTATGGCGTAGGGGATGTGCAGAGCTGAGAGGATCTTCTGCTGCTGCTTCACGCCAACCGTCATGAGCAGCGGGTGTGGCTTCATCTAAAGGAAAATCCTCTGAAGTGATGCTAAACAGCAAAAACGTTTACCTGAAGGTTTGGTTTCTGACACGGTTCCCTTCAGATCATCAGAGTTCTGGAATCAAACTTCTGATCGTGTTTCGTTTTTCTACTGATCTAATCTGCTTCTAACCCACTTCCTGCGGCTTCAATCCCAAACAGCATAAATTCAGAATTTAGGATAAGACAAACCTTCAATTGTGCTAAAGCACCTGAAGACCACATCAAAAATCACATCTTCACTGCCAAATGTCCCCCTTCACTTTCATCCACTCATGGCTGAGAATGCAGCTTTACGTCCAGATCTGTCCTCAAACGGGGGTTTGTAACATGAGTGAAAACAAAAGACTGGCGAGTCCTGAGGTCACCCAAAGAAACTGTACAGAAGATTTAAAATGACACAAACACGGCAGCTATAGGCCTAAATCCAGCCGGGCGTTTATTTTGTTTTTAACGTACCCTTGAGCTATCCTAGCCACTTTAACTTTGGGAGTTGGGCCATCAAGACCCACTAGACAGTGCTCTGAACCTTTTTGCTTCAATGATTTGTGATCTTCACTGGTGTCCATGAAATATTTCCACCTTTATCCACCTTTGTTATGGTAGGGAGAACACGTCAATGTAAGGGTGGGGTCATCTGGACCCCATAGGATAGCACAAGGGTTAAACACCTTTCAAAGGTCAGTAAGTTCAAAATGATTCATTCAAAACACAATAAACGATAACAGACAGAAAAGTAAATCCGAATGAGAAGGCAGAATTAAACAGAGAAGTTTTGAGTTTTGATTTGAATGTTGGTAAAGAATCTATGTTACGAGATCTGGAAGGAGGGAATTCCAGAGTTTGGGAGCCGAGCAGCTGAAGGCTCTGCTTTAACGAGTCGGGCCGGAGGAACAGAGAACTGAACAGAGGAGGACAGAAGAGAACGAGAGGGGGTTTTTGATATGTAGTAGGTTGGTAAGTTAAGGAGGAGTCAGGTTATGGAGGGCCTTAAAGGTAAACAGGAGGAGTTTGATTCTGGAGGTTATGGGAAGCCAGTGCAGCTGGTGGAGAATCGGTGTGATATGACTGAAGGAGGAGGTTCTGGAGATGATGCAGGCTGCTGAGTTCTGGACCAGTTGAAGTTTATTGAGGGTTTTTTAGGGAGACCAAAGAGGAGGAAATTAAATAATCTAGACGGGAAGTGACCAGACTGTGAACTAGAATAGAAGCAGAGACAATTGGAGCCCCACTTTGAGAGAATCACCAGTTAGATATTTACATTTCTTTTGCTAACTCTACTTCGTAATAAAGGGAATCTAAACTACTCCAGACCAAAACAAAGCTTCAAGCACCACCCCCAAGCAGTCACAGGAGGATTAATTTTCCCAGGGGGACCTGCGAGGGGGACAGCATCAATACCCGGATGGGGTTCCAGAACCAGAGCATAAAGCCCCCCCCCCCCCCCCCCAACACATTTTGATTACTGTACTTTTAAGAAAATATGTAAAATATCTTGGAACTGGTGATTCTCTCAAAATGGGCTCCAACCATTCCGGAGGACCTGCAGCCCCGCCCCACCCGCTCCCACCATTGTGATCACAAGACTTTAAAAAGTAGTATTCACACTCAAGTCGTCTCAGTGTTACTCCAGCCTGGTTTGATTGTGGGATATCATTCCATCCGTCTGGGCGGATTAGGATTTAAGTGTGGGGGTTTGTTGTCTGGCTGTTTTTTTTTTGTTTTGTGTTATTTTACCCTGTTGTGTTTATTTCTTTCTGCTCCATGATTAAGAATAAGGGAGAGGAGGGTGACCTCATTGTGATAAAAGCTGTTGTTGGGAATAAAACCAGTTCAGAATAACTGATTGAAATGAATTTAGTATTGCTGGGTTTTCATGAATTACTTGAATTTAAAGTTTGAGAGGAACACCATAAAGTTAAGTCACATCTAACATTAGAGGTAAAGTTGAAATGACTCAACAAGATAGTGTCAGATCATAGTTTAGGTTTAGTTACCATTAACTTGTAAAAAATATAAACTGTACCTTGATCGTCCTGTTAGAGCAACATAACTCTTATTTTATTGCAATATTTGATTTAGATGGAAATAATTTCCATAATTGTATTATTTTTACCCAACATTTTTTTGTTACACTCAAAACTGTTCTTATTATTTTCGTTTATTCTGTTAAACAAATTATTGATATTATTGAAGTAAAGACACGAACAAGTCTCTTTTAATCCACAAACTCGTCTCGAACTGAGAGACGAGTTCAAAAGCATTTTACTGAGACAATGAGAGGATTCATTCATGATGCTGAAGGCGCAGCACGTTCAGCAGACATGCTTGCAGAAAATAAAACCCATGCAGAGACCCACTTCTCACTGCGAGAAAGAGGATGTTTGATGCAAAGACACGCGCGCGTCTGATCAGGATTTAGGGTGAATCCACTGCAGCCCCTCTTTGCAGGCACGTTTGCCTTTTCTCTGGAAGACCCCCTTCTCTCCTTATGTCTGACACATCAGGCTTTGATTCTGTTTTCATTTATGATTCCATAAGAGTTCTGTTTTCAATTATGGAACCATCTCAAAGCGCGAACGGGACTTTGATCACAAACAAATCTGGATCGGGCGATGCGTAAAAGCTTGGTTTTCTCAGACTCGTAGACTAGATCAAGTGCCTAATGAGTATTTATCCTACCAAATTAATGTAAGTGAATTTATGAGTTAATTAATAAATAAAAACTTATATTTATTTAGTTGTATTTATTACATCCGTGACTCGCAGAGCCCTACCGTGACCCGGAGGCAGTGGGAGGCTCAGGCGCGCGCCTTTGCCCGCCAGGTGCGCCCGTTCCTCGGACAGAGTGCGTCTCTTCGGGCTGGCGCAGTTCCCGTGACCCGAGCTGTGGTGCGGGGGGCTCCGGCACATCTGAGATCCAAAGGCGCCGCTTCCCGCGCGGCGGCCGCAGATGTCCGTCTTGCCGCCAAACACGGAGAGTGCCAAGCCAGCGAAGTCCTGGAAGGTTGGGGTCTGACAGTGGCTGACCATCCCGACCACTGATGAGAGGTTCTGCATTTAAAACTGTCCCGTGTGCAGTGTGAGCGCGCCTCACATGCCCCCTGCGCACATGGATAGCAGAGTCACTGTAGACGGAGTCAACGGCATTTATCCTGCCAACAATCCCCACAGGTAACACCTACCTTTTGCGCTTTGGTTAACAGGATCTGAGAGCGCGAGCGCGCGTCATGACGCGCCAAACAGGACGGTTTCTGTGGATCTGATGGGCAGCATCCTTGGGGGGATCACTCTTCAGCATCCCACCCTCCTCCTCCTCTGATTCCAGACCTTAATGGGACAGAAGCGGAGCGGCTGCGGGGTCCAGGAGGGCCGACGCAGACCGCGTCCGGGGGTTTTGGGGGAGGAAAAGATCTGGATCACACTGGCGCAGCAACAGCTGCAGTTATGATCAGATGCTGTTTCACCAATATGGATTTCCGCTGGGCAGGCGGAGCGCTCAGGTCTCTACCGATATCTTTCCGGTTTGTGCTTTGAGCGCCGTTTTCTCTGTGGAGGCTGGACTTTAGTGTCCGAAGATCCGGGACGGATCATGAGCCAAAACACGGAGACGCACAGGAGGAGCGGGAGTCATGTTGGAGCAAATCAAAACACTCAGATGTTTGAAAAGAATTTCGTATTACTTCACCTAAAATCCTTTGAACTGTTAAAAAACGCAAACACAAACGTTTGATGTTTTTAAGCGCAGACCAACCAGATCCAAATCGTTCTGTTATCCCGGATCAGGCGTTAAATTGGTCAATCAGCGCCAAAAGAACTGATCTGAGGATAATCCGTGGAAAAGTGGATCCACGGCGCCACCTAGTGGATCTTAAGTTTGCAAAATATGAACAGTGCTGAGAGGCAGTGTAAACCAATGTTTAAGGGTTAATTCTAAATCTAAAGTAGCATGAAATAGCTTTCAAATGGCCTTATGATATAATAGAAAATGAAAAAAATAACACTAAAACGGAATAGCCAAGTTCCATGACCGAGTTTTAGGTCGCCGAGGCCCCCACCTTTGACTGCCACCCAAACTACATTGCACCGACCCCTTTTGAAGTCTCCTATGGGTGATGGTCCCATAGGAGAGTGGTCTCACGTCGTTCCTCTGGGCTGAGCCCGATCGGGGCCCTTGGGGAGAGCCATGGTCACCAGGTGTTCGCCTGCGAGCCTCAACCCCAGGCCTGGCTCAAGAGTGGGGCCCCAGTGATGCCAATCCGGGCGAAATAACTGGGTCCTTGATTGTGCCTCTCATGATCTTTGTTCCAATATTCACCTATGGTCATGAGCTCTAGGTTATGACTGAAGAAACGAGGTCCCGGATAAAAGCAGCTTAATTGAGCTCCCTCCGTAGGGTGGCTGGGCGCTCCCTTAGAGATATAGGGGAGGAGCTCGGTCACTCGGAGTAGAACCGCTTCTCCTCCACATCGAATCGACCTAACAGAAAGTAACATCCCAGTCAATGAGTTTTATCTGTAGAGGAGACACACACACACACACACACACACACACACACACACACGCATGCGCCCACACACACACACACACACACACAAACACACACACACAATATATATATTTATAAAAAATAATTTTAAACATTTAGAAGTTTTAGACCTCTTTGACATGTGATTTTAATTATTTAGAAAAGCCCAACAATAAGGCAATAATAATAATAAATCAATACTAAGTCAATAAATAATAATAACACAACACTTTATAATAATAATAAAATTATTATAAGTCAACAATAAGTCCAAAAGTCAACAATAGATTTACTCTAAAAAATACTCTACTGATTCATGTGAGTGATCAATTTGGTGTAACACAGATGGTATGATGCTAGGGTTTTGAGCAAACAGTCTGGCCAGTCTTATCAAAATCTGTATCCTCATAATGCTTTGAACATAGCCAGACTATATTACTAGTTGGTAACCACAGTGATCCATCTGGGATTGTCAGTTAGGGAGGGCTGGTGAAGGTGAAGGACCCAAAATGCAGAGACGGGAGGCACACGGTTCCAAGGCAAGGGGTTTATAGACTTAACAAAAAGCGCTGCAGAGCAGGGAAACAGAACTAAGATTACTGCAGGGAAAACATGAAAACATGGCAGCAGACAGTCACGGAAGAGATGATATTGGACCAGCACAAGAGGAAGGCAGAGACAAGACTAAAATACAAAAAGGACTGACAAGACACAGGTGAACATGATCAGAAGAGATTGGGACCAGGGAAGTAAACTCAAAAGCATGACAAAACAGGAAACCTATCAAAATAAAACAGAAAACAGAACTCAAACATGACAAAAACAAAACGGAAAGCAAAAATCAAAACAAAGAAACCCAAACCATGACAGTACCCCCTCCTCAAAGAACAGCACAGAGGTTCCGAAGGTCCACCAAGGAGGAGAGGGCTCGGAGGACAAACTTTGACGGGCAACAGAGTCCTAGGAGGTCGGGCTGGGCACACCAGCAAGGCCAAGACGATGAGTCTGGAGGACGCCCGGGAGGCCACGCAGTCCGGCAAGGCAGACAAAAAAGGTCCAGAGGAACTGACATTTTGTTAAAAAAATGTTTTCACATGCCTGCACTACAGCAGTGACTTGACCTCACGAAGATGGCGGTGCTCTCCTCCCATGAGGAATCACGTGATGTCTCTTCTAGCGATATAACTCATTGGTCACAGTGAGCTGTGGAGGGGGACTGGGTGACGCAAGACGTGAGAAGGCGCTTCGAAAAATAGCCAGGGGACATGGCTAAATCGAGGTTGGACACTAAATCGGTGGCGGGTAGGCACAGCTGTGTTGTGACTGGGAATGAGTGGAGAGACGACAAGGGATGTGAAAGCGAGGATAGCATGGAGATGAGCTTTGGGATTGAAACAGGGAGAGAAAACAGGGGCAATAGTTTTGATGGAGCTGATGCTAGAAAACAAAGACGGGTAATCCCGACTGACAGTGATGAAGAGGGAGGGGATAGCTATAAAGTCATTCTGAGATTTTCTGAAGGACAAGGATGAGGTTCTTCGAACCCGATAAAACTGACGACTATCCTGAAGAATCAAGTGGGGGATATTAAACTCGCTAGAGTCTTGAGAGATCTGAACCTGTTGATTGTTTGTAGATTTGAGGAGCAAAGGGAGAGGGCCTGTAAAATGAGAGAAATGGTGAAACATAAAGTTGTTAGTATGAGCAAGGTAGGACTGGGAGGTCAGGGGCCGAGAGGAGGGATTTAGGGCATACTCGTGGAGATGTCCATTACAGAACTCAAAGCTAACCTACAAGGGGCAGAAATAAGAGAAGCAAGGAGATTAAGTGTTTTTTTTCGGGATGGTGTGAGGAGGGATTCTGAGTGTATAATGTTGGAAGTTATGGGAAGGAGCCTGCTGGATAGAGCGTACCTGGGTACGTGTCATACACTGTGAGGGAATACATTCCTAAACCCGTTAGATGTTTTCACTCCCAGAGATTTGGACACACTGCTGCTGTATGTAAAGGCAAGTAGAGGTGTCCCAGGCGTGGAGAAGATCAAGCTATGAGTCCTGTGGTAACAAGTTGAAACCAAAGGGTTGTAACTGTGGGGGGATCATAGTGCTGTGTATGCAGGCTGTCAGGTCATGAGAAGAGAAGTCCATATTCAAAAAACAAGAGTACTACATAGAATGTCATATGCACATGCAGTCAAAATGGTTGGTAGAGGTGTGACGTGGAACCAAGGAGGAACCCAGGAGCAGGAAAGACACACAACTAATATGACTCGAAAGGGCTTTTAATGCCAAGAGCAAAGCTAGAGAAGCCAGCAAACCACAACACTGCGACAATGACAGAGGGTTCAGAGCAACTTAAAAAGGGCACAAATCAGGAGCATATGAGAACCAGCTGTGAACACCTGAGAGCAGGGAGGGGAGGAGGGACCTCCAGGAGGAGAGCAGCTGAGCAGCAGGAGGCTTTCCTTGACAGAACCCCCGTCCCTAAGTCCGGCTACCAGACGGACCCCGACGAGGCTGATCTGGATGGAGACGATGGAAGCGAGCGATCATCGTGGGGTCGCAGATGTGGCGCGCAGGCACCCACTGGCGATCTGCTGGACCGTAGCCCTTCCAGTCGATCAGATACTGGATGCCACGTCCTACCCTCGTGGAGGCGAGGATCTTCTGGACAGTGTAGACCGGGCCACCGCCTACCATCCGTGGAGCAGGAGGGGGAGTGGGATCTGGCTGCAGGGGAGAGTCCCGAACGGGTTTTAGCTTACTAACGTGGAACACCGGATGCACCTTCATGGAGCGAGGCAGGTCCAGTCTCACGGCCACAGGGTTGATGATACGAGAGATGGTAAAAGGACCGATGAATCTGGGCTGCATCTTCCTGGAACCACCCTTCAGCGGGATATCCGACGTGGACAGCCACACCTTGTCTCCCACCCTGTAGTCTGGAGCAAAAGACCGTCGCCGGTTAGCCACCATAGCGAGACGTTCCTGGTTCCGTAGGAGCTCCAGCCGGAACCTGCTCCAGGTGCGACGACATCGTCTCACAAACGCCGCTGGCCCCGAGGAGGTCGCCAATTGCTCCTGGTGTGGGAACAAGGGAGGTTGAAAGCCATAGGCAGCCTGAAAGGGAGAGTACCCAGTAGAGTTGACCAGGGAGTTATGGGCGTACTCAATCCATGGGAGCTGCGAAGACCAGGTCTTGGGGTTCTTTCCACACATGGCTCGCAGCGATGTCTCCAGATCCTGGTTATACCTCTCTACCTGGCCGTTAGTCTGAGGATGGAAACCAGAACTCAGACTGACCTTGATCCCGAGGAGGTTGCAAAACTCCTTCCAGAAGGCTGCAATGAATTGGGGGCCCCGGTCCGACGTGATGCTCAGAGGAAGGCCATGAAGGCGAAACAAGTGCTGTGAAACCAGGGTGGCTAGTTCTTTGGCTGAAGGAAGTCTCTGTAGGGGTATGGCATGGGCTAACTTACAAAAACGGTCAATTATAGTGAGGATAACCGCTTTACCTCGAGAAACTGGTAATCCGGTGATGAAGTCCATAGCAACATGGGACCAAGGTCTAGACGGCACAGGTAGAGGGTGGAGTAGGCCGGCAG
>CM074498.1:24441823-24540268 GCA_037389245.1 Oryzias sinensis | reverse complement strand
GGGGGGGGGGTGGAGTGATACAGGAGGGAAGCCTGAACAACCATGATGGGGGACGTTAAAACGGCCGTCTCATCGAAACTGAAGGAAAACAGACAACACGACGGAGGGCGACCGGGATGAAGAGCACAGAGTGTTAAGCACAGGCAGGTAAAGATACACGCCACATCTTAAAGCAGGTGTCCATACAGAAGAGCAGCACTAGGTAGTATGTTGTACACAGACCCTCAGCACTCATGCACTCGCTTCCCTCGCTGTGCCGATGGAGGGGTCCCAGGTGACCCCGTGGGGAACCATTTGGGCACTGCAGCGGGCCACCAAAACAAAAGTCTGTCATTTATTCTTTCACTTCAGGGAAATAAATGGCTTTTATTTTGATAGTGGACCATCACAATAAAAGTCCATCACTCATTCTTTTAATTAGGTGAAAGAAATATGGCTTTTATTTTGACAGTGGACTGTCACAATAAAATTCTGTCACTAAATCATTTTTAATTCAGTAAAAGAAATATGGCTTTTATTTTGACAGCAGACTATCACAATAAAAGTCGGTTACGTTTTATTTTAATTTGGTAAAGAATTTGGCTTTTTTATAGGGGACCATCACAATAAAAATCTGTCCCTTATTGTATTAAGTGAAAGAAATATGTAATTTATTTAGACATCTTCCTATCACAATAAAAGCCCATGACCTGTTCCCATAATTAAGTAAAGTAACTGTGGCTTTTATTTTGACTGTAGGCCATCAGAATAAAAATCGTCCATTTATTCTTTCACTCCAGGAAAAAAAATTGGCTTTTATTCTAACAGTGGACCATCACAATAAAAGCCCGTCACCTAGTCTTTTAATTAAGTAAAATAAATATGGCTTTTATTTTGACACTAGGCCATTACAATAGGTCTATTATTTATTCTTTAATATCAGTGACAGAGTTTTTATTTTGACAGCAAACTGTTACATCAAAAAATTCTCACTTTTACTATTTATTTGGCTTTTTCGACAGCTGGCCATCACAATAAAAGTCAATCATTCATTCTTTCACTTGAAGAAATATGCTTTTATTTTGATATTGGATCATCACAATAAAAGTCTATCACTTATTATTTTAATGAAGTGAAAGAAATATGGCTTTTATTTTGACAGAGAACCATCACAATAAAAACCCATCACCTTTTCTATTAAGTAAAATAATAAGGCTTTTATTTTGACAGCTAGCCATCACAATAAAAGTCAATCACTGATTTTTTCACTTAAATAAATATGGCTTTTATTTTGACAGTCTGTCCAAATAAAAATCATGTTTCTTTCATTAATTCTCACCTATTAAGCAGGAAAAACTTAACAAGTGAAGGAGGTATTGGGGGCGGGGGTTGGGCGTAATTACAATAATTATTAAAGGTGGAATTAAAGTCCTATGTTGCCCAACATTTGGGAAAGAAAGCACGGCGAAAAGTAAAACAAAACAAAGACTTTCCAAGCTCACAATGCATAAGCACACTCTCCAGTGTAAAGAGACAAAAGCTGATATTTCCTGCACCCCCCCCACACAGTCGTCACGAGAATGCACGAGAGGTAAACTTTTTTTTTTCCTGGTTCGCTGAGGAGACCGGTGGGTGGGCGGGGCGGGTTCTACAGAGACCACAAACGCCTCAGAAGCTGGTTTTGTCACACCGTGGGATTGTGGGAAATGGGAGACGATGTCCTTCATTTTGAGTGAGGAGCAGAAGACGCCAGACGTTTTCGCTTTCTCTGGCATTAGTGTGGAAGTGAAATGGCGCGTGTCCCTGATTTGGCGCTGAAGTGTTTGGCTTTGTGAGTTCAGATCCTTGGAATGGTGGCAATAATGCTGGGCGGGGGCTTGAGGGGGTAAAATCACACGCTCATCGTCATGGTTGGAGAATACTGAGGAAACAAAGAGGAAGAACGTTACCCCAAACGGCAGCTCGAGTCCCAATGAAGAGATGGCGTCTTGCTGCGCGCAGGTTTACAGCGAAAACTTAAGGTCACCCTAAGATCAGCTATTTTCAAAGCGTTCCCAGTCGTCTTTTAATTATGATGATGCCGTTTTTAGACAGAAAGACGTGTTCAAAGTGTTAAAAAAGAAACTTGACTTCCTGTCTGGCGTTTGTGACGAACTGCGACAGATGAGAGGACACACTCACGTTCTCGCTCTGAAAGGAGTGGAGGAAGTTTCCACTTAGCTCTCCGTCGTCCCGCGGGGTCCCAGGAGGATTGCTAATGCCACTTAAATTGTTTGGAGAATTCTAGAAGAACACAAAAATGCGTTTTTTTTTCTTTTCTTTTCTATGTGCAGCACTTCACCTCACATCAAGATCAGCGTAAGCCTTCTGAACCGGAGCTTTAGGTTGAGTGTGTTGACATTCTCTCGACTAGCGTCACTCTTCAACCGTGTATGCAGGAACGCCATTCCAGAGGACTCCAACGCAGAGAAAAGCGCCTTCATGCAACCGCTTTACGTTAGTAACTTGTTGCACATCGGGGTTGCATAAGGTCACAAACCCGAAACAAGAGGCCACTTTGCTCTGCGTGGATTGTGTAAACGGTTATGGTGTGTCAAAGAGAACGCCTTATTTAGGCGTCGCTGGCGACATCTTCTGTGTTAACAGGTTTAGGTGAATGAAAAATCTGACTGTAAATTTGAATAAAACAAAATTACATAATTTGAAAACAGTTTTAAACTCCAAAGTCACTTTAAAACGGGAAAGAAATGTCGATTTAAAGAAATACTGACTGAAATCTTGTTTGGTAACCAAATTGAAGAAAATGTTTATTTCTAGCTGCTGCTGTTTTCTTTTTTTTTACAGTGTTCCTTCATTTATCTGTTCTAAAAATAACCTGCAACAGGTCAGATCTGCCAAGTAGAATTCCAGATTTTTTAAAGCTGTAAAGCCTTTTTACACTTTTCTCTCTCCTTTAAACTCTCAAAGTTCAAAGCTTCATACAAAAACAAGTCCTGGATTATAGAATGTAAAAGGTCTGATCGTGTTTAAAGATTTATGTACATATGAATCTGTACAGTAGAGACGGAAAAATGTTAAGTACACTGAAAAAAATCTGCGATCAGCTAAGCGAACGCTGCATTTTCAATTTTTTGGTTTTGTCAAGTTTTCTTCTTCACATTTAGTTCTTAATATATAGTGTCAGTTCAGGCTTTGTAGTTGCCCTGATTTTACGTGGGGGCGGGGCTTTGAATGCATTGGCGACTGATGGGGCATGATGGACATTGGGTGATAGAGGTTATGGTGACGTCATGTCCTGTACCAAACTTTGGGAGACCATCATCACTAGTGTAGGTCACATCAGAGGGACGACAACAACAGACGCTGTTCTGGCGTGAAAATGACGTCGCCACAACCTCTATGACCAGATGTCAATCATGTCCCAGTAGCCAATGTGCTCAAAGCCCCCCACACACACACACACACATAAAATGAGGCAAAAACAACAAGTCTAAAACTGTAAATTGAGAACTTAAAGTGAAGAAGAGAAAAAATGCAAATTCAAAACAACATTCGGTAAAAGTTTTAGGTCTATTTACAGCCTTAGTTTTTATCTATAGTTTTTATTAATCAAAGTATTTTTTTCAAGTTACCGGTAACTGTAATATTTTTGTCACGTTTACAATGCATACTTTTGAGTTTTTAACTGTTTTCAGATTTTATCTATTTTTTTTTTTGCCTTTTCCTTCACTTTAAGCTGATCCTGATTTGCCGCCACAGATCGGATTATGAAGACGGGACGGTTTTGCCGTTACCTTGTTCATTCCATCCAAATCACCAGATCCTGCAGGAGAGACGACAAGAAAAGAAGAAATGGGTTTCTGTGATTTCACTCCTCTCCTTAAAATGAGGAGAGCATATTAACAGCAGTGTGTTACCTAGTGATCCATTCATGTGGTGTGGTTCCATCCCAGCCATGGCTCCCAGGGGTCCATCAGAGCCGGGGCCCATTGGGAACTGCCAGAGGAAAAGGCATCATTACTTATCAGAGCCAGTGTGGCCTCGCTGTCCTTCCAGGTGGATCTGATTTAGTTTGTTCATCCGTTCCAAACGTTTCTTAAGAGTTGGACGTGAACTGTGATGGAGCCAACGTAAAAGAGAGTCATCCACAGGCGGACGCACTCCCAGCACACTCTGGACCAGAAGAAACCCAGCAGTGGTTTCTTAAACCGCCAAGGAACTCAGAGCAGAACAGAAGGGCTGCAGGTTTCAGGCTGATTTAGAGCAGCAGACGGCGTGCCGCAGCATCTAGCCATCATTTAGGACTTTTCTTTAAAGTCTATTTCTTATATTTTCATGGAAAATCGGTTTTAAATGTAAAAATGTAAGAATTCTAATTTTTATAAGAAAAGATCCACTTCTGGTCAATTTTAACCAAACGTATAAAAACAGTTTTTTTATTACTAAAAATAAAAAAATAAATTTTCAGTATACGACCAAATGTAACAAATCATTTTAAATAGACTTAAATCAAAACTTTAGCTGAAATGTTAGCATCAACAGTTCAAGCAGACTAAGGGCTTATATAAACTTTTGGGTTGTTCATCCTCGGGCCTCACCATAAACAACCCCAAAGCCGTATTTTGAGTCGTCTTACTTCCGGGTAGAAAAATGAACCATGAAAATAACTTAGACGGCTTATGGTGGAGAAATGGACATTCAATTCCCTAGCAACAGCTCTGGTGGACATTCCTGCTATCAGCATGCCAATTGCACGCTCCCTCAAAACTTGCGACATCTGTGGCATTGTGCTGTGTGATACAGCAGAAGATTTCAGAGTGGCCTTTTCTTGTGGCCAGTCTAAGGCACACCTGTGCAATAATCATGCTGTCTAATCAGCATCTTGATACGGCACACCTGTGAGGTGGGATGGATTGTCTTGGCAAAGGAGAAGTGCTCAATATCACAGATTTAGAGACAGATTTGTGAACAATATTTCAGAGAACTGGTTATTTTGTGTATGTGGAAAATGTTTCACATCTTTGAGTTCATACCATAAAAAATGGGAGCAAAAGTGTTGTGTTTATATTTTTGGTCAGTGCATATACGAATACGATTCTTCTTGAACGAATTCCTTTTCTGAGCACTTTATCACTTTCTGTTTATCCTGATATTTAATTTTACTTTGTGTTTTTTTAATGAAAGGAAATCAAATCAAAGAGCTTTATTGTCCAGACGTTTTTCTGCTTTTAACTGGTTTTAATTAATAAAATATTTATTTTAAAAACAAAAAAACAATGGAGATATCTGGAAAGAACAAAGTCGAGGTTTGTTGTAGAAAAGCGGCATCGTTTTTGCTCTGTTCTGAGTTTTTTTTTTTTTTTTCAGTTCAGTTGCAACAAGATACGGCTAAGGTTAATGTGTGTATTGATCAGTTTTATCCGACCAATTTCCACCATTATGCAATGTTGTGAAAGACGAGAGCAGGTTAATACAACACAAACACGTCTGAGGTCTTTCTGGGAAGAATAAAAGTATGAAAACGGTGTTCATGAAGGGGTGTTTCCTGGTTTTGCAGCTGAAGTGTCTAAACTAACACTAGAATTGTTGTTTTCTATGACAAAGATGGCAGCTCTTACCACATACATGTAGAAAGTGAAATTCCTAACAACACATTGATAAGGTTGAGCTCTCACATTATTTCGGTTTCCAGGTCCAGTGTTGATCATGGTGTACAGGTTGTCGCCAGAGTTGTTCGAGTCTGGAAGAGGCCAGACGTCACAGCGTGAGTCTCAAAAGACGAGCAGAAGTGTTAAAAAACTGAGGGAAGTTCTGACCTGCTGGGCTAGGCATGATGGGAGTTCCTGGAGGACCCCCACCTCCAGATGGCCCCTATGGAGAAGCAACCACAAACATAAGGAAGAACTATTTTTTAGCATCGAGGTCTCTGTGGAATAAAAATGTTGTCGGGATAAAGTTCTCACCCCGTAGGCGCCAGGAGAGGGTGATGAGTAAGGCATCTGAAAGCAAAGAAACAAGAGTTTTAAGCCTTTTTCGGACTCGTCCATCATTTGATCATTTTAATCCGATTATGAAGGTCTGTCCGGCTCTGACACATAACACCATATCCCACATTAGAACTGCACAGGCGAGACGCGGGAAAAGGTTCTGTTTGGGCATCATTACTCACAGAGTTGGCATTGTTGGGATTGGGCCACGGTCGACCAGTTCCAGGGCCCCTGGATGGTGAGACATTTGTTAGTGCTTTCATTTTTCTGCATTTCCATGCATCTGTTTGTGAAGGCAGCTCACATGTTTACTCCTGGCATGCCGGGGCCCATGCTGTTGTGTGGGGGCCTCATCCCACCACCGAAGCTCTGAGGAGATCAAACACGCTCTTGAAAAGGGACGTTTTTAAAAATGGAGAACACATGGAAAAGACCACCAACAGAACGTGTTGGGGCCTTACCTGAGGGCCAGGCCCCATGGGCCCCATGCCTCGGGGGCCACCCATCCTCTGCATTTGCCCCAAAGTCGGATGACCTATAAAAGGCAAAAGAATTTCATGGGAACTTTCTTAGAAACGGGACGTTTGAATCCTTTGCAGACATAGTTGCAGACTGGTTTTTACCTTGTCGTGTCGGGTCCATGTTGGGTAACATGGGATGGGGACCCGGTCCTCCACCTGGGGGCTACCAGGTGAACACAAGACAAAATAAACTTCTGATTCAGATACAAGTAATGAGCCTCTTTACCAAACATCTAATCTTTATTAGATTTCTTAAGCAGATGAAAAAAAGCCATTTGAAAAAGATCGTATTTGTGACGTAGAAAATATTGTGGGCGGGGCCACAAGCTCCCTGCTCCGCTTTGCTCTGATCCATCCAACTTTCATGGACCGGGTCTATGATACTATGTTCTAGAAAACGACAAAAGTTTTTGCTAATAATGGCATAATAGGCGTAAAAAGAACACTGGAAAATAGATCAGAAGATAATCGGAGAGGGACTTGAATCTGATACCAATAAAAAATTACATTTCAGAATAAAACTGGGATTTCTCTCAAAATGCGAATAATTGCTGTTATGTATCTGCGTGTATCCCATTTGATTCACAGTTTTACATTTGCACATGTGTCAACAAAACTATTTCTCCACAAGGCATTTCTTTTGGAGAAATATTTGTCCCTACATTAGCAAAGCTAACGCTACAACTGTTAGCGCCGCATTGTTTGTCAAAAACAGGTCTGACGTCAAAATTAACAGGACCTTTAAAAGTAATTTTCCTAAATAAAATCAGATAAAAGACTAAAACATGTAGATTGGGATTTTCTGATTGAATTCTGACAGATTAAAAATATGTGATAAATAATTAAACAGCTTAAATGTTTGTGAACAGTTACTTTTCTTCACATACCTGGTTGGCCATCCTCATGGGGGGGCCTCTTGGTCCTCCAGCAAAGCGAGGCGACATGAAGGACTACAACAAAAGCAGAGTTGCTCCTTGAGAGTTGAACAGAGAGCAGACATGTTCAGTGGAAGATCCACTGCAGTTTCATTTAATCCCAATTCAAGCATAAGCTGAGATGAAGGCGAAAGCATGACGTGACGCACCGGCTTCACCAGGTGAGTGCAGACGCCAAAACCGCAGGAAAAGAGGAGGAGCGAGGAAGAAATGCAGCGTTTACCTGACTGTGAGGTCCCATCATACTGTTAGGGGGAGGAGGCTGGGGGTGAGGAGAGCCCTGAGGACCAGGAGGACCCTGCAGAGTCACTCGAATTTAAGACGCAGGGGGAGGACAGGACAGGAGGGGGTGGGGGTTGAGATGAAGAGGAGAAAGACGGTGCGAGAGAAAGCAGAGAGAGGGTTACTGCAGGCCAGAGGACAGCTGGAATGCAAGAACAAAGGTTTTGGGCCAAATACACAAAAATAATGCGCCAACGTACAAACAGCAAACAGTTAAAGTGGAACTAGGCAGAGGGGAAGAAGCAAATGAAATTCCTGAAGAAAAGAGACAGAGATAGGGAGGATGTGTGTCCTTCTGCCTGTCAGTCAAAAACACTGAGAAGCCTCCTTCATGCAGCGTGTTATCAGTGCTAATTTCCTTCAATTAACAGCATCAATTAAGCTCTGTGCAATTAGCTTCATAACAACACTAAACACCACCATGTTAATGTTGCTCATCTGAGAGTGAGGGCTGTAATTAAGCCTACGCCGTTGCCTTTTTCTCCATGAAAAGCATGAGAGTAAATGTGTTCAAAATGTCTTCTGGTATTAGAATGATAGCAGTGACTCACAGCGCTTCCAGTGCATTGTAAACCGGATGACACAGTTCACTCGGGGGCTAATATTGCAGTTTTATTCTGCTTCTAATGAGTCAGGTGTCTGCAAAGACTTCAACTTCCTGAGGTGCTGATATTCTTTTCACAATTTCTTTAAATCTTTCTTTTGACAGTGTATTGTGTTCTGCATCCTGATTGGCTGTAAAACATAGCAATCGATCTCCTCAATTTGCTGTGTCTTGTGTTCAGCTTGATAGATTTAAGTTAATCTATCAGCGCTATCTGGACTTATATATGTAGATACATATAAGGTGACCATTTGTTAACCCCGTACAGGCCAGGCAGTAAATATCAAGGTGGTAGACCACGCAGTGAACCCGTAGAGAGAAAATGTTCATGATCTTTTTCTACAGTCATGCTGCTGGCAACAGATCGTAGTGAACACTTCAACATGTAAGGATGAAAGTAGGTGAGATGCAGGCGTGTCGTACCAACTTTTCATTTTTTTTCAGCCCCCCCCCCCAAAATCCTGTGGACTGCAAAAGGAGCCCGTTAGTGCTGTTCACGTGATACGTGCACGCTCCTTGCTACAGCCTGACTGTTAAATTTGAGGAAATTAGACAATCCGAGTGCAGTTTGTGTGGAGATCCTACAGGCGTCCATAGGCACTTGTGTATTAAGTGCACACCCGTGTGTGCGGCTTTCACGCGTGGTCATAACTTACTAATGACTACAGTGTGGCGTAAGGACGCTGTACAACAGCATCACCCATTATCCTTACGAAAACTTCATAATACACATACCACACGCACGATAAGGGTTCGTTCCATTTTCATGACGTCCCTTGAGCTGACCGTACGAGCCTCAAGGGAACTGCCCGACACACCTGCAGTCCTCTTAAGATGCAGCCGCTCCTCTCTACGACCCTCCACAGACCCGGACAACACAAAACCCGCAGAACCTGCACGGGTCCACCCACCAAAGGGATGCATGTGAATTTTTCTACAAAAGTTTGAACTTTGAAAGTTCAAACAAGAGAGAAAAGTCTGTTCGTGTCAGTGAATGAAGTGTGATGGATTTACAGCCTTAAAACATCTACAGTTAAATCTGACTACTTTGTGGATTTCATCTATCGCGGCGGGTATTTTTAAAATACAACTTTTGATAAATGAGGGATGGCCGCTTATGCACAGAGATGGAAAGAGCTGCATGCAACACATCAAACAGACACTGATGGGTTTGTTGGAAAACAAGTTCAATCATTTGTGTCCTTTCATGAAAATGATATTTATTATAATTTCAAAGCTATTGAACTTTAAAAACAGGATGAGCCAAAAACCGTTCTTTAGGTAAATATTTGCCTTTCGGATGACTTACCTGGAAAAAGCCTGGCGGCATAGGCCCTCCTGGCATCCCCTCACCAGGGGGCATTCCTCCCATCACAGGGCTGGGGGCTGCTGCTGCGCTCTGAGAAGAAGAGGCAAACGAGAACATGAAAACCTCCCACTGTGCTTCATTTTGTCAGCTGACTTTAAGACTTTCTTCTGTTTTTTTTAAAATCATTTAACGTTTGTATCAAAGAAAGGTGAGAAGGCCCATCTTTGAAATGGGACAGTTATTGGTGCACAAAGGTGAACACGGTTCCACAAAATCTCTTTTAACACTTAACACAATTTAACAAACTGCCCTGCCGCTTTTGGAGACCTCAGTGAGGGTTTAATGGGGTCTTATTGAGGTCTGAGCCCTGCTGATTAGGATCCAGCAGATCAGATAAATATCAGTGGGATGCACCGAGTCAGTGGCTGCAAAGTGCTGCTGCACAGCAGGGGTGAGCGGGGCCTATTTCCTGCTCAAACCACAGCCCTAATTCACTAATGTGCCATTTGCTTTGGTCACACGCTTCTAATTGACTGAATTTTTCTTCCCTGCAGCTGAAGCAATCTGAGATGAGCTAATGTCTTCTGAGCTGTGGGGTTTAGCTTCCAGAGAACAGCACCCTCCCTTCCATTTGTTAATGCACCGCCTG
The DNA here is from genome assembly GCA_037389245.1 of Oryzias sinensis. Lineage (NCBI taxonomy): Eukaryota > Metazoa > Chordata > Actinopteri > Beloniformes > Adrianichthyidae > Oryzias > Oryzias sinensis. The sequence goes on along the minus strand of CM074498.1, from coordinate 24,530,002 downwards.
CTCATCCTGAAGCACAGATGCAGGCAAACAAGCAACAATCACAAACATCAGCATCCACGCTCACATGAAGCTCTGAAGCCTCCATGCAGACCTGCATCCCCCCTCCAACAGCCAACACACTCCCTTTTATCGACTGCACCTTCCCTAATTATATCAGCTCAGACTGCTCCTGCATGGCTCTGTGTGAAATTCCTCAGTGGGAGCAGAAGTGAGACCAGCAGGAAAAATCGCATCTGATCAGATTTGAGCGGCACCGTGACATGGGCACCCCGTTTCCCACCCCCTTTCGCTGGGTGGTGTTACAGGACGGTGCAGAAAAATCAGCTAAGTGCAAAACAGACAAATCCTTCAGGCAGAAGCAGCGTGGATGCTGCAGATATTTCTGTGAGGGAACCGCAGCTTTACCTCAGAACCAAACTAGTATGAAATAAAACACTGAAATGGAATGTGAAAAACAGAACAGAGCTAAAACCTACTTTGAAAAACAGTTCAAACTGTTAAAATGAAGCAAACTACCCTTTAACAGCAAAACCAATTTTTAAAAATAGGATTTAAAGACCCACTTCAATGAAAATGGTGTTTTTAACATGTTCTCGTGGCTTTTTTCTGATGACGGAGGACATTTATAAAGAAAAGTATGATTAAACTATGAAACTATGTCCTTGAAAACAACACCGATTTGGGGATTTCGGTTAAATTGGCATCGTTATTATTTAAAGGATCACTGGGAACACTCAATAAATCAGAAGATCGAAGTGGGATTTTTATTTATTTGATTCTAAATGGATCTAAAAGGAAAAATTATATATTTTCTGTGATACTGTTTAAAAAAATAAAACAAAATCAGAAGTTTTTATATTTTTCAGGATAGGTAGCTTAAACACCTAGAAACCACCTGATTTTTCTGCAGTAAATACTGTTCACATAACGACAAAGGAGAAAAGAAAAAGTTCCAAAGTTCAGAAATAAAATATTTAGAGATTAAAACTGAATTGCAAAAACTTCCCATTTTGTTGTTTACTTAAGACATTTCATTTTTTGTTGAAGGTGTTAATTTTATTTTTAGCTTATTTTAAGGATAAATTGAAAATGATGAACTTGTGACTTGCATTACCTACTAGTGTTTTACAATGAACTATTTTATAGCATTCGTCTAAAAACAAACGTATAAACTCAGAAAATGGATGATGAGTGTATTTATTTAGTTGAATATAAATATAGATCACGTCTGCTACAGCTTTTCACCTCATAGTTTCACCTTTTTTTGGCTGGAATTAACTGAGCATAGTTTATTTAAACAAACACTGTAAAGCAGTTTATGGTCCTTTTTCCTGGGCGAGATGCACCAGATTCAGCTGCTTTTGCTTTAAAGTCCCACTCTGATAATCTTCTGATCTATTTTCCAAGTGTTTCCAGTGGTCTTTTCATTATGATTATGTCTTTTTGAGACAAAAATAAAAGGACCTGTGTCCTGTGTAGCAGTGCAACAAAATGGCGAGCAATGTCAGCCATTTCTAGCCGTACTGTTTAGATCCAGATTTCAGTTCAGACAAGGAAAACAAAGACGTTCATGGATCTGTTTGTCTGCAAATAGATGCGCCAGAACGGGGCGGAGTAGTTTGTGGACCGCCCAGCGTATATTTTACATCACAAATATGATCTTTTCAAACGACATTTTTTCATCTGCTCCTGATATACAGTGATTTGAACAAAGAAATGCTCAGAAATGCACTTTTGAGCTGAGGTTTCTTTTTATGTCCACCATTATCAGAGAAATGCCATAAGTACATATTAAAAACACCAAAAACACAATTTTCACCAGAGCGGGCCTTCAAAATACAAAATTATTATTGATGTTAACCCCATTAACATTTGGAAATGAATTAGATAACATGATTTATTACAGATATTGGACATCTAACAGCTTCCTTCCTGCTTTATAAATGAACATAACGCCGTTTGCTTTATGGGCTCTTCTCAAAGCTGTCAGGAAGCTGCTTCAGGTGAGACACTCCCAGTTACTCAAGGTAGAAACGGCCACTCATGTTTTTCATAAATTTGAAACTGTTCTTTGCTATTACATTTAATTTAATCGCACGTCTTTCGTTGGAAATCTCATATTTACTCTAAGACGACCAACTCAAAGCTGCTACTCCTTTGCTACGTTTCTAAAGCCAACAAAACCACCACAGCTGTTCAGTTAAACTGCAGCAGAACGGATGCACATATAAAACAACTTGTTTTTCAAGATTAGAACTGCCCAGACAAGTCATGTCCAAATGTGAGCTGAAGGATGATCTCAGGACTACAACCAGAGCCGCACAACAAACTGACAGTCATTTTCTTCTGTCTGGCTGGAAGAAACAAACAAGGACAATCAAACTGTTACCATCAAATCTGTGACTATTAATAACAAAAACATCATGTCTCATTCATAAATCTGATTAAAACATATACATACTGAAAATTCTCCATCTATGCCACGTTTGGGTGTTTTAAAAATTTAAATGTAAGCATTCAATGATGCAGTTTTGATCAACCGTCTGAGGCTTATTCCTGTTCCAAAGATTCTGCAGCAGCACAGATACAATCAGGGAACACGCAAAATTAAGATTGCTTCTTGTTTTGTGGTTTTCCTGTTTAATTGCAGACATTTAAAAAAGGGTTCTTATATGTTGGCTCAGATGCACGCAGGCTTGCGCAGCTGGGTAGTGAGTGGGCATGCGGGAGCAGCGCTGCATTTCTCCTGCAGGCATAATGGAACCGCTTTTCTCCTCTCCCAACATTCTTGCCGTTTCAACGGCACAACATGGATGTGCACCCGTGTTCTGCTGAGAACCGGACAGTTTGTGTATCAAAGAAGAGCAAAGAAAAAATATAGCGTTAATCTGTTGCACCATAGGTTAAATCCGCAGACGTATATAAAACAGCATTTACAGGCTACATAAGCAAAGACGTTTACAATCATAAACAGGAAACAAAAATAAAATACAAAAGTATATGTTAAATAGAATATAAATCAAAAGATTTTTTAACAAATGCTTTGGTGCCAATCAGGGCTAGGCACTAAAAAAAATAGTTTGAATTTGTTGTTTTAGAAGATTTATTTTATGTGAAAACATTTTGAGATTTTTGGGGCGTCTTGATATTCCCATTTCTCGCAAGGCGCAGATGTGAAAATGGCAGCTAGCAAAGAGGATCTTGTTCCGCAAGGAAAAAAAAAGAAAGCTTGTTCCACGAGGCACACAACTATGGTTTGCGTAAGCGAGACAATAATGATCCCCCCCCACACACACACACACACCCACTTCTTTCGTTTTACCTATGTGTAGCGTTTAGTTTGGGCTGATATAAAGCTGTGAGGATTTTTAACAGGATCCAGACAGAAGTGGAGGATAAACTTGCTGGAGTTACAGTTACAGCAACAACCAGAAAGTTTAATCCAAGTGTAGATCTGGAGACAGTGTTGTCCTTAGACAACGATGCTATGCCAATGAGATGTCCCGTCGACCAACATTCAACCATGACCCGGTTTAATGTCAGACAAGTATTTTCCCGGACAGGAGTTCAAGACATGCCAGATAGATAAAGAAAATACAATTATTTAATAGGACATAACATTTATAACAGACAGGAATCCACTTTATATGCATTCGTGTCTTATCAGAGAGCCGGTATTAATTTCATTGACTTCAAAACCAGTTTGAAGGCTGTTCCTACCAAAGTGCTCTACCAAGTGCATCTAGCATTTCTCTTTATAAGATGCTAAAGCTAGGGTTAGCTCACAAAACATCTACAACCCTGTTCTGAAAATATTTTTAGACCTTGACCATTACCTCAACGGATATAATGAAAATGGAACGTATCATTGTTGTGTGTGTGGCAAAAGTATTGTGAAGTATTCGCAAGGATAATGAAAGTTACACGCAAAGGTGATGCTATCATACGATGCCCTTACGCCACACTCTAGATCAGGGGTCGAGAACCTATGGCTTGCGAGCCATATCTGGCTCTTTTGATGGCCACATCTGGCTCGCAGACAAATATTTAATTATTAAAAAAAAGTTTCACTAGACCAGTCCTTCTCGTGCGATGCGATGCCAATGGGGCGTAGTAGTAGCGGTGCTTGGAGAAAAAAAATCTGGGGCACTATCGGTTTATCTGTTCTATCACAGAGTTTGTAACAGCCTGAATCCTGCGAATTGCCGTCTCTGCAGCTGCTGCTGCCGTCTCCGAGAAAGAGCCCCAAATGTTTGAGAAGGAAAAGGGGAGGGATAGTGGGCTTAGGCAGCGAGGTGAAACGACGCACTGGTTGTCAAAACACTGCAGCGTGTGAGTTTGTGTACTGACAATGTTTGGCTCCACGTCTGGATGTGAGCAGTCTTTCTCACATCTAAAGAACATTCAGACCAACCTACGATCACGTTTGACTGATGGAAGTCTCAACGCCTGCATGAAGCTAAAACTCATTACATATAAACCAGACTAGACCATCAGCAAAACCACCATGCAGCACCAGAAGTCACATTAATGGTAAGAAATACTCATCAATTATTGGCAACAGCATAACAATGTTATTAAAAAGAATCCACAGACTTAATGTACTTTACTTTGTGTTGAAATTACATCAAATGCACACATTGACATGTATTTTTAGTTTTAAACATATTGTACTGGACTGAGTTGGACTGGGTGGCTGTTGGGTCGCATTCTAAGTTCCAGAGTTCATTGAACGCATCAAACAGAGATGCTGGTTGGCCCTCAGTTCTGTCGCTCAGCCTGTTGTTGGGTAGTTTGGACCAATAGGGTTCAGCTATGGGCTGAATAAGGGAAATAGGAGGACTGGAGCGGGAGCGGGGGAATAAAAATTTGGGGGGAGCGCTCTCGGCGGGAGAGATTTAGGAGTTGCTGAATAAGTTGTACAGCGTTGGTTACAGTTTGCAGTAACCAGGATAAAGAACCTTAAAAGAGATTAGGTCTCCGTGCCTCAGTGTGGGAAAGGGATGCTACAATATTGTTTGGCTTTCACAAAATTACATTTAAAAATATGTGGTGTTCATGGCTCTCTCGGCCAAAAAGGTTCCCAACCCCTGCTCTAGTCGTTATTAAGATGCAAGTCCTGGCACCTAACTGACCAGGCACAAATGCTGGACGCAACGGGTGTGCACGTGAAATGGAGTGCCTGTAGGATGTCCACACAAACTACACAGATTGTCTAATTTTCTCATTTCTAACAGACTGTTCTATTCTATTCTTATATTTTGCAAAAAAAAACTGAAAAATCTGGCTGAAAAAACCCCCTGAGATTATCATCAAACTGCAAAAGCTTTTACTTACTTTAAGGTATGAGCATATAAATTACAATAAAACATAATATGATGTCCAAATGTGTTTAGAATACACGAAAAAGCTGTAACCAGAGTAGCACAATTTGTTAAATATTATTTAAGGAGAAATATCATGATTGGGTTTGGTAGGAAACCTGGTGAGGAACATGGCTGATATGCTCCTGACATGCTTTAAGCCCACCTAAAATTACTTAAAAACACTCTCGCTGCTCCAGTTGGGTTACTGCATCAAAACCTGTTTTTGCAGTGATGACCTCAGGTCTCTGTTGACTCTTGTTCAATCTGCTTTGCGCTTGTCTGTTAATGTGAAGGGATCTCGTTGAGCGAGCTTTTGCCATAACTTAAAAACCTCACAGTCAGAGTCTGCTTCAACACACGTTTGTCCTGAATGTCTTATTAGTACCACGACTTCAATGCACAAGAAAATTATTCATGCAACCACCCGGGTCAAAACATGAGTAAACTACATAAAAATGAGTTCTGCGACAAAGTTAATAGACTTGATCAGGTGAACATGCTTCAAAGGGTTAACAGAGAGAACAGCTTCAAATCTGCCAGAGGGACCCATCAGGAAAACAGTCACATGAATGCCACTAAAGTGTTTTACAAGTCCGTCCACAAGAATGATCAACAAAACACTTCTGAGGTTCACATGTTTGACTCACTTCAGGGCTTTAGCACAGGGGTGGGCAATTCCAGGTCTCGAGGGCCGGTGTGTCTCCATGATTTCCAGATAGTCTTGCTCTACTCACAGCTGATTACCTGGTTCAGGTGAGTCCATCCAATAGTATTGTCCTACTTATGGCTGATTACCTGGTTCAGGTGTGTCCATCCAATAGTATTGCCCTACTTATGGCTGATTACCTGGTTCAGGTGTGTCCAGCCAATCAGAACATGCCAGAGAAGGGCATGTTGGAAAACATGCAGGAATGGGGCCCTCAGTGCCCACCTCTGCTCTAGCAGGTTTACACCATTGACTGAGAACTGGACTGACTAAGGCTGGCTTTACACTGCAGGTCTTGATGCTCATATCCGATTTTCTAACTATATCCGATTTTTTTGACGACCCGCTTACATCATCTTTTAAAAGTGACCCGTATCTGATTTTTGCATTTACACTATACAATGCTGAAACTATCAAACGTAGACGTTCTGAGGACTACGTAGCAGTATTTCCGCATTCCGCGGACCTCCTTCAGACTTTTGTGATTGCGGTTGTCATGGAGGCAAGGCGGCGACGGAAGGAGGCGTTGCCTTGGGCGCTTCTGAGGGGATGCACGGGGGAGTAAAAAGGAGAGCTGCTCGGCTCTCTCTGAGTTTTGAATGAGGAAGTGTTTGCAAACGGTGTGCTGTCCGAACAGTTTGATCCAAGTGTTGAACCTTTCCTGCGCGATGACTTCTCTTTTCTGACCGCGGTCAGAAACGCACGGGAGATTTCCTCGCGGTTCTCTTTTCCGTTCTGAACCCTCAGCCTCCAGAGTGGGCTAAGAGACTCCAAAACTTTTTGGGGAGACACCTTCTTTTTAATTTACGGTTCTCCGACAGTCCCCCGCTCCGCGCTCACACCCCCGCGCTCACAGGAGAGAGGGGGGGCTCTCTCCTTACACACACACACACGCAAGCACGCGCTCACACACACACATGGTCCCCATCATACACGCCCCCTAAAGAAATAAACGGCTTCTAGCCTGCTGTTCCATAGCAACGGTGTCCCTCTTCATTAGTTACCGTTTGCGACCGGACCGGACATAACAGCGGTTTCCAACTACGGTCTGAAGCCTGAGGCTGAAAGGTAACACGCTGACAGCAAAATCAGCGCACAAAAAGCACCTTAATAAGTCATGTGATCTCAGTTGGTGGTCTCCTGAGTTGACGTCACTGACGTACGACTCGCATTTACTGGGGAATATCCGATTTGTCTGCTTACATGGCACACGGAAATGCACGTATCCGATTCGTTTCCGATTTATTTCCACATATGAGAGAGGCCTGTATCCGATCTGAGAAAAACGGAATCCATGCGCTTTTGTCCTGCTTACACATTCACCGATCATATCCGATCTGTGCCACGTGAGAGGAAAAAATCGGAATTGGGTCACTTGAACAATGCAGTGTAAAGGCGGCCTAAGTGTGACGTCTGGCATAGAAAATGGTTTACTTGCAGCTCCCACCAAATAAAATCAATGTAGTCGCCTTTTTCGTAATACAGATGCCGCCATGTTTAATTATGCTACACAATCACTTCCATAGAATAATTTGAAATACAGAAAAAATACCATGAACATTTTTTTGAATTATCAATAACATGGTTATTCTGACCAAGAGAATGATTGGGTAACAGATGTTTATTTCTTGATAGAAATCTATGGGAATTTGGTTTCTTGGAGCCCTCAGGTAGTTCCTTTTTGGAATGCCACAGGGGGGAAGGGCCACTTCGAGTGTTGTAATTGAAAGAATACTGTCAAGTCTCCAGCAAAATTATGTTTACCTGACCCAGAATACTAGCCTCCCTGCATGAACAGTCTTCTGGCTGAATATTCAATTTTTTAATTAGAGACAACAGTTATGTTACAACTGGAGAAGCTGTGAACGCAAACCGTCTCTGCTAAATCTGTTAGTTTCCCCACTGAGGGATGAATTTCTGGCGTTCTCATAGCATTAGGAGATTCCAGAGTAAAAAAGCTTTATATCTTCTAAAATACAGTTTTGTCTGTAGGGATTTTAAATATTTACTCACCAGAATATTATGACCAACAAATTGTTTGCTAAAATACAACAAACCATGAAACATTAAAAAAACAACCTCCAAAGAATTAAGCAATGACATCTGCATCCAAGCTAAGATTTTCCTCTTGACATAAATAAGGCTACGTTCACACTGCAGGCTGAAACGACCCAATTCCGATTTTTTTTTGCCCCTATAAGACCTGTATCTGATCTTTTCATGACAGTCTGAACGACACAGATCCCATCTTTTCAAATGGGATCCAGGCCACTTGGTTATGTGGTCCTGAACTCGATACGTATTCGATCTTTTCAAATGTGACTGCAGTCTGACCGGCCAGGCCACATCAATCCGACCCGTACATCATTGATACACTACAAACGTCATAATTCTGCGTTGAAGTAGGCGGGAACTAGAACATAAACAACAACCATGGCGGACGATGCTGCTGAGACCAGTCAGTGGAAGGGAAGCGAGGTCACCGATTGGATTCAGATTTAGGGTGACAGTTCTATTCAGGCCAAACTCCAGGGCCCTTATCGCAACGGGGTGATTTTAAAAACAATTTCCAGCGAAATGGCCGAGCGTAGTGTTGAACCTTTCCCACCATGACTTTTTTTCCCTCCCTTTTCGACCGTGGTCAGAAGCGCGGGGGACCCAAGGCAGATCCTCCTCCGGGGTTCACTTCCCCGTTCGGACCTTTAGATTCTCCAGATTGGATTTATAAAGAGTCAGTAGCATTTATTCTGGGCGAAGCCTTCTTTAATTATCGTTCTCCTTCCTCCATAACACACAACATGAATGCGCCCCACACTGCCCCCGTCATTCTCTAGTACCCCGCTGCACGCGCTCTCTCTTGCACACACACGCCGCACGGCCCCAACACATACACATCCCCATTCCACAACAGTGGGTACAGACGATCACGGCTCCAATGCCTTCTTAAAATGAGAAGATTGTTATTGTGCTGGTTCCTTTGTGAAAATAAATGTAATAATGCAAAAAGACCTCCGCTGTTGACAACACTGTTGTTGACATCCATTGGTAACGTTAGCAACGTCCGCAAACGAGTGACGTTGTTCACCGTTGAGTACTCTTCTGCGCATGCGGGTCACTTCTGGGTCATTTCACGGTCACAAAAATTCGCATTTAATTGGAAATGTTGCTTTTTTCAAAAAATCGGAACTGAGCATTAGGCCATGCAGTGTGAACGTAGCCTAAGTTAGTCTCCTTAAAACCCCATAAATCAAGATTGTAAAAACATTTTCAGATGGATTAAAAAAGCTCATGCACTAAAGTCATGTGTGTAATAAAAACATTTTATACCAGAATATCTTGCATCAAAAAAAAAAACTATATTCACAGATGAAATCTTTTGTTCTGATGGTTTACAGCCTCGTTTATCAGTTGACAGTTTGCTCAAAATGCAAAAATATCTAGTTGACATTTGTCAGTTCTGTGGACAAACCTTCTTCTGGATAGACAAGATCCACCAACAAAACGTGAGGCTCCACTTGTCAGTTTGAGGGAGTGTCCTTAGTGAATTGCAGTATGAATTTAAATTATTTTCCTGACAGGAATGATGACTGTTTCGGTGTCATGGCGTCATAGAGAGATTGTCATCCCGAATATATGCTCTTTAACAAATGAACAGAAATATTTCTCACACTGGGTGTTTGAAATGCATAGAATTTAGTTTTTATTCAATGTATATTCAATGACGTAGGTTTAGAACAGCCAGGATATTCTGACAGATTAAAAACAGTTTTACTCCAAATGATTAGAATCTCTTATCTCTGCTCTTATTTAACCAGGCAACCTTGTGTTCACGCTATAGTGAACTGCACCAGGATTCACCTGCAAAATCGTAACTTAAGACAGACCAGGTTAGGCTAGTTTGGTGTACAACCATTGACTGTTAATGAGAACTGGATTTGAGTGGCCTGTCTTTCATTCAAGTGACTGAATAATTAGGCAACTCTTCGGCAGCAGTTATGTTGGTTTGATTTTAAATCTTTGAAGAAGAGATAATAATCTACATTTACTTAAAACAACAAAATATGTTCATTGTTGACAACATTTAAGTTGTCAGGTTTTATCGTTTATTCAGAAATTGTTGAATTACATCAATTAACCTTTTCACTAAATAAAACTATACTTTCCATCACAGTTTTAGATAAATGTCTGGACTATTGTTGTGTGGTTCTTTACTCCTGCTGTCTGGCTCTGATATAATGAGACAAGAACAGCCTTTAGCTTTTGTTGTTCTGCTTTTAGGAAGCCCATTCTTGGAGTGACGTATACACACGCGCACACACACACAAGCACACAAAGTATTTAGGTATTGACCACAAAAATGTTCCCTGGCAGAGGAGCAGAAAGTGTTAGGCAGACTGAGAGGCTTTGTGAACGGTGAGTTTCCAGACATGTTATGCCAGATCTTTATCACATCCCTCTGAAGCCCACAGCTGTGCTCAGCGTACAGCCTGATGCTGCTTCTGCTCAGAAGCCTCTTTTCCACACAGGCCTTCTGCTACCAGAAACGAGCAGATGTCTCTGTCTTGCTTGAGGCTACCAGCTCTGGTTTGGGGCCTCCGTTACAATCACCCGGGGGAGCTTCTGGGCAGACCGCCCTTCCCCTAAATCATGATTCAGCATATATATACGTGTGTTCTTCAAACCATGAGGCTGTCTCTGCCAAACAAACACCTGAATCACTGACACGGGTTACAAAAGGGCAGAATGGCGGCGGATGTTCTCCTTTTGCAAAAACAAAGGGGGCGTGGGGGCAAGGGGGATGGGCAGCATGAGGAGCAAAGAAAGAACTTGGATGACTCTTGAAGGAAAAATACACAGAAAGAAGACTAAAAGTGTGTTTCAAAGAAGCTGAGGGAGATGTGATGTAGATGTTCGTGCTACAGCGAGGACCACCCAGCTGCAGACCCCAGAGCGTCTGCTCCTAACAGCTTCTCCCTCTAAAAACAGAGCCCTCACAACCAGCCAACATGTTTAGCTTGTAAATGTTTAACCATTAATCAACACCATAAAAGCCCATTCTGCATCCTGACTGGACGGCAACCCCCCCCCCCCCCCGTCCCTTCTCATCTCCACACTCCCATCCCCTCCTCTTTTTTATTCCCGCCGCCGCTCTGCCGTGGTGGATGCTGGGCATATGCCACAACGCCACTCCCTTTTCCTTTTCTAGTCCGACTTCAGCGCTGTGACAGCCATCAATCAGCCGTTCCGCCACAGCCACGGAGCCCTTGCGGGGTGGGGGTGGGGGGGTTCAGTCAGCCCAGTATGGATGCTGGGGGGGGGTTTACAGGGCTGGTTAGCAGAGCAGAACTCACCTCCCCCACTTAGACAAAAGGAGAGGGTCCAAGGACTAGTGCTATCCACGCACACAGACGAGCAGTGGCTTGACCCCCCCCTCCAATGATCACAAAGAGAGGCAACATTCAAGCAAAGGGCAACCACAATATGTCAGAGAGAACTAACCACACAGAAGCTCTCAAGCAACACCGCATCCAATGGCAATACACTGTTCCTTCATATGCTTAATGTATCACATGGTCTGAGGTAAAGGCGACCATAGCATCCATTTCTCTGATGTATTCCTGATCTTTTTTGTCTATAATTTCAACAAATACTCCAACGAGGGGGCTACTAGTAAATACAGACTTCAATCTACATAGAAATAATCGTTGTTCAATATTACATGTCAATTTTAAAATAAACAACTCAAGATAGAAGCAGCCGAGGCCAGTTATGGCTGCTTCTCAAACTAAACGTGCAGTTCCCCTTCTTAAAGACTCACTCCCATTAAAAAATTGTGGTTTTAACATGATCTTGTGGCATTCTTCTGGTAATAAAGGACATTTATAAATAAAATCAATCCTAAAATTGCATTTCTGAGTATTTCTTTGTTAAAATTGTTGTGAATGAGGAGCAGATGAAAAAATGCTGTTTGAAAAAGTCTGTAGCAGTGACATACAAGTTACTACTCCAGACCACAAGCTCCTTGCTCCGCTCCATTTTGATGCATCCACTTACAGACAAATAGATCCATGACCGTCCTTGTTTTCCTCGTTTGAGCTGGGATCTGGATCTAAACTGTAACACTGGATATCTCCGATATAGCTCGCCATTTTGGTTGCAGTGGAAATGTTAGGTTGAGGTTGTGAGGGGCTATAAACTAGCGGGAGAAACAAAGGGATGATGGGAAATGAGCGCAGGCCTCATCAGTGCTAATGGTCCCGCCCACAACTCAGAGGTGAATATCTAATTAGTTCCTGCTGCTCAGCAGAAACCATCTGTCTTAGAAAACAACACAGGATTTTGGATTTTGACTAAAAATGACATATTGATAATGAAAAAAACCACTGGGAATGCTTTGAAAATAGATCAGATCCTAGGTCACCAGCAAAGGAAGAGGTCCGTTACCCCAGCTACCATATCTGCCGAAAGCACACCCAAAATCGACATTTTAACCCAACACTGACTCATCAGGTCATTGAGCCCATCAGTCTGAGGATGATTTTACAGGTAATATATTTTCTAAAGTGATAAAATTAGTTTAGGTCCTTAAATCTACATCAAGCATTCGTCTAATTTTGCAAACAAATGAAGCTAATTTCTTTGACGTACAAATGCTCTGTCTTCAACACCGACCCAAAGCATGAAAGAGTGAGGCTAAAGGAAACACCCTCCCTTCTTTAAACTAGCACAAGATGATGCAAAACAACTATAACATGCAAATTCAAAAGTGTTTCCATAACAGGAGGAATGCCAGCCAAACAAAGCTCACATTCAGGCTGGGAGAGCCTGACGCACAGCTACATCTTCCAACTTTCACATTCACAAAGACAGCAGGACGTTTGTGATTTAAGGAGAACGGTCACACTCAGGAGCAGAGAACACCTTAAAACAAACATGGAGCTCTGGGGAGACCACCTTTTTTCAGCTTAATAACTGAGGAAAGAGGCGTGCGGACAAAGAGGGCGAGCGTCGGACAGGTCTGACTCAGGACATGCTGACATCAGCTCGGTTTTCCCAGAAGCCAATAAAGCTTGATGTTGGCAACAATTGACCCACCAACAGCTTAAAAGTGTTTGAATTTGTCTCGGGTTGTAAAGCCCAGTAAATAAACCACTGTGACCCACAGTGTCTGTAAACATGAATTATATGAGGAGGATTTTTTATAATGAAAAGTCTGATAGAAATTATGATTTTAGTATGAAGCTGTGTTTGTCAATAACAGTTGAATAGCAGTAGTGAGTATTTCCCCACATTGATTTAAAAAAATGAATTTTTATTTAGTTGGTTTGTTTCAGTGGAATGGACTGTATATAATTTACTTTAATAATGGGCTAAATGAAGATAGAACAGATCATTTTGCTTCACTCACATAATCATGGAAGGCCTTTGCTTCACTGGAGTGGTCACATGTCTCCCTCCTCTCAGGTGCAGCACAATACAAGTCCCAGAAAACACTGCAGACAGGTGATGTTATGAAGCATCAACAACAACAAAAACGACAAATGACATTCAGAAAAGAGGAGACTCACCACCACCAGGAGTGGAGGAACCCCGGGGGTTCTCCAAGTGTTATGTTTTTCTCCCATCGGATCTGTCAATTAAATAACTATTTAGATAATTGAATTAAGTGATTAATTGGAGTTTTATTTAGAAAGGGGAAACCAATGTGATGGACCTTCCCCCCAGATTCCACATACCTCTGATAAAAAGGTCTGTGCAGACTTCTGAGCTCCTATGTGCAACAAATACTCATAGACGTATAGAGCCAACCTGCAGGAAACAAAAAAAACATCAACGTAAGAAAACAGCGGGTCTTAGACTCCCAAACGGAGGGACGGAGGAGACGTGCAGGCCCGGGAACAATGGCTTCTAAACAGCCAACAATGATCATAACGGGGTAAAAAAGCAGGGGAGCTGCAGAGGCATTATGAAAATAAAGAAAATGAAAGTCATGATGTGACAGAGAAAAACCTTCTGAGTCCAGCCTGTTGTGTGTTCGCCAGCAGCCTTGATGGGCTGGAATTACCAAACGGCAGAAAACAATGTGCTGTCGCGCGCCGCTGTTATTGTTTTCTCCTTCCGCGCTCGCGCTGCGAAAATTAGGAGACGAACGACAAAAGCTAAACGACGCCCAAAAATTACAAGACAAACAGCCGAAAATTGACTAAAAATATGTCTAACCGCGAGCGGGCAGAGAACCGGAGCTCGAAGGAGGAATGGCGAGCAGACAAGGCGGTTCATTCAATTCCATTCTCGGCAGGAGGAAATCGCCTCTAAGCTAGCCCGTCCAGCGAACAACAGACCGCGAGCCCGGGTAAAAATTCAGAGGAGGAACCGTTTGGAGCTCACTTTTCTCGGGCCTGGCTGTCCGACGGCACCGGGGTGCCTTTGCCTTTGGGGAACATGGTCTGTCGGAGGGACGACGGCCGCCTTCGCTTTCTTTCTTTTTTTTCTCGTTATTTCATCTGTCAGATCATCGCGGCCGAGAGCCTTAAGCACTCCAACCACACTCCTCCTCGATCCAACGCCACAACCGAGCGTGGCCGCGAGGAAGAGGCGGGGCCTGTTTGACTGAGTGCCACTTCAGCCAATGAGAAGACGCAGGCTGCCTTAAGGTCCCCCTTCTTGTGGTTTTGCTCTGACTCATGTGAAATACAAATGTGAAATTTGCAGTGTTTTATAAAAATATAAACATTCCAGTTTTGTTTTTACTTCTAATTTTTGGAATCCTCAAACTCGATAATAGTGTAAGTCCTTTTCAACATTTTATATAAAGAGTGGTCATTAGATAATTATTATCTGCTGTAAATTCACGGAAATGTAAAAGTAGGCTATTCTTTAATTAACCGGTTATTTGTACATTTTATTTTTGGTTTAGATAAAATGTAAAATTTCCTGATGTGTCAAAACTATGTTTTTATATAATGTTCAATCAACATAAAATTGCCAATGTTTTCAATAAATGCCTTTTAAATTCAGTAAAGCAGATTATAATCTACTCATTTATTCCAAAAAGATAAATTCAGAAAATAAACATATAATATATTCGCAAAGACAGGAATTAGACAGAAATTGACTCATACTAATGGAAATTATATATTTTTTTGTTCTTAGCATGTTCTTGTGGCATTTTTCTCATGATGGAGGACATAAATATGAATAAAATGAATCTTAACATTGCATTTCTGAGTATTTAATTATTCAAATCATTGTGAATCAGGGGCGGATGAAATAAATCCAGTCTAAAAAATGGTGTTGCAGTGACGTATAGCCTACAGTCAGCGTGCAATAAGCTTTCTGCTCCACTCCATTCTGATGCATCCACTTGAAGACGACTAGATCCATACCGGTATACGTCTTTGTTTTTCTCGTCCGAGCTGGCATCTGACTTAAAACTGTACAGCTGGATAGCTCCAATATTGGGGGGGTTGTGAGGGGACAGAAAGTTAACAAGGTGATGATGGGAAATGAGGGCAGGCTTGCTCCGTGCCAACAGTTTTCTGTGCATCATTTTCGATTTTGGCTAAAAAACAGCTAAATCATGATGAAAAGACCACGGCGCATGCTTTGAAAATAGATAATTGATTATTGGCGTGAGAAAAAAACAAAATAAGATTATTGCTAATAGATAGTAGTGCATTTAACCTAAATCATTAATACTTTGATGGTTAAGAGAGTAAAATTAAACATCTAGGGAATAAGAAAGGATAAAACTTAAGATGCTTAAGGCTTTTAGATAATAATAAAAGATAAATGACTAAAAATCCATCTTTAAAATCACCCAACCCAGAGGAAAGTGATGGAAGAAAACGTTTTTAAATGTTTTTTGTGATTATGGTTTACTACGTCACAAACACAACCAAAACACAGGTTATAATTGAATTAAGATTGTCCGTTTTCCCGAGTGGCGTCGTCAGCTCCTCTCATAGGAACTCACTCAGTCCACCTTAAAAACGCCACATGATGCCGCGAATCTCGCGCACTTTCTCCCTCCAGTGGAGAAACATCTCATATAAAGCGGTTGTTGTTGTTGCTCGTTTTGGAGGGGGCGTCCGTGCGTTTAGAGGAGCCATGGTCCGGGGCGCAGAGCGCTCGCGCTCCGCCGGGTTTTAGCGTGGAAGCGGCCGCGCGCGCCTTGGCGTTGACAGGACGGCGTGTTGATCCACACCAGTAAGCCTGTCTGTCTTGTGTCAGCCTAACGTTTACCTGCTGAAAAGACCCGTTTGGTAGGACGTTTGAGAGTAAAAGCACCTTCTGCCCCTGTCATTCGTAAGGGGGGGGGGGGGGGGGGGCGCTCGTTCGTTTCGCTGGAGTTGAAGCCCCAAAGCGGTGCAGGAATGTCCCGAACCTCTGTCTGCAGCTCTGGAAATAGCTCATGTACTTAATAGTCACCGCCTTCTTTTATAAATGACGAACTTTGAGAAAGACAAAAACGTTTGAAAAGTTTGTATAAGAGAGGAGTCGGCAAGCGGGCCTTTAAGGTAAATAAAATGCTGCGTAATACTGATGAGATAAATTGATTTTACTGAGGTTAAAGCTCAAGAAGGCAGCTTTCAGAGCTGAAAGTAAAAATAAAACATGACTTGTAAATAAACTAAATCTTTTAATAATAAAATAAAATTCACAGTAAACACTCAATTAATGAGGCATTCCTTTGGTATTCATCAAAAGCGAAGTAATTTGCACACAAATGGGTTCATTTTTTCTTAAAATTCAGTTGACCCCTTTGTATTTCTGTGTAGCAGTGAGTTATGACTTCAGGACAGAAAGATGGAGACACCATGACGGACGCTGAGCTCATCCATGCAGACGGGGAAGCGTACCGAAACCCTTCAGAGGTGCAGATGAGTCAGATTGTGATGCCCTGCCATGCCAACCACTGTGGAGAGCTGAGTGTGGGCCAGTTGCTGAAGTGGATGGACTCCACTGCCTGTTTATCTGGTATATAGGAGACACAGGAACCTAGACACCACATACTATATTCACACTCTCATTTAAATAAAGGAGAATAATGGCAAAACTTATTATCAGTCATCTTATAAAGTGAAACTCCTATGTTATATTGAATTATTATAAATAGATTGAAATATTTCAAGCTTTTATTTCTTGTAATTTTTGATGATTATGGCCTTTAGATCATAAACTCTAGTTCTCAGAAAATAAGATCACATCAGATCCATTAAAAAAGAAGTTTTCAGCACAAACATTAGGTTTCCAAAACGTTTTTCATTTCTTTGTTTTGCCTCCTTTTCCACGAATGACTGCATCAATGCTCTGTGTCATGGAGACCATCAGCCTGTGGCTCTGCAGAGCTGGAATGGAACTCCACGTCGCTTCAGGTCATCAGCACTGGTTGCTGGTCAGACAAGTTTTCTGGAAAATAAAATCAGCTTCTCCTTAAAGCTTGTCAGCAGCATGGAGTTCTCTAAGATAAGATAAGATTAGATAAGATAAGATATTCCTTTATTCGTCCCACGATGGGGAAATTTCCTTTTTGCGGCAGCAGTACAGGGCAGGGAGAGAGCAATATATATAAGAAACAAACTATGGAGTCAATATACTCACATATATACACAATATACACATACATTTCTAAAAAAATTGCACAGGTTGACCATATATCGGTTATTGCACAGGATAAAGAAATATGACAGAGCCAATGATGTTGTTTAACGTGGTTCACTGGGAGCAGCTAAGGTTGTACAGTCTAACGGCAGCAGGTAGAAACGACCTGCGGTGTCGCTCCTTCAGACACTTAGGGTGTCTCAGTCTGACGCTGAAGGAGCTGCACAGAGCTGCACTCTAGAACCTCCTGGTAGATGTCTGCTTCAGAAAACCTAGTGGACCAACACCAGCAGACGAGACTCAAACC
This sequence comes from Oryzias sinensis, assembly GCA_037389245.1. Classification (NCBI taxonomy): domain Eukaryota; kingdom Metazoa; phylum Chordata; class Actinopteri; order Beloniformes; family Adrianichthyidae; genus Oryzias; species Oryzias sinensis. The sequence continues at coordinate 24,512,019 of CM074498.1, read as the reverse complement.
ATCAGTGGCTGTGGAAACTTCACTCGTGGATTCTGTGCCTCTCTACTCTTCCTCCAGACTCTGGGACCTTCACCTCCACATGAAATGTAAAATAGACTTCCATCTCCAAACAGGACTGTGGAGCTTTGAGCTGCAGTCCAGTTCTGTTCCTGCTTAGTCCAGGTGAGACGCTGCTGACGTCTCTGGTTCAGGAGAGGTTTGACTGCAGAGTCCACTCCTTCTGATGCTCCCTGAAGTTCTCGAATGGATTTGTTGGAATTCCTCTCAAAGCTGCCGTTCTCCAGAACTTTCTCCTGGTCACACTTTTCTTTCCACGCTTGGATACAGCACTCTGTGAACCGGCCGGGTCCTTGTGGCTCCTCCTCTTTGTGAAGGCTGTGGATGACTGTCTTCTGGACATCCATAATGTCAACAATTCAACAATCGTCTCTTGAACATGTAGCTTATGGAGAGCAATTCATGGAAAACTAATTTAGCCAATTAATCAGCTGATAAAATGGTGACATCACCGTTATTTTTTTCAATATACTAGCTTTCTGAGAAACAGAATTTTGGTTTTTCTATACATATATAACCAACAAAATAACGGTAATTAAGCAATAGTTAATTATTATAATCAGTGTGTAATGATTCTATAATATGTAGGAGTTTCACTTTGTAAATGAACTAACCGGATTGACTGAACATCTTAACCAAACTTATTAGTGGTAGATCCTCTTTGTCTTCATAGTTTTTTGTGTCCTGTTGTCTGAAGGCTGTGTCCCACCGCCACTATGTTCCTTTTTTTTGCATATTGCACGGATAAAAAATTGGTCAAACATGAATACACGAGAAACAACTGAAAAAAAGTTGTGGTTTTTACGTTAAATTTTTACAGATGTTTCGCAAATAAATCCCTTTAAAACCACGGAAGAAGTACAAATAAACCATGCAAAGAACATGTAAATGTAATGTAGAACGTGAACCGGGCTTGATTAGTGCACTGTTTATATGCAATTTATGAGTGATTTGTGTCAATTACATAATTTAAACGTGATATGAGCGCCGTACACGCGATATAAAAGGTACATGCGTGAAAAGTCCGTTAGACAGACGTGAAACGGTCGTGAAAAGCCACAAATTTGCGTATCCAATCTCGCAAAAATCACACACAATTGCATAAGATTTAAGCAATAATTGTGCATAAACTACATAAAATACGTGTAAACTGTTATTCTCAACCAACCAAAAATTTTGAACAGCTCAAAACCGAATTCACGCAAAGACCCGTCGGCTGAAGCCATTGACAGTCATCTGGGCGCTTCGTCGAATGACGAACGCAAGAAACACTTATGATGATATCATGCATGCATCACAAAAGACCAAAATGTCATAAGTGAAAAATGAGCAAAATGTATGTAGTTGCTGTGTGACATGGCCTTCATATTTGTGTTTCAGCTGAGAGACAAGCCGGTTGTTCCTGCATCACTGCATCGGTGGATGACATTCATTTTGAGCTCACCATTGGGTAAGATGTCAACCAGAAAAGTGTTTTGCTGTGGGCTCAACCTCAGCTAAGTGACTTATAAAGTAGGAGAGGCTTTTATTTTCATGTAAAATGCTAATGTGGAATTTCCTGAAGCTTGAGTTAAAATGTAGTGTTCTCTTTAAAGAAAAAAATGTTTGTGACTTTTGAAAAACGAGTAGATATAACCTTTTCAGACGACATTGTCTGGGTTCTTTTGTCATTTCTAGGTTTTAAAGGTTTGCACCTGTCTGCTGGCGGTTGAACATTGTGTCTCACATTCGAAAGGGGTTTTTCTGTGTAAAGTGCAGTCACAGCTCCATGTTGACAGTAAAGAGTGTCCTGTGTTTATCTCCTAAAGGGTGGGAAAAGTTGTCAATATCAAAGCAAAGGTCAACAGAGCTTTTACATCCAGCATGGAGGTTGGTGGAATTACTGTACCTTTGTCAGAACAAGTTAATTGCCTTTCAGAAAATTATGTTTGGAATTCTGTGGTTGTTTCTGGTCAGGTGGGCATATCGGTCACATGTGAGGACCTTTACACAGGCAGGCAGTGGAAGGTTTGCCACGCCTTTGCCACCTTTGTTGCCAGGCGAACTGAAACTGGGAAGGTAAAGTTATTAGGAAAAAAAATATGGGAGAGTTTGGGTGGAGCTGGGTTAATTTATCTGATTTTTACGTGGTTTGTTTTTATGGATACAGGTACAACTCAAGCAGGTGATTCCACGCACACACATGGAGCAGATTGAGTACAGCCTGGCTGCGGAGAGGCGGCGGATGAGGCTCATCCACGCTGAGATTATGACAGACCTACTGAGCAGCAGCACAGCTCAGCTGGGTACAGACACAAGGCGTTTTTGAACATGCGGCCCTTTCAACTCAGACTGATTAAAAGCTCCTTGTTTCATCAGGAGAATGTCAGGAGTATGAGGGGGCGGTGCCAGCCGAACGGACACGGGTGGAGAGTGTGGAGCTGGTCCTTCCTCCTCACGCCAACCACCAAGTCAGCACTTTCGGTGGTCAGATTATGGCCTGGATGGAGAACGTGGCTACAATTGCAGCAAGGTATCCACTTAGTGCTTGCATTTGTTGAAAACTGTTAAGCTAGTTTAAAATCAAGAGTCATGAAAATTCCAGTGATGGACATAACGTTTATAGACTCTGCATATCGATTTGAGCTCACATATTTTCAGGTTTGACAGGAATGCAGTCTAAAGTACAGCACATAATCTGAAAGGAGATCAAGCCATTTCTCAGAGCTCAGCAGTTTAAACAGGCAGACTTTCTCACATAAGCTTCACACCTCAGGTTTTTTCCACATGTTCTTTGGATGGTGGCTTGAAAATGACCTTTGTCATTATAAAGCAGCAACTTTATCATTTTTTAACCTATTTTTGCTGCTCTTTTTTTGCCAGACTTTTCCGTGGGCTTTATTTTAGACCATTTTAGACCATTTGGCTCAAAGAAGCCAAACTCCCATAGACTTCTATAGAGAAATAAACAGCTGTTACTCCATCATTCTATTGGACAGAATAACCATTCTTGCTCTGATACCGTTTTTTAATATCTGCTTGATAATCCACGTTTTTCATTATATTTTTTCTGTAGTTCATCGTATTCACGTATTCAAGTTATATACTGGCCAATCAGATGCCTCAATAAAAGTAGGTGGAGCCTGCTGGCCCCCACATTCAATGTGACAGATTTTGTAGAGCTTGCGTTCTCAAAGATTGTTTTTGATATGATACACTAACAGATGTTTGTCCTCCTAAAACAACAGACCAATTCTGGTTTGGTAATCCCCCTTTTCAGATTTTACAGCTCCACTCACTTCTGCCCTTCACATATAGACGTATTTCTATCTATTAAAGAATTTTGATGCTGTATTTGGTCAAATTGAACAGTGAACCAGCTCTACACCCTCTTTAGGGTGCAGGAGGGATTGTGGGAGTTGGCTCATCCAGTCCATATGTGTTTCGTGGATTTGGAGAAGGCATTCCACCTCGTCCCCCGTGGCATCCTGTGGAGGGTGCTCTGGGAGTATGGGGTCCGAGGAGCCTTATTGAGGGCTGTCCGGTCTCTGTATGACTGGAGTAAGAGCTTGGTTCCCATAGCCAGCAGTAAGTCAGACTTATTCCCGGTGCATTTTGGACTCTGGCAGGGCTGCCCTTTATCACCAGTTCTGTTCATAGTTTTTATGGACAGAATTTCTAGGTGCAGCCAGGGGCCAGAGGGGGTCTGTCCTGTTGGCTTCATCGAGCCAGGACCGCCAGTGTGCATTGGGGCGGTTTGTGGCCGAGAATGAAGAGGCTGGGATGAGGGTCAGCACAGCACAGCTAAATCTGAGGCCATGGTTCTCGACCAGAGAACGATAGTTTGCCATCTTTATGTGGGTGGAGTGTCCCTGCCCCTGGTGGAGGAGTTTAAATATCTGGGGGTCTTGTTCACGAGTGAGGGAAGACCGGAGCGTGAGATTGACAGGCGGATCAGAGCGGCGTCTGTAGTTATGCGGTCGTTGTATTGGTCTGTTGTGGTGAAGAGAGAGCTGATCCAAAAAGCAAAGCTCTCAATTTACCGGTCGATCTTCGTTCCAATACTCACCTATGGTCATGGGTTATGGGTCATGACCGAAAGAACGAGGTCCCGAATACAAGCGGCTGAAATGAGCTTCCTCCATAGGGTGGCTGGGCGCTCCCTTAGAGATGGGGTGAGAAGCTCGGTCACCCGCGGAGAGCTCGGAGTAGAACTGCTTCTCCTCCACATCCAAAGGAGCCAGTTGAGGTGGCTCAGGCATGTAGTCCGGATCCCTCCCTGGAGAGGTGTTCCGGGCATCTCCCACTGGGCGGAGGCCCCGGGGAAGACCCAGGACACACTAGAGAGACTATGTCGGTCTGCTGGCCTGGGATTGCCTCGGGGTCCCCCCAGAGGAGCTGGAGGAAGTGGCGGGGGCGAGGAAAGTCTGGGCATCTCCGCTTAAACTACTGCCCCTGCAATCCGGTCCTGGATAAGCGGAGGAACATGGATGGATGGAGCGTTTGATTGAGTTTGAAATCCAATTTTTAGCTACAACAAAGCATCCATGTTTATTTTTTATATTCTTGGATCTAGCCGTTTGTGTAAGGCCCACCCGACTCTGAGGACTATCGACATGTTCCATTTTCGGGGCCCCTCCCACATCGGGGACCGACTGGTTCTGAAAGCCATCGTTAACAATTCCTTCAAGCACAGGTCAGGCTCCCGCTCATCAATGTCCGGCTCATCCTAATGATAATGAACTTCAAAACCTTCCATTGGGCTGTGTTGTAGCATGGAGGTTGGAGTCTGCGCTGAGGCCTACCAGGGCAGAGAACCTCTGCGACATATAAACAGTGCCTTCATGACATTCGAGGTGCTTGACAATGAAAGAAAACCTTGCACGCTGCCGCGGATACGACCTGAGCCTGTGGTAAGTACGCCGTTATACTTCTGCCTCTAAAGTTCTGCATTCTGGATTTTCCATATCAGTTATGTTGTTGAACGATAATGGCAGGTTTTCCTGTGTTTTTCAGGATGGAAAAAGACGTTATGTAGAGGCTATAGCCAGAAAGAAGATCCGTCTTGATAGGTTGGCATTTCCTGTTGAAAACTCAGGTTTTGTTGTCAACAATCATAACTTAACCTAGCTTTACCTTAGTTTGTGGGACATTTTTCAAGTCAGAGTGGTTCAGCCTGAACGATCCTCTTGTCCAATGTTTTCCATCTGTGGTTCTACTGTCCTGCATGTTTACACAGGTTAAACTCGAGTCCTGCAGAAAACCTGGGAATGTCCTAAAAGACAAGTGTCTGAGCAGGTTTGCAAACATGCAGGACAGCCATTACCGGACTTCACAGAGGCCAAAGAAGGATGATTGCTCAGATTAATGTTTATGTCACAGAGGAACCTGATTTTTAAAAGAAGTTGGATTAAATGTGAACATACAAGTCACTCAGAAAGACTGAGTGACTTTAATAGCACATACAACTCCCACCGCGCCATCGGCAAAATCTTCAAAATTAGCTGCTCGTTTTTTCTGGAGATCGGCTGGATCCAAATGCAGCAGGTTTATCAGGTCAGCTAAAAGTCCACAAATCTAAATCAGTGTCAGGCAGGCGGGGGTCAATAACAGGCATAGGATCATCAGAGAATGACAGGGTAGTTAGGATCCAGGCGAGAGTCGGGGCAGGTGGCAGACAAACAGAACCAGAAACAGGGTCAATAGACAGAAGATCAGGTCCACAGGTCTATCGCTCGGTAATGAAGGCAGAGTGGCACAAACAATGCATTGCACTTAGTGTGCCTCAGTGTACTGTGTAGTATGCTGTGGTTGATTGAGTTAATGAGAGTCAGGTGTGCAGCATCCAGGAAGTGCACGCTGGGGTTGCTGGGAGATGTACTCTGGAGATGTCTGTTGGTGACCAGAGGGGGAGACAGAGTTCTGACTTCTGACATAAACATCTTTATTTTATTGATTTTTAAATAATAAATTAGTGTTTGAGTGAATGTTTGTCAGGTTGTGTCTCCGGTTGACCTGCTGTCTTTCATTACAGAAAATACATTATCTCCTGTAAACAACCTCAGGTGTCCTTGTCCGTGCCCTGGGATCCCAGTAACCAGGTAGGATTGAAGCCGACAGAAGGAAAAGCCGCACCTACAGCTGTGCATTCAGGAGACTCTTTGTTTTTCAGATGTACCTGAGTTACAACAATGTGTCGGCACTAAAACTCATGGACACCAGAAACAACTGGGTGTTAACCTCAGAGAAGAATAAGGTTGGTTATTTTGTAATGAGGAAGGAAACGACTCGCTGCTTAGTTTTCGTAGATAAAGTAGATAAAGATGTTTCCTCTTTTGCTGAGAACAATAAAAAGGATTATTAGCAGCCTACCTCCTTTGCTAAGCCTTTCAGAGGAGTCACACCTGACACACGTCTGCACCTGAAGTGAAGGTTATTTATAGAAACTGGTGCTGCATTTGCAGGTCAGGCTGTACACGCTGGAGGAGAACCACATGCTGTGCTTCAAAGTGGAGATGTACGTCAGCGTTCCAGCAGAGCAGTCGTTCCACCTTCTGTCAGACCTGACAAGGAGAAAGGAGTGGGACCGCCATTATGAGTCAGTAACACGCACACTCACAGCATTACAGCCGTCTGTGAGGGCACTGGCAGGAAGGACTTTCTTTTTATTTCACAATCCTTTAAAAAAGATAAAAAACCAACATGACGGACAGCACAGATTAATCAACAAAAATTTCTCCAAAATGAAATGAGTAAAAAAGTCTCTGAACTCCTTTCAGAAGCATGAACCTCTGCAGGTCCATGCAGTGTGTAGAAAAACAAAAGCAAGGATCAGTTCTGAACAGGAATACAGGAGCCAAACTGCACATATATTAATTGTCCTGTGGGTGTTGTCATGATTAAACCTGCACAGGGAGCTGTATAGGCGCCACATGCCCCCGCCCTCAGAGCCCCCACGTTTGCCGAGCGGCTGCCACACGCCCCTCACCCTCCCCTTTGCCCCTGTCACCCTGGTCTGAGCTTCACATGACAAATTTGTTGTTTTTAAACCGCTTTTTTCAAAATGGCCTCTTTCTTTTGGTTTTATCTCTGTAGCAACTATTTCATTTTTTGGTCACCTGGGGGTGGGGAACATGTTTATGTAAGTTTTATAAGAACCAATTTAAAGTACATTTTTGGATTTCCCTGGCAACGGAGGTTCTTTGTTAACAACATTCCTTCCATGTTCATATCGTATGTCATGTTGTTTGATTCAAGTTGAACCAACGATTCATGTTAAATTTTCACAAAATTCCGGTAAAAAATATGCGAGCAACAGGGAAACGCCACTTTTGAGAGCTTGCTGCGCTAACACCGTTCAAAATCTACAAACTTGAAAACCAACATTGATTCTCATACAGTTTTCTCAACAATCTATATGTCATAAATCAGTGAAAAACAACAGGATCAACAAGGACTGCAAACCACAGGACTTCCGTTATTCTTTCTCTCGTTGCTTTGCCCTGCCCGCGTAATTTCTGGCCAATGACTAAAGAAATCGTTAGTCACATGGTTCTGTTTAAAAGCTTTGGTACAAAACAGGAAAGGCCGCTTGAAGGCAGTCTGAATACAGACCAAAGGCAAGGTTCAGGACTCGATCTGGACCAAATTAAGCGGACTGGGTCCAGACCAACAGACTTATCCGGCCGGTCCCATAGTCTTTTTTTTCTAATGTGGAGGTCTGAATTCAGTCTGGGATTAACTTTTCTCTACTCTTTTGTATTTTGTCTCAGTTTTGATCAGGAAAATTGTAGCCCAAAAAGCATCTGTAGCTTTGAGTTGAAAATAAATGTGCTTTCTTCCCAGTTCTATGGAGCCCGGGATCTGAGATGGGTAAAAAAAAAAAAAAAAAGAAAACATTTGGTACCTACGAAATCATATTTCTTCCCACAAATTAATTATTTCGTGGGAACAAAATACTATTTTGTGGGAATGATTTTTTTAAATGTATTTCACCCATGTCAGATCTCGGGCTCCGTACATTTCATCCTGTATTTACTTTCTGTATTCCAGAAAAAGTCTGACTGAATGATGCAAATCCTTGTGTACTGATACTGATGGCGCTTTGTGGTTGATAACCTGTGCTCCTGCTGCAGACAGTGTGAGGTGATCATCCAGGTAGATGAAGAAGATACTCTTTATCGGGTCGTTACACCCTCCGTCAGTAAAGGGGGCAAAGGGAAGGACTTTATCTTGCTGGCATCTAGAAGGAAACCTTGTGATTCCAGGTATTGTAAAATGACATGTTGACTTTTTTAGCAGCTCTTTTTTTTTACTTTTAAGCTTTAAAAGAATGAAAGAATGTAAAGATCTAGCTCTTAAAATGTGTTTGTTCTGTAAACTTGAAACATCTAGTTTTTAGAAGTTTCACTTTTAACAGTTTACATATTATATAGTAAAGTGGATTAAAGAGTGTCATACTCTGCATTTACTGTTATTTAACTTGGTTTTTTGAGAGGAGTTTTAGCATTTCAATGACTCTCAGAAAGCCTTCCTCTCTTGTCCTTATCAGGGACCCATATCTGATCGCTCTGCGTTCAGTCACGTTACCCACCCACCCCCCGACCGAGGACTACACCAGGGGCGAGGTGCAGTGTGCAGGCTTCACAATCAGGGAGGAGTCCGACTCCGTCACCAAGGTTGGCACGAACCGTGCGTCACGCACACTCGCCACTTCAGCTCTGCGTGTTTCTTTGAGGCCGGCGCCAAACTCAGGGCTGCTTCCTCACGCGCTTTGTCTTTGTTTCAGCTCACCTACTACAACCAGGCGACTCCTGGGGTCCTGCCATACATCTCCACAGACATTGCCGGGCTCTCCTCTAGCTTTTATTGCACTTTTTCTGCCTGCAGCCGCTTCCTGGAGACCAGCCAGGACACTGCGGTGGTGGACTCTGCTGCTTCAAAAGAAGAAAAGTCACAACAGAAGGAATGACTTTTATTATTTTAGTGTTGTCTTCCTTGCATTTCACTACAAAAGCCAGTTTAAGGATTTGTTTTTTTGTTTTGATTTGTTTTGTTTTTGTAGAAAGATTATTGAGCAATAGTGCACAATGAAGCACGTGTCCGCACAACATTTTAAGCCTCTTATTGATCTAATAATACGCCGAGAAGAATTCTCAGAGCCCTTTGAATTTTTTCTAGATGAATCGTATTTAAAAACTAATTTTTTTATCACGTTTTCAACTGTAGTGCCAGTGTTCTGAGTTTTAAGCTGTGACTAATTAAACTGCATTTAATTTGATGTTGTATTAGACATAAGAAGCCAGTGTTTACATGTGCTGTTTTTGTTTTGAGACCACTATTTTTATTGTACACGAACATGATTATGGATATCAGATTAAAAACTTAAAGTAGAACCAAAAGTGAAGGACTTGATTGATGCTGTTGTTTACATTTACCTGAAACTCCCTCCCACAGAGGCTCGCTGCATTCTTTCCATTCCTGAAGCATTAAAGGAAAAACAGAGCAGAGCTGGCATTTGCAGCCCGCTGTGAAGACTGCAGGAGCAGCAGAGGAGCACGAAGGAGTCTGGAGTGACACAACAAGATACCCTGACTGTGACTGAGACAGATTTAAAGAAGTTAATAGCTTGCTTTGCTTTCAGAGTTTTGGTTTTTGTTCTTCAGCCTTTTCAGTCAATTGCCTCTTTCCAGTATTGGTAAACAATACTCCAGCGGTGCAGCGTCCGCTAAGCCCTCACAATCCTCAGAGCTAAACGCCATAGCAGCCAAAATGCTGCATGCTGGCTGACACAATCGGTTTTGTCGGTAGAGTCAATAAATCTGTCCACAGCATCCCTGGATTAGCTGTGCCATGTTGAATGAACAGTGCTACACTCTTCTTGTTTATGTCCAGACCATACAGGCAGCTTGACATCCACAGATGGTGCTTCTCTTTTTGCTCTGCTTTCTTGATCATCTCTGCTGCTTAGAGCAAAAACCTCCATGCACTGTGAGAACATAGACCGCCTGTGGCGCACAAACCCATGAGTTTAATGAATCTGTGAGCGGTCTGTGCCCGCTCTTCTTAAAGTAGTCCCAGCTGCCTTTACCAGTGGATACGGGCTAACCTGTACAGGTCACGCAGGTTGTACACATGTAACATCAAGGTCATTGATGGCTTAGTGAACCCACAGAGAGAAAATGTTTATGCACATTTTTTTCTATGTGCATGCTGCTATAATAATCTCTGAACTATAATAATAATGAACCTATAGTGAAAATTTTCATTTGTATTTGGATTTTTGATCGGCCGAAATCCCGGCGGACATCTGCATCTAAAACACTTGTACGTAACGTAGATCATGAATGTAACTGCACCTATGCAGCAAATTCTCTCTACGACCATCTACGGGCCCGGACAGCCCAAAATCCTGCAGCACTCACACAGGTCAACCCCTATTAGGGTGCATGTAACCATAAGGGATTTGCAACAGTATGTATGAAAAACAAGTGATACTGCAAATTTTGTGGGGGAAAAAAGTTCTTGCTTATGGACTTTTCTTCTTCTAAAATTTTATGAATGCATTTAGTTAAAATGAAGATACATAATAATGGATTCGATTTATCTGCGCTTTTCCAGACGCTCAGAGCTCTTACAATGTGTCCATTATTCATTCACTCCTCATTCATGCTTGGTGATGACACCAAGTATGAGAGATATACTTTTCTCATGTTTTTTATCTGTATGTTACCAGTTTGGGGGATTTAATTATACATCTGTTACCATAGTAACACAAACATTTTGTTTTCCAAGTTAAAAACAGTGATTGGTGCTGCTGCTGCTGATGTCAAATTCATTTACCAAGACTAGACCTGAGGGCCAAAGTGGGTTTACTCATCATTGTGTTTTATTCAGATTTGATGGCTTAAGATAAAGATTTTTTTTATCTCTAAGTTTGTTGCTTAACAAAACAGATAACAAAGGGACAGACACAATGAAAAGGAGACAATTTCTCTCAGAAATCATGCAGCTGCGTTGTGTCCTGACTGAACTTTTGAGAAGTTTTCTGTGTTGATACCACTAGTAAAAAGAATTTGCATGTTTACCACAACACAGCTGCTCCTATCTGACAGTGTGTTTGTGATGCCAGCATGTCCCCAGCATGGACCTAAGAAGAAAAGGACCGAGTTATGGTTTTTGTTGGTGTTTGAACGTGTTTGACATGTCCTGAGGAAAAACAGCGCTCCAGTAGAGTTTATGAAAAACAAAAATATTCCAAGCGATTCTATTTTATTTACATTTTAATACTATTTCTTACACTAAAATTTGACATAATTTTGCTACTAAATTTGAGTTTAAAATCCTCTAAATTAATCTCCACAATCGCACAACTCAATCTGCGCATGCGTTCTTGTTGTAAACGATTTGAACACGTGACCAAACCCGGAACTTGCTCATATTTAGTCACAGAGAGCTTCGAATAAACGAAACTTGAATCGAAATAAAGTCATATACGTTTTTTTCGATTCCGTGGTCAGTATGAGTGAAGGATGTGGTGGTAAGCTGCCTACCTCAACGAGGAAAAAAATCAGGAAGTTCAGTTCCTTGCGTGGTGAGTTTTCAAAGTCCCCGCGTGCGTCTGTCTGCGTGTGTCCTTCTGCAGTTCAGTCAAAAAGCAGCTTGTCGTTTCTCCGTAATCTCCTAAAGGTCGGGAGGTGCAGTCGGGAGACTTCTGGGACGTGGTGGTGGTGACCGCTGTGGACGGCGGCCAGAAGGAGGCGTACGAGGCGCAGATGAGCGAGAAGATCGACAGGAGAGAGCTTCCTCTCGGAACCACCTACAAGGTCTTCTCCGACCCTCCTGGACCCAAAATCGGTGAGACTGCACGGGAGCTATTGGGTCTAACAGTCCTCCGTCTCCACGATTTTTCCAGAGAAAGGTTGAACTAAAGTTTTATTTTGAAGGGAACGGCGGCTCCACCCTGCACGCGCTGCAGCAGCTGGAGTCCGTGTATGGAGAAGCTCTGAGCGGACTGAGAGTCATCCTCATCCATGCTGGTGAGTTTTTACCACTAACAGTTCATGCCTTTTACTAAATGTTGATACTTTAAACGGATTTTCAATTTGAATTAAACTATTTATGTTTGTCGCAAAAAAATCTGAATTCAGCTTCTCAAAACACAAATTTTGTGAATGAACACAACTGGTATGAATAAATTATAGGGCTACATAAATAATCAGAAGTGTGTAACATTAATATATTTCTATTTATCAATATCAAAATGTTATAAAATCAACCGTTTTGGGAACTATTTAGTCCTTTCTGGACAAATGTGACCACGTAATTCTAAAATAATATTAAACATTTTTTTTCACTTCTCAACTTTTTGAATAGACATTTTATTTTCTTTATTTTGCACATTGCAGACATTTCTTGCAGACATCAACCAAATGCTTTATGTAAACTATTCCTCATTGTAACTCTTCACTTGTGCTGTTGCACGGAGGTTAATGCAAACCAAGCCTTAGAAAACACTGACTTTGTTTTAAAAAGCTTGGCTGGTCATTTAAATCAATCAATCAATCAATCAATCAATCAATCAATCAATCAATCAATCAATCAATCAATGCAGTAAATTTTATTATACCTTTCAAATATAATATTTAGCTCAGTTCTTTATAAACAAATTACAGATCATAGTATCGCCATCATGAAGCAGTGAGAAAATCTGTTTTAAGGAAAAATAGTGATTGATGTCCTGAACGGCTTTTCTTTAGCCTTTTTTTTTGTCAGATCAGCTCATGTCATGATGGATTCATGATACTTTGTTAAAAACGTAAAGAAAACTTTTATATTTTATGTAATCAGCTGTTTTGAACAGGTGAAACACAACACTGCATATCTTTTTAATATTATTTTGTTTTGTTTTTGTCAAATTCTTCCCTCTTTTGAACACTACAGGTGGCTTCAGTCAGCGTTTGCCCAGTGCCAGCGCTCTGGGGAAGATCTTCATGGCCGTTCCACTGGGTGACCCTATTTACCAGATGCTGGAGCTCAAACTGGCCATGTATGTGGACTTTCCATCCAAAATGAAGCCTGGCATCCTGGTGACCTGCGCGGATGACATCGAGCTTTATAGCGTAGCCGAGGGGGAGGAGGTCAGGTTTGATAAACCAGGCTTTACTGCTTTGGCGCACCCCTCTCCGCTCTCTGTAGGAACAACCCATGGCGTGTTTGTGTTGGATCAACAGGAAACCTCCTCTCAGTCTGAAATGGAGAATGTTTCCTGCCTGCGTTTTCTCCACAAGCCGAGCATCAGACAGATGCAGGCTAGTGGTGCCGTTTGCAAGCGGAGGAGCGCTCCGATTCCTGTTTCTGATGCTGAGTTTGTGTACACAGACAGCGCATATTATGTTGATTTTGATACGGTAAACGTTCTACTGAACCTGCTGAAAGAGCTGGGGCCTTTGAGCTGTGAGATTGACGCATACGGGGACTTCCTCCAGGCTCTGGGCCCTGAAGCCACTGTCGAGTACACGAACAACACCGCAAACGTGACCAAGGAGGAGACGAGTCTGGTCAGCGTCCGCCAAAAGATTTTCAGTCTTCTTCAGGGGACCCCCCTGAACGCAATACTCCTCAACAACTCCAAGTTTTATCACATCGGAACCACGTCAGAGTTCCTCTTTCACCTGACTGAGGATGAGGAGCTGAGGAGTGAGCTGGGCCTCCTGTCTTCTGCCTTCAGTGTCCACCTGGACCAAAGCTCTGGCGGCTCCTCTGGCTGCTGCATCATGCACAGCGCTCTAGATTCCAGTTGCTGTGTGGGACCTGGATCAGTGGTGGAGTACTCCAGGCTGGAAGCCGGTGTTTCTGTCGGTCGGGGCTCCATCATCAGCAGCTGCTGGGTTGGTCCAGGCCTCGCCGTGCCCGATGGAACCTTCATGCACTCGCTGTCTGTGAACCACCAGAAGCAAACCGGGTTTGTTACCGTCTTTTTTGGGATCAACGACAGCTTGAAGCTTTCTGTGGATGCTGCTGCCTGCATGGAAGAGCTGATGTTTTTTGGGACGCGCCTGTCAGAGTGCCTGTCCCTCTGGGATGTGGACGCCGAACTCCTGAGGTTCTCCGGAGATCCCTCCAGCTGCAGTCTGTGGAACGCTCGTCTGTTTCCTGTGTGCTCCGATCAGCAAAGCTCCTTCTCTGCGTCCCTAAAGATGCTGCAGGCCATCCTCAGCGGGTCTAGAAGGCCTCTTCCTGCGAAAACACAGCTGCTTTCCATGCAGGAGTGTCTGCAATGCAAGAATCTACAGGAGATGCTGAAGTTCAGGAAAGATCTACATGACGAAATTGTGCTGAAGAGACAGTGAGACATCCAGCCTTTCATATTGTTAGGTCATGCATAAATGTTTTCATCGTCAGAGCTGCTTTTGTTCTTTGAAATACTGATAAATTCATTCTTTGTGTGGGAAAAGAGGAAGAAGTTAAAGTATTTTGAAAAATATCTGCTTTGTTTTAAATATTTTACCTTTAAAGATTCTTTATACCAATTTAGTTTTTTTATTCTCTAGATTTGCAAGAATTTTATTATAAAAACTACGATGCACACTTCGTCTTTTTCCCTTTGAGGCCAAAAACACAACTAAATGTTTCTGCAGAAATATTTGTGTTCATACAAATGTGGACAAAATGGTTTATTTTCAATAAAAATGCACAACGGTCACTCTGACACCGAGAAAAAAGGATGATAAAAATGTGAAGAAAATCAAACATTGCATTTGAAATGTTGTTTAACAAAATCCTTAAAAAAAACTTTCCTTGTTTGCTGCCTGTTAAATGCAGAAAATCACATTTCTGTTCCAAACATTGTTAAATTAAGAAGTTAAAAAAAAAGCTTTAAATGAAAGAATCCATGTGGAATTTGGTCCTTCTGGTTAAAATCTGTAAACTAGTATTTGCATCCACTATTCTACACCATAAAGAAATGAGAACAGGAACCTGCTTGACATTAATCCAAATTTAAAGTCGAATTTTAAATTTTAATCCTGGTGGTTTCATTCAGCAAAGTATTAACTTTTTAAACTGAATTGAAGAAGTGAAAGTTTTTATAACTAACTTCAATTAATTGTGCCGGAAAAGATTCTGATTCAGTTAAATAAGCTTTATTTATTTATTTATTTGAACTCTGTGTTTAAAGTTTTCTAAGACAATAATAATCTGTGGGGATGTACAGAGGGGTTGCACGATGGTGCAGTGGTTAGCACTTTTGCTTCTCAGCAAAAAGTCCCTGGTTCAAATCCTGGTTGGTTCAGTTCAGTGTAGAGTTTGCAGATTCTGTGCATGCACAGACGGAGTGATGACTGCATTACTTCTACTGTCTGAGGAGATTATTGTCTCCACTCTGCCAGAAGATCAGTTGTCATAGTGGAGAGGCATTCCAGTTGGGGCGGGGGTGTTTATTTTAACCCACAAACATGACCCCCCTCCTTTATCTGTAGCTGTGTGTAATTGTGTCTCAGTTCAGACTGTATTTGTGTTTCACCGAAGAGGACAAAAGTGCACAGAAGGAACCTTTCGATGGGAAATTACAAATCCAGACCATCGCAGACGTGTACAGGTAATTTATCTGTTTGAATTCAAAAACTTAAAAAAAAAGAGTTTAATATGCAGAGTTTTCTTTGGTTCAAACGACCTGTGTTGAACCCAAACTTTTCCCTCTGATTCCGCGAACGCTGCTGTGAAGATGAATGGAAAAAGAAAGTGGCCGAGTTCTACTCCGTGATCATAGAGAAGCTGGAGGACGACTTCCAGCTTCCAGAAATCCAGCTGCCCGACCTTGAGCTCGCCTTCAGGTGACAAACGCTCTTTTGAGATGTGGGGAAGACCATTGAAGTCCATGAAAGGGTGCTGTCTCTGTCCCCCTGCCGGGGGGCTCTGCTTGGTTTCATCTCTTTTTCTGTGACTGTTGCTCAGCTCTGATGAGGCTTTTCAGAAGGTGAACGTGAGCTACAGGACAGAGAAGGGGCTGTCGCTGCTGCATCTCTGCTGCGTGTGTGGAGGTATGCATGCACGCACTCTATTAATAACTCCTCTGCAATCCGAAGGAGGGATCGCTGTGGCGCCCACTGACAGTATTGTCAGTAGATGACCTTTAATGGAGGTCAAAGACTAAAGACCCACTCTGATGAAAATCCTGTTTTGGGTGTTTTTAACATGTTCTTGAGGACAAATAGAAAGAAAGTTAAACTAAAAAATGCACTTCTTAATGTTTTTTTGTTTTTTCAAATAATTTCGAATCAGGAGTAGATGAAAAAAAGCCATTTTTTAAAAGATCGTATTTGTGACATAGAAAATACGCCAGACGGGGCCACAAGCTTCCTGTTCCATCCCGTTTTGATGCATCCATCCTCGTCTGAGCTGGAATCTGAATCTCAACTGTACATGTAAATCATAATGAAAAGACCACTGGAAAGAACACTTGCAAAAATAGACTTGAAGATGATCGGAGTGGGTCTTTAATGCTGTTAAAAATGTAAAAAGTGACTGGATTTGTTTTCCTCCTTTTGCATGTTTACCCTGTTTTCTATTCTTTATTTATATGGATGTTGTGTTGAAATGAGCTCTCATGCAGGGAGCAAAGCCCACGTACGCACCTTGATGCTCAAAGGTTTGCGTCCGTCAAGACTGAGCAGGAACGGCTTTACCGCTCTCCACCTGGCTGCTTTCAAGGTCACTGAATGCGCCCTTAAAGTGGTTTTTGTCTTGTGTGGTTTTGTGAGGCTGAGAGTCTTTCTAGAGTTTTGCCACACGGTGGAGTGCAAGCACAGGTTTGGTGTGCCTGAGTGTTGGCATGGAGGTTGGTTTTAAAAGTGCCGCCGGGTGCTGTCCTCGTCCACAGGACAACGCTCAGATGGTGACGGCCCTCCTGCACGGCGGAGCGGATGTGCAGCAGGTGGGGTACGGCGCCCTCACAGCCCTGCATGTGGCCACGCTGGCAGGGCATCATGAGGTGAGAAGAAGCAACCAGCAGATGTGGCCGACCATCTATTTGCTGATGTTTTGTCGTTTGCTTCCATCAGACAGCAGATATACTCCTACAGCATGGAGCCAATGTCAATGTTCAGGATGCTGTGTTCTTCACCCCATTGCACATTGCCTCATATAAAGGTCACGAGCAGGTAGACATCTTCAAATCTGAAATCTAAGCATTTCTTTTCCATTTAAACCACCACTAACATGTTCCGACTGTTTCGTGTCTTCTTACTACTTGCCCTCCAGGTGACGAAGCTCCTGCTGAAGTTCGGAGCAGATGTGAACGCCAGCGGGGAGGTGGGGGACCGGCCGCTCCACCTGGCCGCAGCCAAAGGTTTTCTCCCCATCGTCAAACTGCTGATGGGTGATGGAAGCAAAGCTAACGGTAAGACCAACTAAAGAATCCAGCTCAAGCATCACTTGAGGATAATTATTGAGTCGATGGAACTGAACTGTGGCGGTTAATGTATATTTTCCTTACCCTGCATTTAGCAGAAAGCTGTTTCAGAACTGTAATTTGGTCGTGGCCCGCTGGTTCCCCTCTTCAGAACCGACAGGAGGTTAATTGCCACCTGATTGCAGCACAGATGGAGAAGTGTTGCTTTGACGTTTGCGCTCTTTTCCCCAGCCAATGCCCAAGACAACGAGGATCACGTGCCCCTCCACTTCTGCACACGCTACGGTCACCATGAGATCATCCGTTTCCTTCTGCAGGGAAACTTTGACATTCAACCTCACTCTGTCAACATCTACGGAGACACGCCCCTCCACCTGTAAATGTTTGACCTTCTTCCAGCATTTGAAGAACGACTTGAGGCACAGCCACGGTTGTTGTGTTTCTTCAGGGCTTGCTATAATGGCAAAGTGGCTGCAGTGAAGGAACTCGTTCAGCTTTCTGGTCCAGAGAGTCTCCCAAAAGAGAACATATTCAGCGAGACGGCGCTCCACAGGTTCTGTTCAGCTGTTTAAATGTTTTGGTTCATTTGTGACCCTGGCGATCCGTTAAAAATGATGAAGAATTCACATTACAGTGCGTGCACCTATGGCAAAGACCTGGAGATGGTGAAGTTTTTGCTGAACCAGAATGCCATGAGCATCAACTATCAGGGCAGAGACGGACACACAGGTGAGTCTGCTCATGCTGAGCATGATGTAAAGAGCTCAGAAGATCCAAACGCGCTCCATGCCTCTCAGCCATCCTTTGACTCTGCTCAGCTTTGCACAGCGCCTGTTTCCACGGCCACATTCGCTTGGTGCAGTTTCTGCTGGACAGCGGGGCGGACATGAACCTGGTTGCCTGTGATCCAAGCCGGTCCAGCGGGGAGAAGGACGAGCAGACGTGCCTGATGTGGGCCTACGAGAAGGGTAGGCTTGTTTTGGCGTGAGCTGTCAGGAAAGATGGAGAAAACCTGCTCTGTTTGTTTCTTCCAGGTCATGATGCTATTGTGACTTTACTGAAACACTACAAGCGTCCAGATGATTCTCCATGCAATGAGTACTCTCAGCCAGGAGGAGGTGATTCTGAGAAAAGGTCCTCCAGATTCACAAAATCTCCAACTTCAGTTGAACAATCCTTTTTTCCCCCCCCCAGATGGATCCTACGTTTCCGTTCCGTCTCCTTTGGGAAAAATCAAAAGCATGACTAAAGGTACTGCAGCAGATTTCCCACATCCCTGCCAGTGTCAAGGCTGCCCACACTGTCTGTTGCCAAGGAAATGGGTGCAGACGTGTGTGTGTGTGTGGGGGGGGGTCGCAGATAAATACCTGCTGTTATATTGGAGAAACCGCGGATGTGAATGTTCAACACAGCTCTGAAATTGGAATATGAACTGATTTTTTTTTTCATTTTCAGAAAAAGCTGAAGTTCTGGTGCTCAGGGCCAGCCTCCCTTCTCATTTCCACCTCCAGCTGTCTGAGCTGGAGTTTAACGAAATCATCGGATCTGGTGGGTCCATCTCTGATAATTTTCCTTTTCAGCTAACAGGCCGGCAAATCAGATCATGTTATCCATGAATGTATGCATTTCACTCCTAGGCTCCTTTGGGAGGGTCTACAGAGGCAAATGCAGAAACAAAATTGTCGCCATAAAACGGTATTTCCACAAGCGCATAAACAAAAAAAACGAGTCTGCACCCATCTCTGGTCTGATGGAAGCTGATCCATCTGTTTTCGCTCTTTCACAGCTATCGAGCAAACACCTACTGCTCAAAGTCAGATGTGGACATGTTCTGCAGAGAGGTTTCCATCCTCTGTCGCCTCAATCACCCCTGCATCATCCAGTTCGTCGGGGCGTGCCTGGATGACCCAAGCCAGTTTGCAATCGTCACCCAGTACATCTCTGGGGGCTCCTTGTTTTCCCTGCTGCATGAGCAGAAGAGGTGATGGACCGTTCTGTCTAATAAAAGTAAAAAAAAAATGACCACAAGAATGAAGAAAAAAGAAACCTCACAGCTGATAAAAACCTACTACTGATGTCAGAGACGTCAAAGGTGAAAGCTCAGCACAAGGGAACAGCAGCAGAAGCAAAATTCATTCATTAAAACACAATAACATACAAACTGAACATAAAAAAATAACATTAATGGGTCCAAATGGCTGAAGAAGAGACAAAACAAGCCCAGGTGCTGTGAAGGACAGAAGTAAAATACAGGAATGTAAAGAGGTTCCTTCATAATAGAATCAAATGTGAGGCAAGGCTCATTATTCAATGCAAAAGTGCTACCAACAGTAAGAGATGCTTAATGAATGCAAAGTGATGCAAAGTCACTCCACAGACATGCAAATGAACACGCGAGACACAAAAGCACCACGGAGACAGGAGCATGGCCTAAACAGATACCAAAATAAAAGCACATTCAGGCTCCTTTTTACTGTCTGTACAGATGAAACTAAAGGTCAGGCTGTTGTCGGCTCTCTGACCGTTTCAGGGCTGATTATCATCCAGAGGAGCTTTTCCTTCTGGATCATCACTGATCCAGATGAAGTCCTAATGTGTGGCCAGGTGCTGCTTTTATTGACTGTCCCATTGATTGCCGTGAAGTGCTGAGGGTGATTGGTGGCGACCATTGATCCGACATTAAGTGTTTGCTGCTTTAATGATGTGTCAATGGACAGACTCATCGACCTGCAGTCTAAGCTCATCATTGCCATCGATGTGGCCAAGGGCATGGAGTACCTGCACAACCTCACCCAGCCCATCATCCACCGGGACCTGAACAGGTCGGTGCCGCACTAATGAGGCATCACGGCTCTGAAGTAACCACCGCCATTGGTCATGATGTGCGTCTTCCTTCCAGTCACAACATCCTGCTATATGAAGACGGTCATGCTGTGGTGGCTGATTTCGGGGGTGAGTTTGGATCTTTTCAGACAGTACAGACTGTGATAATGCTGGATGAAGCCTCTGAAACCCACAATACCAGGGTTTCTGTTCCAGACGCTCTTCTTCATTTCAACCCCCCGCCTCCGTAGGTTTTGCTCCATTTGATTTTATATGTATAGTTTCCTCTCTGGGGCCTTTTCTGATCCAGTTTTAAAGTCCTGAACCACTTTTGCCATTTTAATTTATCTATAACTAACAAGCCATGCTTGATTTTCATGTTTTTGTTACAACCCCGGCTTTTTATTTTCATTTTTTTTGATAGACATTTTTTGTTTTATTACACAATAATTCCACAATGAACCTGAAGCAACTGTACAAAAAACTCACTTGAGGGAGGTAAAATTGGTCAGTTTTTTGCTGCAAAAATCCCCAAAAATGTGGCTGGAATCAGTCATTTCAAAGCGGACGTTGGACCATCTCTTGTGTTTTCACATCCTCTGACTCTTTTAACTCTTCGACGTCCCTTCTTGTGTCTCTTGCAGAGTCCAGATTTCTACAGTCGGTGGATGAGGATAACATGACCAAGCAGCCCGGGGTTTGTGCAGCTTCTCCGAGGACACACAGTTTTAGCTTTATCTTTAGCCTCCATGGTTGAAGGTCACTGTGGAAAGGAAAGGAGAGGATACTTCTGCTGCCATCAATAATACCTCGGAGCCTGAAAGGAAAACTGGCTTCATGCAAGTTTTGTCTGAAAAATGCTGACTTGGTGTTTCTCGGAGCTGACCTGGCAGTTGGATGATTGGTGAGCTGCTTCTCTTGGGAGCCGCTTGTTATGACAAAAGCTCGCTCCGGTTAGCATACGTCAGTATTCAGACTTCGTTCAGTGAGTCTCACCTGATGAGTGGTGCTTTGTGTCTGCATGGCTGACACCTCATCTCACCTGCAGATGTTTTCACTTTTTCAAATTAACTTTGATAAGATTTTATAAAATAAAAAAACGTAAAAGACTACATGAAGATTTTGTCAAAGGAGGGAAACTCCAGCAACGCAGATGAACAGAAGGTCAATTATTTAAAGGGTAGTCTTTGTTTTAAAATCAGAACTTCAGCTGTTGGAGCGAATAGACACCTGAGAAGGAGAGAAGAACTGAGGAGTTGGCTTTCAAAGTCCCACTCCAATCATATTTTCATCTATTTTCAAAACGTTCCATTGGTTTTTTTAATAAGGATTATGCAGTTTAAAGCCAACATAAAATAAAAAAAACCTGTTGTTTTCGAGGACATAATTTCTGCAGAGCGGACTAACAAAAAGGACTAAGAACTTTAAACACTTACTCTGGTGTAAATGCTGTTTTTGATGTTTTTAACAGGTTCTTGTGCTATTTTTCTGTTGATTTTCTAATGGCATTTCTGAAAATTAAGCCAAAAATTGAATTTCTGAGTATTTCTTTATTCAAATCGTTGTGAGTCAGGAGGACACGGAAAAATACATCCACCTGCAGGCAAACAGATCCATGAACATCTTTGTTTTCCTCGTCTGAGCTGGAGTCTGGATCCAAACTGGAGGACTGGAGAGCCACGATATTGCTGCAGTTTTTGTTGCACCGCTTGTGTTAGGTTGGGGGTGTGAGGGCCTGTAAACTAGCGGGAGAGAGTGTAAACACAAGGATAATGGGAAATGAACTTCTGCCACTCTGCAGAAACTATGTCCTAGAAAACAACACAGGTTTTGTGATTTGCGCTAAAAATTATAATGAAAAGACCACCAGGAATGCTTTGAACACGGATCAGATGATGATTGGACTTAAAAGAACCGTGAAATATATATAAAAAATAAAGGTGCGTGATGTATGGGAGTGGTTTGGGCATTTGGTTTGAGATCTTTAAGGTGCTTCACATTTCTATCGCCCAATTAAGAGTACTCTGATTACCTTTCTACAGGTAGGACTACATCAAAAGGACTTTTGTTCATTTTCCAAATAAAGGAACTCCCCTTGCAGACGAGCTGACCTCGTCTCCTCTTGTGTGTGGTGC
Source organism: Oryzias sinensis (assembly GCA_037389245.1). Taxonomy (NCBI): domain Eukaryota; kingdom Metazoa; phylum Chordata; class Actinopteri; order Beloniformes; family Adrianichthyidae; genus Oryzias; species Oryzias sinensis. The sequence continues at coordinate 24,489,615 of CM074498.1, read as the reverse complement.
AGAACCTGCGCTGGATGGCTCCTGAGGTCTTCACGCAGTGCACGCGCTACTCTGTGAAGGCAGACATGTTCAGCTACGCCCTCTGTCTGTGGGAGCTGCTCACGGGAGAAATCCCATTTGCTCACCTGAAACCAGGTGAGCTTCATGAGATGCTCACAGTACAACAGAAGTTCAGTTCCCACATTCTCTCTTACAGGTCTACTGATGGGGATTCATTTAGGAGAACCCGCAGCTATCCTATGATCATGTTCCAAAACGCTTCACGTGCCTCTTTGGCTCATTTCAGCAGCAGCAGCCTGATGTGACATTTAACCAAACTTCAGATATTCTCCTGTTCTAAGCTGCTGCAGCTGCAGACATGGCTTACCATCACATCCGGCCTCCGCTGGGATACTCCATCCCCAAACCCATCTCTGCTCTTCTCATGAGGGGCTGGAACTCCTGCCCAGAGGTACACCACCCAGATCTCCAGCCGTGAAGTTGACATTTTCTGCATGATGTACAGTGAAATCCCTGTCATTCTTTTAAAAAAAAAAATGTGATGCCGTCTGTTGGTAAAGCGAGAGTGCAGAGCTGCTGAGTCAGCAGATTCTTCCCACGCATGCAGAGGTGACAGAAGAAGAGAGCCGCTCCCAGGAGGACGCGTTGCTGCCAGGCTGTTCTTATATGCGAGCACGCAGGAACGGGACGTCCTAGTGCTGAGCCGTTATGCTCCTAATTAAGCTGAGATGTTTTTGTCGCTCCTGTTATGGAATATTTTTCCATAGCAGAGAGCATGCTGGGACTTTTCTCCCTCTGTTCCTCCTCTTCATCGTAATTCTGTTCCTGAAACTCTGTTTTCTTTAGATTGTGGCAGATTTGCATGAAAATTGCAATGAAACTAAATATTTATCAGTTTGAGTTCATTTTATAAAGCAAACTATCCATTTAAACATGCAGATGTATAGAGGTATCTATTCTGGGTAGAAGCTTTGTTTATTTGGGCCTGATGCAGATACTTTTAACAAATCCAGACTTCCTTTTGTCCTGCAGGAGAGCTGGACTCTAAGGACCAGATTGTTTTTTTCTGTTTTGAAATTCTTCACTTTTGAGTGAAAATTTCACCACCACAATGCATAACTCACCAAAATATGCACCTAGTACCCGGTGAAAATGAACTTTTGACATATAACCCCTCCCCTCCAAAAAAGACGATGACATCACAGCGGGAGAATCCATCAAAAAATGAATGATCAAAATCTCTCACAGGGCTCAAAAAATATTTCTAAATCCTCCAACGAAACCGAAACACACGAGTCAGGGGTGTCCAAAAGAAGTTTCACAACTATTATGGGATGATCAAATGACTTGGTGGTGATTTTGAGACAAAGTGGAAATTTTTTCCATTTTCACACAATTTGGGAAAAGAAAACCTTTGTTTTGTTCACCAAAAATGTCACGGACACGGCTCCAGGCTAAGTCTACAACCAGTTTTGTTGACCTTTGACCTCGGGAAGAGGCTGGCATCACTAAAAAAATAATAAAAAAAGACCTTTGGAACCTTCTATAAATGTTAAGTTCTCCTATAAGGATTTCAACTTATCGCCTCTTAACTGCCCGAGCATCTTTCCTCAGCTACTTTGGAAAAAATGTTTAAAGTTTGTCGATTTTGAATGGCGTTAGCGTGGCAAGCTCGTAAAAGTGGTATTTCCCTTTTGCTCGCATGAGTTTTACTAGAATGTTGTGAACGAAATGATATGGCATATAATATAAATGTATTAGAAATGTTGGCGTGGTTAATTTCAAACCTTAGTTACTATGGAAATCCAAAAGTTTAACTTTGCAGATTCTTCTAAAAAGGACATAAACCTGTTCGTTGACGCTAGCCAACCAAAAACTTAAATAGTCGCTATGGAGATAAAAACAACAGAAAGGCCTCCACCTTAAAAAAAGGTTTTTTTAAATGAAATTATAACATGCAGTTCTGACCAGGCTGGCAGGGGCAAAAGGTGAGAGTGAGGGGCATGTAGCAGATGCTCTGCCAGTGAGGGCGGGTCAAAGGGGGCAGTGGAGGCAGGTGGCGCCTGCAGGCCACTAAATGCTACTCGTTGCTTTAATTTCAAATATTTGATCCAAACTACTAATTTCTTGCTTTAAAATTTGTTCAGAACCAACCAAATGGAGAAAATTATTGTTGAACTTAAAAAAAACAAACGTATTTTCTGAAGCCTAGCTGACATTCAGACTCATGGAGGGGGGGGGGGGTCTGTGATGATCTCCTGAAACCTCCTGTTTCAATGAATGCACCTGAATTATTGATCAGGTTGGAGGACAAAGGTCAGGTGGAGATGGGAGGGGGGGGGTCTCTGTTCTTTTCCTGTGAAGCTGAAGATCCAAAAGGCTATTTTTAGAAACAAAGCACACCTTTGTCTACCCACGATGCACCTGTGCCTCAGATGGCGGCTGAATTAATGCTTCTTTTCCAGGACAGACCTGAGTTTTCTGAGGTGGTTTCCAGTCTGGAGGAATGTCTGTGCAACGCCGAGGTTAGTCCCTATACATCTACTCAGCAGCGTATGTGCATTTTTGCCTCATGATGGGTCATGTTTGTGTTACAGTTCATGTCTCCAGCCTCCAGCAACAGCAGCGGCTCCCTCTCGCCTTCCTCCTCCTCTGACTGCCTCCTGGCACGAGGAGGACCCGGCCGGAGCCACGTGGCGGCCCTGCGCTCCCGCTTCGAGCTGGAGCATGCCCTCAATACCCGCGCCTACGCCTTCTGGACTCAGAGGTGTGACACATCAAACGCACCCTTCATACTCAGACTACCTCTAGATTCTACTCACAGGTTTTTATCCTGGAGTTTTAGCGACCAGTTTGGAGCACAAGTAAACCAAAAGCGGTTACGTTTTTATTTACCAACAATCAAATAAAAAATGTTGAAATAAAATTAATAATTTTGAAGTTTAATTCACTTTCTATTTTTCAAAATGCAAAAACAGAACAAAACCGTTCAGAAATGTTTTCAAAACAGCTGTGGGATTTCCTTTCATGTTTACAAAATGCTATTATTTTTTTATTTTATTTTTTATCAAGTCAATCATTATTTAAACAGCACTTTTAAGAGTGCAAGGTGCTATCAAAATCTTGTACACCAAAATAAATCATGACAAATTAATTAATACTTTTAGAAAATATTGTTACCCCCCTCCCCCCAACACACATACCATCTACCCCTTTAATCCATGGAGGTTAATATTTATTTATTAAATATGTATATATTTAGTCTTTGGTCGCCTGGGGGTGCTGAACAGGTCGATGTCATTTTTAGGAGAATCTGCAAAAGTAAAGTTTTACATTTCCTTGGCAACAAAGGCTTTTATGTTAACCACGCCCATGATTCCTGTTTTACATTTTCCACAATATTCCAACAAAAAATATGCGAGCAACAGGAGCAGGAACACCGTTCAGAATCTACAAACTTCTAATTCTAATTTAAGTTTGTCGTTGGTACTAAAGATGATTTATTTGGAAAATTCAAAATGGCGGCCCCTTCCCAATGTCAAAGGTCATAAAACTTCAGTTGTGGTTGTTGACTTAACTTGGCAGCATTGCACTAACAAAAGTTTTCTCTTCCCAAATTGTGCAAAATAGTAAAAATCACCAAATTTCACACGTTAACACAAAAAGCCGCCAATTTGTAGGTCCTGCTGCCATCCCGTAATAATTTTCCACTAAATATTCCCATGGTCACAGATTTAATGGAACCTTTAACATTTTTGTGGAATTTTAAAAAGAGAGTAAATTGAATATTTACTTATTTGTAAGTCTGTCCTCACCGTTTCCATCACTTCCTGCAGTGCAAAACTAAAATCTAATAATCCTGATGATCCTCAGCATGACCCATTTTAATTCTCTTGTATATTTTCAGCCACGCTTCTATCAATACAAGCAAATTCAAACATGCTGACTTTCAGAACAACCAACCAAATGATTCTACACAGAAATATCGGCAATAAAGGGACATTTCTACTTCGACCCCACCTCCAACATTCAGCGAACGCTCCTGCAGAAAAATTCTACAGTTTTGGCTTTGGCTCTTCATACTGAAGGACTCTGCTTCTGGGCCTCTTATCAGCACCAATGCATACTCAAATATTGTTTTAAAGCAGAAACATGAAATAATGAAGACATTTGGATTTTATTTTTAGTGAGCGTCGCCGAGCTTCAGGTGGGCTTTCATTGGAGGAACTCCGAAGAAACATGCAGTTCTCTCCCATCGATCGAAATGGTTTGTCTGAGTTACTCTGAAATGCCACTTTATCGTTTTATTGTCTTAGATTCTAGTTTTAGAACTCCAAGCCTGCAACAATCCAAGCTTATGAGTTTTAATATTATTAGTATTTTTCTTTGAAATGACTGTGACAACATGTCCAGTAAGGAGGCTGAACTCCGGTCTTGTCTGTCTCTCAGGATATGTGTCCGACCCCATGAGCACCATGAGATTCTGCTCTTCCTTCAGCAGCAGCGGCAGCTTCGAAGACAGCAACTAATCTGCAAAACCAACTTTTTTTTGTAGTGCTTTTATGAACATGTGAGGTGATGAGTGCATCTGTTTGGAGTATTTGGTTGTAAAACGATTGTAAATTGTCTGTTTTTAGGGTAATGGTGTAAAAGAAATGGTTGTTTTTGAGTAGGAAAAGGAAGGAAGTCACTATGCTACTATTCTTTTATTTTTTTAGGTCAAATCACACAAGCTGTTGATTACATAAAAAGAAAGAAGCTCAACAAACCTAAACAAACTCTAAACATTCGTTAAATCCATGATAAAAACACATAATTCATCAACGTTTGAGCTGAGGTAGTGTTAACATGAAACAACCCCCTTCAGGCTCCGCCCCCTCTGAGTAACTCGGTCAGAGCGCTGACTGACTGAGATGGTCCACAGGAGTTTCAGTTACGAGCATCAGGAGAAAGCTTGGGTGCTAGGATCCAATGCGTGTAAATGTAAAATGTACTAGAAGGAGACTAAAGACGTGGGAGTCCGCCAGCCATGAATTATTCAGTCACCTGTAAGCGTGAGCGGCATCTGGTTCCACGTGGAAGTGATAGCAGCAGTACCCGATACCTCCATAGTGTTATTAACAGTAGGAGTTGGTCTGTTGTAAACATTTGATGGAGCTGTCAGACCTGAATCTGCAGCTCATCTTTTTTAATAAAGGAAGTTTGGGATGAACTCCATCGATTAAAAAGGCGCGGCGTTCCCTGAATGTCCCTCTGAGCCGAGCGGCTCTGACGTCCTTAAGTAGTTTACAACATCAGCAGGGCACCATGGTGCTTTACAATAATATAAAGAGAAATAGAAGGAGAAAACAATTAAGAGCACAACAATATAAGGGGCGATATAATATACTGTATGTAGGGAAATAAAAAAAGGGATGAAACAAAAGAAAAACATTTTTACCAACAGCTACTGAGTATTAAAAGCAGTTTTAGAAAGTCTGATAAAATGCTGAGCTCCAAACATTTTAGCTTAATTCTTAGTCCCAGCTGCCCTTAACCCCTGAGGGCAGCTACATGCAGATCCAGGTGTCTGCGTGGGAAAAATGGTTAAACCTGTACGGGTCACGATCTGCAGTAAATGGTGGTAGACCGCTCTGTGAACCCATAGGGACAAAATGTTCGTAAACATTTTTTCTACATTCATGCTGCAAGAGACAGATCATAGTGAACATTCATACAATAAGTAAGGGAGAAGTAGGGGAGACGCTGGTGTGTCGTACAGATTTTTTAGTTTTTCAACCTCTCAGTTCCGGCGGACTGTACAATGAGCCTGCTAGCGCTGTTCACGTGATACGTTCGCGCTCCTTGCTGCGGCCTGACTGTTAGAAATGAGGAAATCAGCCAATCAGAGTGTAGATTGTGTGGACGTCATACAGCTGTCCATGTGCATGTCCCGGGCATGCAGCCATTACATGAGGTCAAGAAGGAGCCAGTACTCGCATCTCACTAACTAACCAGGCGTAAGGACACCGTATGACACCATCACCTCAACATCATAAGAGTGTGCAACATCCATTAGCCTACTGCTACATACACACCGCCTTCAGCAAGTGGCCGCTTCAGGAAATCACTTCCAATGAAAAGTCTATGTAAATGTGTATATCCGTTAAAAATTAAACCAGTTGAATTTTGACCAATACGAAACTCAGATTTGGCAGCGACGTATGCATGACAGCTCTTTACACAGAAGTACCAATAGTTTGAATATAGATCATGAAGGAACCATTATTAACTGCCGTTTGCATTTGCTGGAATTCTACAACACTTAGTCTTTCATTTATCGGAAAAGAGCTGTGAAAAAGAAAAAACCTGGAGCAATATTCACCAAATTTGCACCGCTTTGATATTTCACACCAAGACTCTTCTTCCAGATGTGAGTACATACACTAGTGACAGTCCAGTGTGAACACAAGAACTTCAGTGGGCACATCACATGCCCAGTGTGATGCAGCCTTACAAATACTTGACGATACACTTACCACATGCACAACAATGGTACGTTCCATTTTCAGGACGTCCCTTGTGGTGGCCGTACGAGCCTCAAGGCCTTTAGATGCTCCTCTCTATGACCTGTCACAGACTGGACAACCCAAAAACCTGCAGCACCCGTGTGGGGCAACCCCCCCATACAATCATACATAATCATACATGATGTAATTAAAGCTTCAAGAGTCTCATGAATTTGCCCTCCCTCTATCTTCTCTCAGCCTGTCTGCAGTGCTGACGAATGGTGCGAGTGCCTAACCGGGGATTGGCCTTTGGTTTTGGCGACCTCTTCTAACCCTTGTGCTATCCTAGGCACTTTAACATTGGGAGTTGGGTCATCTAGACCCACTAGACAGTGCGCTGAACCTTTTTTCTTCAATGATTTGTGATCTTCACTGGTTTCCATGGATTAAATGAAGATCTTTCCACCTTTATCCACCTTTGTCATGGTAGGGAGAACATGTCAATGATCATCTTGACACCATTGGATAGTGCAAGGGCTAAAGTGGAGCAAAAGTGTTCAGGATCTCTGGGAAGGTGGAATAAAGTCATGACACCATCCGGATGGAGGGAGACACCACTGGAAGTCCTGGAAGTAGAGAAGCCTCCTGTTGATGATGCAACGCCAGCAGGAAGGAAACGTCGGTTTGCTGATGGAAGAAGGGGCTGACAGTTACGGGGCAATGGTCTGAGATATTTATTAGTGAGGTCTCACTGATTGAGTTCAGTTTGTGAAAGTCTTTTAAAGGTAGGGACGGGACGGGGGGGCTTTTTTAGTCTTTGGTTCTGTTGCAAAAATCCCCAAATTTCTGCTACAGGTGAACAAACGAGTGTTGGCGAGACTTTGACAAGCATTAAATACAAACGGAAGACCAGGGCGGGGGTCAGAGGTCATCCATCGCCACAAACATCACAGTTCGGTCAGCAGAGGATATGAGGTGGGAGCAAACAGCGTTTCATCCACAGAGAAAGGGCTGAGCTCTGCGTGTAGAGTTTTCTGGATGTCTTTGTTCAGAAAACTCTCTTCTAAGCCTTTGCGTTGGATTTCTTCCCCCTCCTCCCTAGGCTCCTCTCTGCTTCCATCAACAGACACAGAAGTTGTGAAATCAGTGATTTGGGTCACTTGTCGACTGTATGCATTTTCCCATGATTCCTCTGTTTGGGAATTCTTTTCACTCTCTAAAGGAGCTTCAGGTGTTGTCCGTACAGCAGCGGCATCAGGACCTGTGGCATTTACAGAAAGCTGGTTCTCAGGTTGGCTGGTGGAGGCAGAATGGTGAGAACCTGAGGTGCTTTTTACCTCGATCTGCTCCTGGTGCTGTCCTCCTGCTGGTCCAGCCTCATTTTCCTCAGAAGATGCCCCCCTTCCTTGGAGCTCCTCTGACTTTATTTCCTTTGGACTCGGTTTGTCGTCTGGTTCAGTTGGTGACGTTGAGCTTTTGGCTCCGGTCTCCTCCTCGACTTGCCGTGTCGTTTTGGCTGAGCCGTCTTCCAAGAACTCAAGTTCATCTCCAAACATCTGCTTGTGCTCTTCATCCTCAGACTTTGCCTCCAGCTTCCCTGGACTCTGTGACCTCTGCAGCTCAGATGCTGTTTCTTTATTTTCAGAGTTTGGTGCAACCACTGCATCTGTCAAATCATCCAGAGGCTCAACAAACGTCTGGAAAAACTTTGAGGTCTGATGGACGCTGATCCAGCTCGTGACCAAATCTGTGTTGTCTTCTCGGGCAAAGACCTCTGGAGCTTCTGCAGCTTCCCTCGGGCCTGTGTCACCTGCCTCGCCGTGTTGAGAGTGTGGTTTGAGCAGCACACTTGCTCCTTCCTCAGAGGCTTTGCTCACCTCCTCTGTGTCCGCTCCATCAGCAGCAGGAGCATCATCTCCTGCTGCATCATCAAGAACCTGCTCCTCTTCATCAGGCCAGTGTTCTGCTTCGCCCACATCACCAGCATCCGGGTTTTCCTGAGTTTCAGTTATGTTATGAATGTCTTTGTCCTTTTCTGTCAGATCTGATGTTGTGTTTTGATGATCAGCATCAGACTGATCACCTTCCTCACAAGCTCTGCTTTCATCCGGACGTTCCTTTGGTTCTCCACCTGATGCCTCTGAGCGCATTTTGGTAAACTCCTCATAAACTTTCAAGCTGTCATCCCCTTTATTTTCACTGGTTTCTATGACGACAGTGGATGTTTCACGGACCACCTCATCCTTCATTTTTTCAGGAGCTTCCTCGGGATCCTCACCTTCAGCTGGCTCCTCTGTTTTCCCTTCCTCTTCTTCCTGCCCTTCAGTTTTCATGTCCTTTTCATGTGAGGTTGAACTGTTTTCTTCGGCCTCAGTCTCAATCTTTCCTCTTTCATCTTCTTTTTGAACATTTTCAGCCTGATTTATGCTTGCCGTTTCCTCCTCGTCTGCAGGGACATCAGCAGGTATTTCAGTAGATATTTGAACGAGCTCTTCATCGACTTTGCTTTCTTCTCTCAGCTCAGGTTCCTCTATAACCTGAGATGTTTCTTCTCTTCTTTCAGTTTCATATTGTTCAGTGTTCTCCTCTCCTCCATCTTTCTCTGAGTTTTCTGCTCCGTGGTCTTTTTTAACAGCAGCCAGATTTGCGGAGCTTCTGTCTTCACCTCCATCACTTTCATCTTCATCTTTTTCACTTTCTGTAGTCTCTTTCTTCTTCTCATCAATGTCATTCCCCTCGTTTGTTCCGGTCTTTTCAGGTTCTTCCTCCTTTTCTTCTGTCGCAGCTTCATCCTCCTTAGTTTCCTCCCCTTCCACCTCAACCTCTGCTTCTGCGTTGGTGTCCTTTACTGAACTTTCTGCTGAGTTTTCTGTGTTTTGGTCAACCCTACTTTCATCATTACTCCCTTCTTTTCTTTCACTTTTCTCTTTTTCCTCTGTGTTTACACCTTCTTCAACCTCCTCTGACTCTTTTTGTTTTTCCTCCTCCTCAACTTCCTTTCCAGGTTTCAGCTCCTCTGTTTTCTCATCTCCACCCACCATCTTTTCCTCCTCCAGCTCATCATTTTCCTGTTGACTGTGTTCCGCACCAGTCTCAGCCCCTGAAACGTGTTCTTCATCTTCACCGCCGCCACATTCCTCTGCAGTACTATGAGCTGTGGTGTCTCCATCCTCCTGTGGTTGGTTGCTTGAGCTCTTGGCCGTGACTTCGGCTTCTTCCTCGGCGTCTGCCTCCCCCTCTGTGACAGCTTCAGGTGCCTCTTCACAGCTGAGGGCCTCTTGCTTCTCCGAGGACTCTGCTTTCATCTCCATTGTCGCGTCTGCTGCCTCCGCCTCCGCATTATCCAGCACAGCTGCCTCATCAGTCTGCTTTGGTTGCTCAGAAACTGATGACTCATCCTCTTCTCCGCTTTCCCGCCTTTGCTCTGTCTCATTAGGATGATAGTCAGTCTCCACAGCAGCTTCCTCCTTCCTCTCTCCATCATTCTCTGCATCCACATCAGCATCTCCTTCAGCTGAATCTGTGGTCTTGTCATCTGGTGCTGCATTTGCAGGAAGATGAGCTTCACTCTGTTCCTCTGCTTCATCTTTCTCTGCTGTGGCTTCATCATCCGCTCCCTTTTCACCTTCCTCAGCCTCACACGTCTCCTCCTCTTTGGCATCATCATGAGGTTCTTCCTCATTTTCTTCTATTTTAGGAGTCTCTTTCTGTTCCTCTGACACTTCAGCAGAGCCACCTTCATCACATTTAGTATCTTCCTGGACCATCTCTTCTTCAGGATCCTCCTCTGCAAGAACAAATTAGGGTTGATCGAAAAATGTTTGTGATCACTTCCTACATCACTACTGAGGCACAGCTACCTTTGCTGGCCTGCTTTGAGCCTTCATCTCTGTGCTCCTCCTCCTCCTCTGTGCTGGTGTCGCTCAGTTCAGGCTCGGAGCTGCACTGAGACTGTTTCAGGATGGCTTCTGCCAGCTTCTCCTGCACTGATTTGGCTTAGACAGAAACAAAAAGAAAGTTCCTGAGTCAGAAAATTTATTTTTATACCTAAAAAAAACAACCATGCAACAAGTCAAGAGCAACGGGGAAACCACTCACTGCATGAACACACAATTTAAACTTATTTGTATGTATTTTATTTGTTAAATGTTTCTTTAATAATATTATTATTCTTTATTTCTTTTTTAAAATTCTATTTATCCATTTTTTTATTTTTACTTTTATTAAAATAATATCAATTTTATTTATCATAACATGAAGATGAAACATCAAACCAAAAGACCATAAAATGTGTTTTTTTTTGTTTTAATTCATTGCTGTGAAATTAAAAAAAACATATTTTAACCTAAACTTTGGCGGGGTGGCTTTAAGACGGCCACCTGTAGCTCCAAACTGCATAAAATCACAGAAAATCATCTTTTTAATCTTCACAGATGCACTAAACCGCTGTTCTGGATAACCGCTCACTCCTTGCTGCTACAGACTCACAAACTACATACAGTTTGATCTGAATGCTCTGAAATAACTTTCAAACTTCAATTTGGTCTGACAGATGTTTAAACTCACATCTGTCCTGCTCCTCCTCGCTGTGGCGCTCCTCCGCCATCTTTTCCTCCTCTGGCGTCTCTTCGCTCAGCTTCATCTTGTTTCCTGAAGGGCCTCTGGGGTCGGAGATCTCGACCTCTGTGCTGTCTGCAGCGCTGTGCACAGCAGCAGCCTCTTCTTCTGCAGTTTCCTCTGGGTTCTGCTCCTCCTCCTCTTCTGGGGTGACAGCTTTCTCCTCATGCTCCGCTATGGTTGGGTTCTCCTCCTCTTTGATATCGTTTTTGGCTTCAACATCGCTTTCCTCTTGGTCGCTGTCAGAGAAGCTTGAGTCTGAGTCAGACTTTATGTCTTCTTTAAAAAGAGAACATTTCAAAAATGTCTTTCTCTAAACCTCTAGGGGACGGTTAAATACTTTTTCATTTTACCAAACGTGAATATTCTGAATATGCTTTTAAAGAGTTTGTGTTTTCACTCACCATCCTTCTCATCTTCAGTCTCTGAGGCTTCGTTCTCTTTCCCCTGAGTTTCAGTTTGGGAGGATGGAGATGGAGATAAGTCTTCCTTCGCCTCTTCAGCAGCAGCTTCATCATCTGCTTCAAAGTCGTCTTCATAATCTTAGATTAAAAACATTAGTGTTTGGCAGGAGTGGTAACTCTAATCAGGAGGAGACGGTCAGCTGTGGTTTTTGATGTTTTACCTTCTCTGGTTTTGTCCTCTTCAAGGAATGTTTGGTCTCGATTCTCCGTGTTTTGTGCTCGGCTAGACTCTGAAGGGGAGGCAGCATCGCCCCCGTCCGCCTCCACCTCTGCTGAGTCTTTAGGGCTCGTGGCAAGTACTTCAGGACCCTTTCCTCCTTTGAGCCTTTTTGGTGGAGGGGTGGGCATTTTGTCGAGCCCCAACGCGATGATGCACCTTAGCAAACATGACGAGGACTGAAACTGCAGCAGCTTTTGCAGTATTTCTGCTCATGACTGAGGGAATGCTACATTTAATCTTCAGTTTGAGCTGAACCCGATCAAACTGGTAATTGGTCAGATGAAGAAACACTGAAGCACATCCACCTGTAAAGCGGAATATCTTACTTGTAACACGGAGATGCTCCTTCCACGCCCAAAAAGCCAAAGTTTCCGTGTTTCCCACCAAGACGAGAGCCTTTCCTGTATTTAAACTCACAGCAGGCGCTCAGCCGTTCCACCTGCAGCCCGTTCAGGAAGAAGGTCAGGCTAAAGGGAAAGCCTCTATGTCTCCTTGACAGAAACTGGAAGGTTTCTGGAGGAAAGACGGAGGAGATCAATACCAGAGACCAGACAAAGACCCTCCCAAATGCCAGGCGCCCACCTCCCTCGCGGAGCATTCCTTTGTACACGCATAGGTTCTCTCCTCCACAGTGCTGCTGAAAGACTTTGATCTCATCCCTGAGGTCCAGCAGGTCATGGGAGAGATGCACCGTTTTCCCAAAGTACACCATGTTCATGCACACTTGACTCTGGTGGATGGAGCTCCTAAGCCATGGGAGGTCCTGCACAGACAAAAATATGTTCGAATTTTCAAGTACAAGGAGTCCTGGAGCTATTTTTACACTTTTGGTCCTCACTTATCACAAATACTGTTTCTTTTCGCTCATCAGCATGTTTGAGAACCTTAAGGTCATGTCACACAGCCACAGCGTGCATTTAGCATATTTTCCAGGCATTGACCAAAAGTTTGGACACACCTTCTCATTCAAGGTGTTTCCAAACTTTTGGTCTGTGTGTTTCTAATAAGGTTCATTATTCGTCGATGTGCACAGATGTCCGTCAAGGGTTTCAGATGATTTGATGTATTTTTGGTTGGTTGAGAATTACGCAGTTATACTTATTTTCTGTTCCGGCCTTTGCACTTCGGCATTTCACAAATGTCATTTCTTCTGATTTGTTGATGTATGTCCAGTCTTTTTGGATTGCTATCCAAAAACAGACTGGAATGACGGCCGTGACTGACCTCTGCTCCACTGAAGGCAGTGGCGTTGCGCAGTCTGCGACCTCTGATGCTCGGGGAGATCTCGGAGCTTCTGTCTTTCCTCTTCGTGACAGGAGGTATTGGTGTGACAAAGTTGTTGATGACTGGAAGGTAGCAGGGTGAGATGCCAAAAGAAGTCTCCTTTGGGCCTGAAGCTCTGAAGGACTCCTTGTTCATCTGGACAGAAGTTACAGGATTCTGAAGATTTTTTGTAAATGACTCGTTCTTTTTCAAATAAAACAGAATTCAATAGGTAATATTCAAAAGCAGACAGTTCCTCCCCGTCATGTACTCACCGTGCGATTGAGGGGCTGGCTGCTGGCGTGGGAGGACTCATGGAGTCTGTACGGAGAGTTGCGTCTGACTGAAGCTGTGGTGCTGCTGCTGTGGATAGGCTTCAAGCGCACCGGCTCTGCATCTTTCCTGGAGCCGTGTTTGGTCGAGAAGAGCTTGGCTGGAGCAAACAGAGAGTTTCTAACTCTGGATCTGGATGTTTTCTTTTCAAAGAACAAATTGGAGCTTAAGATTTTACACAGTTAGCCTGTGCTATTTAAAACAAAGGAAGACAACAAAAAATGCCATATTTTTCCTATGAAGAAAAACGTTTATTTAACCAGGTAAAAAAAAAAATCAATTCATAGACATCAAGATCTCTTTTGCAAGGGTGACCTGGCCACGAGGTCAGCAGCACACGCCACGAAACATAACCGTAAGAAATAAGACAAAAAGATTGGAAACATTACAGTTTAAAATTAAGGAGCAGCAAAGTGCACAGAAGTAAGAGTGTGTCTCCTCCTCTGGTCACCGGCGGGAGCCGTGCCCAGAGTGCTAAAAACATCTCTCCCCAGCAACCTCAGCGCATACTTTCCTGGATGCCGCACACCTGACTCTCATTCATTCATCAACCACAGCATACCTAAGCACTGTACTGAGTGAAGTACAGTGCGAAGTAGTGTTTGTGCCACTCTGCCTACATTACGGATCAGCTAGATCTGACCCTGTTTTGTCTTTTTGACTCCATTTGCTCAAGCTCCAAATCCCTTCCTGATCCTAATTACCCGCCTTGACGCCGATCTTATGCCTGTTATCGACGCCCTGCCTGCCTGATCCCGATTTAGCTTTGTGGAGTTTTAGCTGAGCTAATGAACCTGCTGCATTTGAAACCAGCTGGTTCGCCCGCTCTGTAACAGATTGAATTGTTTTTATTTTTTTATCTTTATCTGAAACTCACGTGGTCTTAAACTGGCTTTTTCAGACCTGTCCTTCAGATCAGAACTGTAAAATCCGCTTGCAGGACCAGCCTTTGTTTGGTATTAACACCAAAAATACATTGAAATAAGGATGCCATCTTTTTTTATAAACTTATCCATTGCCATGTAGAACTAACATGGAGAGTCTGTCCCTGCATGAGACTAAGGTTCAGATGTATCTGAGTTTTGGTGATGATTGCGGTTATGGTTTCAGTTTGGCTTCAACACTGAAGGCTTCTATGTCATCCAGAAAACCAATGGGACCTTAAGGGTTCACTTTGCAGCTGACATCACATTTTAAGAACAGTGGGCGACCTGTGCAGGTGTGAGAGGGAAACCTCTTTACATTTTACAGTTATTAAGCACAAACTAAACAAAGTAGAGCTGCAGGGGACTGGACAATAAATATTCATGAATTTGTTGGCTTTGCGGAAATGCAAAGGTTATAAATTGAAATAAATGAATACAACCTTAAAATGTCATTAAATTAATTTAAACACAAATTTTTCATTTAAAAATATGTATATCATTACTTGGTCTGGTGTTGTAGCACTCCATTAATTTATCTGTCAAACTCACCTGTCAAAGCCAGTGGGTGGGGCTAAGTCATTCATGATGCAACGCAGTGATGAAGGACTCACCAGCTTATGTCAACTCGCCTGATACACTTTTGACCTTGCAGATTATATGAGGCAGAATCCTCTGAGTCAGACCAATAGGGAACATAGTGATTGGTTGTAGTCTTGGAATAATTTCTAACTTTAGACATAGATATTAACCAAACAGTAGTTAAACAAAAAGAAAATGCTCCACTGCTTCTCTGACCTCAGAGTCCAACAGGCACAAGACACGCCAAGATCAAGAAGGCCTCATTGAATCGGCTAACCTTCCCTTGATGGACAGGGTAACCAGTCAGGTGCTAGGTCACGCCGATTTGACTTTTTGAAAAGGGACTGATTAAGATAAAATCATAAAAACTGCAACACCAACATGAATAATTCATCAAATTGTGAAATAAATAAATGTATTTCTTTAATAAAATTGGTCTTGTAAATAGATAATGACACATTTGTTGTATTCATTTATTTCAATTAGTCACCTTTGTTCCTTTTTTTATTTAACCTAAGCTATGTGGAACATGTTCTTATGTACATTACCGACCTGAGAACAGGCCATAGGCTTTTCATGGATTTGTGTTACTTGCGGTCAAAGATGCATTAAAAGTTGTGATGTGTTAAAAAGTAAAGCCGGGAACTTCCTGCTCACAGACAAAGAGGATTCGGAGCGCTCCCCCTCAGGCCCTGAGTCATTTTTGCGGGGGCCTCGGACACCTGTGGGCGGGTGGGGAGACAAGACGCGGACCACGTCTTCTTCATACCTTTTAGAGTGCTGCACCTTCGAAGGAAAGTGAGAAAAAAATGGAAAAGACCACGTTGTAATTTGAACAAACTGAGTGTTGTTGGAGAGCTAATAATTCTTACTCTGTTTGTATGAAAACGATATATTTATATCTGCAGAGCACTCATGGTTTCTTTGTTTTTTATTTGTTTATGCTATTAAAGGCAATTTGCATAACACTAGATGGGCTTTTGGAATGCAGCACTGGCGCACCTTGATCTTGTGCACTCGCTCCCTCCTTGTAAACTCCTCCAGTTTCTTTTTGATCTCCGTCCGGTGGAGACGCTGAGAGTGCATCAGGACAAATTAGCATGAGGAAGAATCACAGAGGAACTGTCAGCATGTGCCTGCTTTTCTCTCCCTGACACTTCCCACCTCCATCTCCAGCACACTTGTGGAAAATGGCTTGGGCCAGGCATTCTCGGACGTGCTTCTGGTGGGCTCTCTGGAGCAGTCTGTGTTTGTACTCTTTGTCTGGAACAATGCGCCCACTCCTGGTGATCTGATACCGCCCAGAGACAGAAAGGGTTCATTTGAGATGGGCTCACGTTAACACAAAATACATGTACATCCATTAAGATGCCTTCAGGTAACCGGAAAAAAGTCTTTAGGCAGTTCTCAGGAACATTCCTGAAACGCCGTGACACACCCATACATACCTATGAATGCCGTGATACTTATGTGGCGCTCATCGCCTTATACCTTCTCTCCAAAGCGCCTTTATAGTCACAGCCCCATCCACACATTTATTACTTGATGCAGGTGCTCCGCTGCCGAACACTGGCACCAACCTATAACAATCAGAGGCAAAGTGGGGTCTAGTGTCTTCCCCAAGGACACTCTTGGCACTTTGGCAGACAGGATAGGATCTTCAAACTCTTCCATATTCCAATTAGAGGTTGACTACTTCATGGTGCTCCTCTGCAGCATATCCAATTTCACCTATCCACCAAGCACATTTGCACACTTGAAAACCTTTGCACACATAGCAAAACTGTGCTCACATATGCTCACCTATGCTCACTCATGCATACCTATGCACACATATGCTCACCTATGCTCACATATGCTCACCTATGCTCACATATGCTCACCTATGCTCACCTATATACTCAGCTATGCATAGCTATACTCACATATGCTCACCTATGCTCACATATGCTCACCTATGCACACATATGCTCACCTATGCTCACATATGCTCACCTATGCTCACATATGCTCACCTATGCTCACATATGCTCACTTATGCTCACCTATGCTCACACCTATGCTCACCTATGCACACATATGCTCACTCTATTCTCACATATGCTCACCTATGCTCACATGCTCACCCATACACACCTGCTCACCCATACACACCTATGTCTTTCACTCTATATACACACCCATATGCTCACCATGCTCACCCATGCTCACCTATGCTCACCTATGCTCACATATGCTCACTTATGCACACCTATGCTCACCTGTGCTCACATATGCACACCTATGCTCACCTATGCTCACATATGCTCACCTATGCACACAGGTGCTCACTCCATGCAACAACATATGCTCACCTATGCACACATATACTCACCTATGCTCTCACTCATGCACACATATGTTCACCTATGCACACATATGCTCACCTATGTCACATATGCTCACCACTCCATGCACACATATGCTCACTCATGCATAACTATGCTTTACATAAGTACACATATGCTCACATACGCAGACCTCTAAAACCTTGCACAGATATGTTCACTCCATACACACATCCACATGTGCACTTATGCCCCAGCCTGCTCAAAAGTTAGGGGACGTCTTTGCTCAATTCAAATAGAGGACTTTCCTACACAACGTTTTTGACATCACGTGCTTCACTTGAAGCTCCTCTGTTGGAGGAAAAGATTTCAGGAAAAATTCACATTCTTCAGGCTTTTTGAATTAGTTTATGATAAATGTGGCACATAGGATCAAAGGTGTAGCTTTTTCATGATCAGATTTTGAGATGGAATCCCAAAGAGTTTCTTCTGGAAGAAAACCCAACAGTTTTGGATGTTCTGCATGCCTCATGAGTCTGACGCTAAACAGCAATTGCCCTAATGAGATCACTGCCGAAGCTCGGCCTCTACAAAGGTGCTCAAGCACTTGCTGCTTACTAATTAATCAACTACATCTGATCTGAGGAACCTGCTGCTAAAGTAGTTACCCTCTTGGTTTTTCTGGAAGATGTTTGGATCCTGATCTGCAGTTATTCACCTGATTCAAAGCTTTGTCTATCTTTTCTTCTTGAATTTGCCAAATAAAACTTTAATGAATGAAGTGCTTTACATTCCAGAGAAAACATTCTGGTTTATTGGAATCATAACTGAGCAGGGAAACTGGACGTACCAGGCCTGCTCTCAGCAGGTGTCTCCTGATTCGAGTGTTGCTGAAGTATCCAGTGAGATGTTTGTCCGTCAGGCTGTTGTAGGCTAGAAGAACCCTGGATAAACAAACACAGGCAACCGTGACTGTCAAAATTCACAATCAGCCTGATCTTACTGCACTGATTTGGTTTGTTAGCATTTGTCCTCTTTCAGGATTCTTCTTCCACTGACCCGGATGTCCCACAGGAAGCTTTTTTTTTTTTCCAAAGGGGATTTGATTTCCTCCAGCATTTGTGTACAACACAACAGGATGGTACAAATACAGTGTCTGTTACAGGGGTCTGATTACCTACATGAATTAAAGGGGATGGCACACTTGACCCTGGCAAACTCCTCTTTGTGTCCTGTATTCAATGGTTGCAAAGTTTTTTTTGGAGCTTTTGACCCTCAGTAAATGCTATGTTGATTTTTCCTAAAGAGATCGATTGCTTTTGTTCCTGTGGGAGGCTCGGCCCTCATAAGAACTGGCTAGTGTTTTAATAAAAAATAAAAAAAACGTTTGTTTTTTAGTTTGTTTTTGCTTTAATTTAAAGTCACTGACCACAAATGAAGTTTGACAAACTATCTTACTTCAAAACAGACATCACTAAAATTGTCACTTCAAAACGCCAGAAATAGTACCAGTAATTAAAGAAACAATTAGTAAATAAAAAAAATAAATGTAAAATTATTTTTGTTTATTGATAGTGAAAAACACACATTTATGGTATAAAAACAGGCCTAATCATTCATAATATGATTTTTTATCTAATAATTATTCACCAATCGGTTATTATAATTAATTTTGAACACTTTAACTTTTACTCTAAATGTAATACAAACATTCAATAAATTCTGTTTAAAAGACAACAGTGAATATGGAAAAAACGTTTAATGTTTCCTTCCTAATAATTTTTTTAGAGTTTTATTTATTTTTTGTTGTAAATAATGAACAAACAGAGATATCTACACTATTTTTGTCTTACTTTATGAGTTATAAACTTTAAAGTTTGTGTTTTCTGTACAGAAACCCGCGGCGGGTTTCCTTTCTTTGGCGGCTGCCCGGAGGCGCTCTTACCCGCTGTTCAGGTGAGTCATGGCGGCTTTCTGCTCCGAACCTCTCCGCTAGTTCGGGTCCAGAGCGGCGCGCTCGCTCTCCGAGCGAGGAAACCGGGCCAGAGTCCGGTCGGAGCCGCTGTCGGTAGCGGGACCGGAGCGTCTTCCCCCGAGGAGCCGATGACACTCCCCGGTTGCCATGGGAGATCACGTGACGAAGCCAGTTTCCACTTTCAAAGCCCCACTAACACGCGGGCCTGTGAGCACGTGCGGAACACTTTTACTCAGGGGATTATAATAATCGATTTGTGACTTTGGGTCTTATGAGACAAAAATTAGCTTAGTCAGCTGTTTTCTGAGACAACGTCCTGTATGAAAACATTACATAATCATTTCATCGAAGAAATTATTTCACCGATAACTACACTATATTTTCATTTTTGTGGCCATCAAACCATTTATTTATAACATATAAATTTTAAATATATATATAAGCGCACCCTGTGTTAAATAAAATAAGATTATGAGACGAGATTATGTGCATTAAATTAATTCTATTAATAAATCACTCCCAAAACAGATAAAACCTTTTGCCATAATTTTTCTTAATTATCTCAGTAAATACTATTATTATGAACATAGACGAAAAAACGTCATCGACTGAACAAAAACTTTAAACCAAATTTTTATTTTTATTATTTATTTTCAGAGCCAAGGGGAGCCTCAGGTTTCAGACCCCTGCCTTTGTCTGTGCAGGTCCTCTGTCGCCCTCTGCTGGTCAATGTGAGAACTACTTTTACCGTGACTTCATGTTCAACTTTACTCGCATACTTCTACTCTCCTCTATTCTTGATCATTATTTATTTGTAATATAGTTCTCCATGCCTCTGTTTGGTGCAGTGCGATTCATGTACTGTCCCTCTTTCCCACTCCCCTTGGAGTGGGAGCGATTCCAGGTTCCTGTTGGCTTGTCTGTGCTCCTGCAATTGGCTGTGGTCCTCTCCCCGTCCCCCTGTACCTGACCGTCTATCTCGTCTCTGCTCCTACACCTGGCTGTGGATCCTACCTCTGGCTCGTCTCGCGCCCCCAGCCATCCCCCAACTCATTCTGGATGAAGCCCATCTGCTGGACTATTTGAACATGTAGTTGTAGCGTTAGATAAGTTAATTCTTGTCCACGGGTTCCTGTACATCGCCTGTCAGTCCTGGGGGAGGGAATCCCTTCTTCATGTGGATATCCCTGAGGTTTCTTCTTTTTTTCCGGAATACCCCCCCCCCCTCTTTTTTTAGGAGTTTTTTGTTACAGAGAAGGAGGGCCAAACGGCAGGGATGCCCAATTTAGTTTGCCGGTAGTCTGTTTAGGTAGTTCAGTTTAGATTTTTCCTATTGAATTCTATATATTTATGAGCCTTATGATTTAATGTTTGTTTGACAATTATTAGTACGAAACCCATTGAGACGACTGTTGTTGTGATTTTGGGAAGTACAAATAAAGTTGAATTAAACTGAATTGAATTAAAACATCTATTGATTGATTGTGACATGGTGCCTCTGTCAGACTCCTCCCCCCTTCCTCCTCTGCTCCATTCCTGACGGTGACCAGCTGACTTCACTCATCTCATCAAGCCACTTCTACTTAAGGAGATCCACTGCCTCTCGTCAACGCTAGTTCATTGTTCCTCAATGGTGCTTAGTCTGGTCAAATCTAGTATCTTGTTCCATGGCAATCTGCCTCTCGCTAATCTTGCTACGCCTTGCCTACAGGATTACACATCCACGGGTGCTCACCTGGTCACCGAAGTCTTCCCTGGTTTCACGTCCCGCCGTCTGCAACTGCCTTGCTGTTCTGGAAACCTCCTGCCGAAACCCTCCAGCCACGCCGCACCTTCAAGCCAAGGACTCTAGCTCATTCCTCCAGATTTCGAATTTACAAGAATTTACAACTGTGTTCCTTACCAATTATTAAATACTTCTCTCTTACCTCTCGCCTCCTCGGTTTTCTTCCGGGCTCCAGCATCTGGGTCCGTCAAGTTAAGACATACCATGACAGATTGATTTAAATGTCATGCTCTAATGTGCCCAGCCCACACGGGCTTAAATGACACTGAAAAACAAAATACATAAAACATAAAGATACATGCCCATCACAAAAATCCAATAGCCCCCCTAATCAGAGTCTAACAGAATACAAAGTGTCCATTCTTATTGTCCATGCCTTTGACACAAATTTTGCCAAACAAAATATTTCATTTTCAAAAAGCCAATGTAAAATTTTATCTTGATAACCAAAACAAATCAGGACATTTCTTTTTTTTTTATAGAATTACCATGTATACATTTTAAGTTTATCTTGCTTTATTGTGTTTTTGAACATTTTTGAACATATTCAAGATAAACTAAAGTCTCTTTTAATGGGAACTTTACATATTTGTGAACGCCAGAGTTCACAAGCAAGAGGAGCGATAATCTTTAAAGTTATTTAATCTGAGGTAATCTCCAGGAAAAACTGCAAATATGATCATTCATTAATACATAACATGAACTTAAAACTTTTACTTTGAAACACTTGGGAAAATGAATTATGTACAGATTACTTGTTATTCTAGTACAAATGTAATCCCTCACTTTTGGATTTATTTAAGAATTTATATTTTTCTTTGTAACACCGGCAGAAAATAGTTTATTACAAAATGATCTGCAAGGTATTTAACATTTAGCTGAAGGTCAATATTGTTTATTTTAAAATTGTTATATTGTGAAAGCATTGGAAGCAACAGGAACCCTCAGATTTGTTCTGTTTAGTCTGTTAGAGCGAAAATGATATTCTTAGACATCTATAGATTTTACATTAAAAACTTAGAGGCTCAGAAAATCAGTAAGTCTGCTGTAATACAAGATTTACTGAGCATGTTAAAAGCTAAATATCACTCATACTTCATAAGTAATTACACTAAAATCTTACAAATAACTTGGATAATCAGGTAATCCAACACTGGAGCCCTTCTGATGAGTTTAGGCTACTTGATTAACTGCATCTGTTTTTCAGAAGCAACAATAAATATGTGGGACCAATAAGTCTTCTTGTGTTTTCAGACTATATATGGGACATTTTCATTTGGTCTGTGATGGTCAAACAGATAATGGAGCAGAAAAACTCTTCCTGACGTTTCCTCACGTCGACAAACTGTAGGTACGTTCTGATAGTGACGGAAACCCCACGGCGCTCACCGATAGTATGTAATAAATCACACAGAGACATTTCCAGAAATACAATTTTTGAAAGTCTGACATTGTTTTGATTTTTTGTCTGACACAGTTATTTAAAAAATCCAACAGGTTAAAAAAATAAAAAAGGCAAAATTATTATTTATTTATTTACTTACTTTCATTCCCATCAAACAGCAAAAACAAAGAGATCCAACACAAAATCCTAAATCTTATTCCTGGGAAATGAAAGGAAATAGAAAAAAACATATTTTTCTGCCCCTTTTACATACTTAGGAGAAAGGAAAAAAAACAGTAGATAAATAATATAAGAAAGGCACAGTATGTAAACACATGTGAGCATAACTGCTACGTAGCATGTAAGTATGTTTGTGCTTCACATTAAAGCATTCAGGTTAGAATAGCTCAGTCGCCGGCATGTTTGTGTCTTATTTCTATGGTTCCTGGAATTAAATAATAAGATTCATTGATTGTATTTCTGCAGCCGTTCTTCTCTAACCAGTTTTTGAAGTTGATTTGGTTTTTTTTTCATAGATTGTTCCAAATCCTGACTAATTGATGTGAAACACATCTTTCTTTTGTTTTTGTTTGGAATTTTGGCAAAGAGAAAATCTCACATCCTTATAAATTATAAACTGGTATTTTGTGTGGAAGTTGCGTCTTATTTCATATGTTTGATTTACTGGTGGGTTAAGGTGGGCTTTGGTAATCACTAAGGAACCTCACTGAGGGGGGAGGAATGGGGAGTCACACAAATATAAATAAATAACTACACAATCACACTATTGCTGATTACTTCACGCCATTCATCAATTGGTCCTCGCTCTGAACCTATAGCTAAAGTTCTCACTATCTGCACAGCCAGTCAAATTCCTGCCTTTAAATTCACAAACATTTGTTTATCTGCATTCCAGGTGCCGCCCACCTCCTCCCCGTTCTCCTGGTTCTCCTTCTGGTTCTCTGCCGTGTCATGGTCTGACCTCAACCACCATCAGCATCTGTAGGCTCTGGGTTTTTTTCACTGCCCGAGGTCATCCCCAGAGACGAACCGCCAAAGACTTTGGACTTATTTCATCCACATTTTCTGCAAAGTTCACACCCCTTTTGCAGCTAACCCGGTCTGGAGTGCACAGGTAAACTTCACACACATTTCTCAGAATTTAATAGGGGGTGTTAGGATGCTGACACCCCCTCCTCAACAGGCTTTACACCTGTTGAGGAAAAGCATAAGCATAAAAACATCAAATCAGTCATAAAATCCAATTGCTGATTGCTGAACTAAACAGACTAAGCTAAACTGGGCATCCCTGCGCTTAGGCCCTCCTTCTCGTCATCATATCAGTGATTAGAGTTTATTGTTAGTTTCACATGAAAACATTTGTTTCTGTGTTTACTAATTTTTCAATGTAGTCATCATGGAATCCTCTGGTTTACTGTCATATTTAGTTGTTTTTACATACGAAGACTTGAAGGCCAGAGCACATGCACATGAATCACTCTTCACTCCAACTCCACACATTCTCTGCTGACGCTCCGACTGTCTCGTCTGAATGCTTCTGTTTCTAGAGCAGCCCACTGTTTATGTCCCTAATGCTGTTTTGAACGCGGAGCGCCAATCTGATCCTGCTGAAATTTCAATGAAGGATTCTGATGATCAAACGAGGTTCCAACTCTGTTTCTGTAAATTGGGTAGACAACGAAAGACCAGGGGAAAGTGTCAAACTCCGCTAACTCCTCGGATCAGCACCGACGGCGTCTTCTAAGCTGTATTCCGTCGTGGCAGAGTCCCACACGGAAGGTTTCTCCGAAGACCAGAAAGAACTTTGCAAAGCAGCGCGTTAATGGTTAAGACTATAAGATCATCTCCAAGCAGCTTGATGCTCCTGCGACCACAGCTTCACAGAGGGCAAAGGTCCACAGGCTGCAGACAGCCAGGGACTCCCTAGAATGCACCAAGCTGGAGCTTTTAGACAACAACAGCTTGATAGTTCTGAAAAAAGCCTCTGCTGTGAAACATGGAGGCGGCTCGATCATGATCTGGGCTGCTCTGCAGTACCTGACACTCCTTAATCTAAACAGATTTGATGAAATCTCTAAAGCCATGAAGGCTTTCTGGAGCCGAATGTTCTGCATGGGGTCAGAAAGTCCTCGTAATCGCCTTAGATCCAAAACACAAACAAAACATCAGACGGTTCTGAAGAGTTCTTCTGATCTAAACCCTGCAGAACACCTGAGGAAGACGATGAGACATGATGAGACACAAAGAAAATCATTTAAAAAGCAGCATCAGATTTCCCACCATCGATTCTCAGTATTATCTAATTGTACTTTAGTCAGTTTGAGGTTACCTCAGTGACCACGAGCGTTTCTGAGAAGCCACCAGCATTCGGGCCCCAGTGCTGATCATTTGAAGATGAACATCTGTCATCTCCTTCTGTGGACTCAAACTGACTGAGATAAGTGAGGGGAGATTAAGCAAAACCACAGTGAGATAAGAATATCTGTACCTCCGTTGGCTGCAACGGAACAACATTCAAGGTGACAGTGAGGTAAAAACCTAAGAATTCTAACAGCAACGTGGCTTCTATGATTACTTTTAAACATAAATGGTAAACGTTTCTTTTTTTTAACCCTTGTGCTATCCTTGGCACTTTGACGTTGGGAGTTGGGTCATCTAGACCCACTAGACAGTGCTCTGAACCTTTTTTCTTCAATGATTTGTGAACCTCACTGGTGTCCATGGATTACATGAAATCTTTCCACCTTTATCCACCTTTGTCATCTAAGATAGCACAAGGGTTAAATCCATAAGAAAAAAATACAAAATTATTTAGGTTTAGACATGTAAAAAACATTTAAAAACATCTTATCCTGACTTTTTTTGAAAAGGTTTGATAAATTGAACATTTTTATGAGATATAATATAAAAAATAAGCACAAAATATTATATTACTTTTGCTCAGCGTAGGGGTCCTGGATGAATAACCTGTTTTACCTCAGAGCCTTTGAGGATGGTCAAGGGTTCAAAACCCAGTTAGGGTGGTCAGAGCAGGACCTCCTAATTCATCCTCACCCCTAATTTTTAACAAAAAGCTTGAATTCGCTTTGAATGACAGCGACTCTTGATAGTCCCTTTGGTTTGGACGGTCCCGCAGAGACGTGAACCAGGTGAAGTGGGAGAGCGGTGACCTCAGGAAGGACAGGCGACCTGCTGCTGCCGGACGTGAGGGCCGAGGTGTCAGGAGGGTCAGACGGAGCTGGTGGAGCAGAGGTGGATGTGCTGACAATAAACAGTAATCAGACGTTGCTGCAGCTCCAAATACAACAACGCCGGTCTTAAAATAACAATTAGAGTGAAAACGGAGGAGGGATGATTATGAATTCCATTCGGGAAAAGGTCTGGCCTTTCAGCTGGGGGGTGGCAGGGAGATCTCTCAGGAGTCATGCCGTTCTCAGATGGGGGGGCGACGGTTTTTGCAATCAGCGTTAAATAGAGCCGTTCTGTGCCTGTGTGATTGTCAAGTGGGTCATTACGGGCTGATAAGAGCACTTTTTTGCTTCTGGCGCTCTGATTGGGCTGAGCGCGCTGCTGTCTCTCGCATGCTGCCCCAATGCAATCAGACCCCTCTTTCACTGCTGTGATTTCAACCCCCCCTCCCTCCCCCCAACACACAGACACCCCCACACCGCCGCCTCCTCCCCTGCCACTTTGGATTCAGTGAGTACCCATTTGCAGGAAGGAGAAAAGGTCACGCCAAACTCTTTGTGTCAATTGTAAACCACCTCACATGGGACTGATTTCAATGAAAGAAATGACAGGTTGCAGTCCTTCAGAAAGCAAAGGTCCACGTGGAAGTTACCGATTACAGGATTTCTCCAGAGAGCTCTGGGGACCAATCTTCATCCCATTTCCCCCCCCTGAATTTTTTGGATTTTCATTTAGCCCGTCCGTGTCCACTAATGCAGCCTTATTCGAATGTGATGCTAAATTAAGCTCGGGAGGGTTTTTGGCGTTGGTTGTTTTAAAAAAATAAAAAAGGAAATTAAAAATCTTCTCCATAAATCTGTCCTCATGAACTTCCCTTCTTCATTCCAGAACTCACAACCATTTTCACAGTGAATTGTATCCCCCTTCAGGGAATAATGTCACACTAGCACAGCAAATTCCATTATTAACTTGTATTTATTTAAAAGAAACATGTCTGCATGCTTATTTGAACTTTTAGGAATATAAGATAAGGAGCCCTTTTTCCACTGAGCTGCAGATTTTCTGAAATTTCAAACTAAACTTTGACCATTTTGGACTCAAATGTTAAGAAAAAACGACATTTTACTCACATTTTTAGTTAATCAGGTTTATTTAAAAAACAAAACACACTAAAGAAATAAACGTCTTTCTATATGAACCTTAGATAATGTGTTGTAAATTCATTGAAAAAATAACATATTAAAAGTAAAAGAAGAAATAGAAACACAGATATATAAATGTTAAGTTTGCCAAATAGTTTGATTAAATTCTTGAAAAATAATTGATCACTTCTTTACTACAATTTGGGTTTTTTTTACTGTTGGGATATATTTTTTAATATTATGGGTCATAGTAGTTTAATTTTAACCTAATTATGTTTTTTTCCCTGAGTTTTTTTCTTTTCTTTGTTAAAATAATCTAGAAATAATGTCCCTTTTTAACCTTGTAGTTGTGGTAAAAACAATCCAATTTATTTTCATCTATTGAGGTTTGGTGATGAAGTGGCCCGTCTGCCAGCGATGTGTTGACAGCAGGCCGATGATTCCAGTCACTGTTTTGCTTGAACATCGTTTCTGACGTTTACCGTCAGTTTCTCATTTCTTACTGTCATAGATGACCTGAACTTCAGACTCAGCCTGAAGCAGCTTCCATGTTTAAAACCTGATGGATTGATTTTTATTTTCTCTCTCCAATTTAGTTCAGATTAAAAACAGCTCCAGATGCTGAAACCATTTTTTTCTGAGCTCCTCTCAAAATATGCACTGATAGAGACCACAAATACCACATATGTAGGATATATATTTATATAGAATTAAAATCAGGGGATCCCAGGGATGCTGACTCTTTAAACAGCTGAGAAACGTACAGGTTTTTTAAATTTTAGTGAACGTGACTGATTTTGAGGAAAATTCAATTCCAGAAAATATTGATTAGAATAGAATATAATAGAATAAAACAGAACAGAGCAGAATAGAATAATATAGAATATATTTATTTCTATAGCACTTTTCACAAAAAGAATCACAAAGTGATTTATAAAAGATGGCATCAAATAAAAACTAAATTTAGAGAGGTAGTAAAATCCAATGTTAACAAGGCCTATAAAAGTGAAATTAAAAGTTAAAACATTACACAAGGAATAAAATGAACTAAAGGTTCCTCTGAATAAAACGTCTTGACCTCTCGGAGTAATAACACTTCACTGAGTCAATCTGATGCAGCAACAGTGGAAGGGCGTTCCAAATGAAAAAAGAAATCTTAACCTTTTAATCTTAAACTGTTCTCATAAAATCCTGAATTTTTTTTTTTTTAATTTGTTGCAGGGAATTTCTGACATCTTTTATCACCTATGGCATTAAATTCTAAACACTGTTTTTAAAGTATTGCAGTAAAGCATTTTTAGCTTTTATCAACAAAATGCAGGAAGAGTTCAGTTTCAATGGAAAGCCCGTATTTTTTTAAACAGAAGTGATGAAATCTTTAGTGTTTTTTAAAACTGCAGCCTAGATATGTGTCATGTTTCTTTAAAAAAGTCTCAAAGCTTGTATTTCTTCTCACAATCTGTGATCACAAAAACGTCTTCTATGTTTTACTAAACAGTCAACCATATTCCGACGTTTCTTTGTACCGGCCAGACATGACGATATAGTGTTAATAAATCCTCCTGCACGCGCGGCAGAGGACTCAGAGGAGCGGTGAAACAAGTTTGTCGTTGCACTGACAGATAAGACGGTGTTTTTGTCTGGTCCAGATCTCACAAATTGTTGGAGAAGTCAGCCGTGCAGCGCTGAAAAGGAAAACAACTGTAAAACGCTGCGATCTCTCTGCATCTGCAGCCGGATCAGCTCCTCTGCACTGACAAACACTTGGGTTTGCCACAGCTTGGGGCTGATCTTCCAGCAGGTTGGACCTGACCTCCGCCCTCAGCGCTGACAGCAGCCATCTGAGGAGAAGGTTCTCCTGCAGCATCAACAACCCTGCAGTAAGGAGTTTGTCCTCTGCAGTGGAGCTGAGCTATCTGATGAAGACATTCATCTCCACCAGGTGGAACAAGACACATCTCGGTGGAGGCACGCTAACTCTTTTATCCCTCTGCGATGAAGCGATACAGATGAAGGCTCATGCTGTGGCAGGTTGGACTGTTATTCTGCCCAACACAAAATAGCCTTTCGCTTTGTGTGTGTGTGTGTGTGTGAGTGTGTGTGTGTGCACGATGGGTGGGACTGCAGGTCTGTGAACAAAAAAAGGACAAAAAGAAAGATTTTCTTCCTCTCCTAAAGAACGACCTTCTCTGCACATAGTTCACCTTCACAGGTGGTGGATTTCAGCTACTGCGACGGTCCTTTCTTCTTTACTGGAACCTCTTTTGCACCAGCAGAACAAGAACTTTTGTCTCAGTTCAGGAGGTTGAATTGAATTACAGTGTCTTGTATTTTCCATCTGGAGGTTCAGACTGACACGTGTTTCTTTATGCAAAACAATTTGTCTGAAAATGAAAACAAAAACGCAGGTTTGTTTTTAAGCTCAAATCTGCACTAAAATTGTTTGCATTTCTCTGTAAAAAAATCTAGTTCTTGCAACGAAATTTGTATGCAATTAAAATGAAATTATTTTTAAATAAGAAAGAAGATAAAAACAGCTGAAAGAAAAATGTTACATTAAATAAAGGTCAGCTTTATAACTGTACAGAAAACCACTGATATGTTTTTCATTTGTAATAAACTGTAGATTATCTTCAGACAGGTTGCCTTCTTACAGGTTTTAACATTAAAGATGACTTAGAAAGTTTTGCTTTAAATATTACAGTGAAAATTTTATTTCTATCCCAGCTGACCGTTTTATGCTCTCTTTTCTGTTTGACATTTGATCCAAACAATGCATTTAAAATAGCGAAAACATATTAATGACATTAACTTTATTTTTTATCATTTAAGATTTATTTATTTCCCTCAAAACATGTAAAAGATTTTTTCTCAAGGAAATAACAGAATAAAAACGCAGGACAAAGATGAAGGCTTTTTTTAGTCTGATGTTTTGCGTCCAAAAATGCTCCTCAATGGTTAATAAACCACATCTGACTGAACACAGATGATTACGCCAGTGCTCCTGCTTAAAAAATAAAAGCCTAATAAAAAAAATATATATATTTTTTAAATACTTTAGTTTGATGGCGCCCTCCAGGCTGAAATAAGGAACTTGTGATTTGTGTGCGTAAAATGCTGGAAAACGAAAAGAGATGTCGAAAGTTTGATGCGCCGACGTTCATAAATGAAATTTCACAACAGCTTATTTTAATAGGGGGCGGGGCCTACGGAAAACGGGAATACCGATCCGCCCCGCAGAAAGGAGGACCTGGCTGACAGGAGGACGCGCGAGCGCCGCAGAGGAAAACCTGGTGCCGCCGCGTCCGGGACTCAGACATGCGCTGGAAAAGTGACGCGAAAGTTGAGTGTTGCGATGTCAAAGGCAGAGAGCGCGAGTCTCTGTCACCCGATGACCAGGTGAGTGACAGACATCCCTCCGACCACAAATGGGGACTTAAACGGCCAATTAAATTGGAGCGGGCCTCGGCAAGCGGCGGCCCCCGGTGGTTAGCGGGCAGATTTCAGGATTTGCAGAAATGTCACAGAAAATGACTTTCCTGAATTCTGCAATTAAAACTCAAGTAGTTAATGAGACCTCTTCACCTTTTGTTGCCCGGTCAGACGTTTGTGGCGAACTTAGTCTCTTAATTGCTGTTATTAAATAAATCAATCCCCCTTTTTCTTGGGGCCCCGCGCTGCTTCGGTGATTGACACTCTGAATGGGTGTGTTGGTTCACGGCGCAGCCGCAGCCGAGGCACAAATGCACGCTCAAGAACATAATGCACGTGCGCCAAGTATGAGGTCGAGTGTTGTCCGTTTTTGTAAGTAATGACAATCCCGGCGTTTCAAATGTCATGGCGGTAATCGGCGGCGTTGTCATGGTGAAAAGTGGAAGGCATGATATTTATGGGAAGGAGCGCTAAGCATTTAAGCCAGCTGCCACCGTCTGACGAACCGACAACCTCTTCCCGCCGCAGCTTTTCGTCATGTGTGAGGACTGCAAAGGAGACGAAGAGCTGCTCAGCAAATGCTCGAGGGAGGCCAGACGCGACATCATGGTAGGCTGGCGCGCCGCTTGTTCGATTCCTCTGAGCATAATTGTCACCATTAAATTAAAGCCGCTGCGATGACGTTTCTGTCACACATTTCAAACTTTTGCAGTTTTAGAAATAAAAAGAAAGCCTCTCCGCCGTGTAGTTCACTCCTCTGCAGCGTCAGTGGGATGTGAACCGACAACGCGCAGCTCACGGTGGTCTCCAGGTCGGAGGCGTTCTTGCGCGTAATCTTCAAACGGCTGATTTGTTGTCCTCAGGGCGCACCGCTGGAGGTTCTGGATGAGGACGCCGCGTCCCCGCGGGCCATGGCCTCCACGCCTTTGCTCTGCAGGAGCGTGTGCGCAAACTGCAACGAAGAAATAGTGGATAAGTATTTATTAAAAGTAAGTTTCTGTTTGCTTTGCGTTTAGCAGCGTTTGCGTTTGGATTACTGCGGTTTCGATGAAAAAGACATGAAGTAACAGCTCCGCGCGCAGGAGTGCTCAGGCCGACCCACACTTGTCTTCAGTTAATTGATCGTGTCTTTGCTTTAGGTTAACGACTTGTGCTGGCATGTGCGCTGTCTGTCCTGCAGCGTGTGCCAGACTTCACTTGGCAGCCACGCGAGCTGCTACATCAAAGAAAAGGAGATTTTCTGCAAACTGGATTACTTTCGGTATGTGCAAGAGCTTTTATTCTCGTTTTTAAAATGAAGATTTGTATTTAAAGGTAATAACAGCAGAAAACGGCGCCACATTTGCGCGTATCAGCGGATAAATCGGAAAGTTCGGCCTGAATCTGCATTCCTGTGCAACTAAAGTCCAACAACGTGTATTATTATTATTATTATTTATTCATATTTTATAACAGCGCAGTTTTTTAGTAAAATAACGAACATTTTGCACAAATACCTCCTTGAATTGCCTAAAAGGTTGTTAAGAATAAAACGGCCTCAAAGTCCCGGCTTATAAAATAATGATGATCAAGCATCGTTTTCAACGTCTGGCTCTCCCGGTGTCTAATTTGCTCCACGTGGCCCGTGCACTGCAGAAGATACGGCACCTGGTGCGCGTGCTGCGGCCGGAACATCCATTCCACGGACTGGGTTCGCCGCGCCAAGGGGAACGTGTACCACCTGGCCTGCTTCGCCTGCTTCTCCTGCAAGAGGCAGCTCTCCACCGGGGAAGAGTTCGCACTGGTGGAGGGGAAGGTGCTCTGCCGGATCCACTACGACTGCATGCTGGACAACCTGAAGCGGGCCGTGGAGAAGGGTGAGCCGGCTGGATAGTGGATCCGGAAAAACGGGCTCCGGTGATGATGCGGAGGATCAAAGGGTTTACGCATGTCGATGAACGTCTACAGGAACCGGAGTGAACATGGAGGGAGCCGTTCCCACGGAGCAAGAGATCAACCAACCCAAACCCTCCAAGAGAGCCCGGACCAGCTTTACCGCCGACCAGCTGCAGGTACCAGAACCGTCCCCGCGCATGCGCCCTTTGCAGACTAATTCACTTAATTATTTTTAGTTTTTTTTTCTCCAAAACCTGTTAGAAATTATAGATGTTAACTGTCAGATGATAAAGAACTCCATTTGTTCCGACAATTCTGTCTGTCAAATTCACCTTTTCTATGTAACCATGAAGACAAAACAAAGCAGTGAGTAACAGTTCTGGACTGAAAACGCGAATTCAGACTTTGCCTAATTCTAACTCGTCATGCAAAGATTCGCAACACGAAAAGTTTAACATGAATCAAAAAAAAAAAAAAAAAAAAAAACTACAACCACACAGAATATAAAAAATAGAAAATAGAATAATCATAAAAAATGAATTTGGAGATTAAAATGTTATGAATTAAAATGCTGTCATTTAATTTTAATAAAACTCAAAGCAGAGAAAGTAAACCTGCTAAAATAAATAGAAATATATATATTTAAAAAATAGTTTATATTTTAAATAAAAAATGATTGTTTGATTTAAAAAACTTTTAGAAAAATAAGAAAAATGACTAAAATATAAATGTTTTAGTGGAAAGCTAAAATACTTTTTTAAAGTTCTGTATAAAAATCTCCACAGAAGATCTGAGGTTCTCGTTTTCCTCAGGTGAGGAGCTGCTTCAGTGAATGTTTGGTTCTTACAGGGAGAATGGCTAGTGCTTCAAACCCGAAAGGTTCTGGTGAAAGTGGATCTGACAAAAATTAAAAAAAAAAAATAATTAAAAACTGAGAAAGAGGAAAATAAAATCAGTTCTGCAAAAGACAGACCTTCATGCATGCATGTGACTTTTAAGACTAAAAATGTCAGTTGTAGATAATGAATAAAAGAAATTGAATAATTATTCTGATTTGATATACTTTTGGACTTCTTTGGATCATATCATCAGCAACCAACCTGAGCTACAGGTCATTATGAACATCATTTTTAGGAAAACTTAGATGTGTGTGCCTGTGTTTGCGCCTGCAGCGGCAGCTGACGGTTCTACACCGTCACAAAACAGAAGCAGAAACTCTACATATTCTGCAAAAGTATTTGGAAACCCAGCTTTTTCTTTGTGACTTGTAGTTTCTTTATGCATCTGTCAAACTATTTTTGAGATTTCCAGAGCTTCTTCCACTTCAATCCTTACCCATCATTTTACTTTTTTAAAGGTTTTTTTTTTTTTTGCACTTTGCCACAAATGTGAGAAAATGTTGGCATATTTTACCAAAATTAACGAACTGCAAGAAAAAAAACATTCAGGTTTCCTTAAAAAAAAGCCACTGTCTTGTCATTTTTAACAAAATAGTTCTGAGCGGTTCTCCTCTGCAGGACCAGATGACTTTTTTTCTTCTAGTTCTTATATTTGTTAGAATCCCTTCGTGTTTTTTAACGAAAGTCTACATTCAGGATTTTCCCTCCAAAGTAAAACAGTATGAGATAAAAACCTAAAGAGAATCTTAATAGTTGTTCCTCTGAAGTTCTGAATGGATGTCCTTTCAAACCTCCTCAGATTTTTGCAGCAGCAGTGATCATCACAACACGGACTTTATCTTCCACACAATAGATCCTCCTGCTCATGTTTCCATGCAGGTGATGCAGGCTCAGTTTGCTCAGGACAACAACCCTGATGCTCAAACTCTGCAGAAGCTGGCGGAGGAGACGGGCCTCAGTCGCAGAGTCATCCAGGTCAGTCAGACTAAACTGATGACGGAACAGATGAGCGACAAACATCTGAACCCAAAAGCAGTTTCCTCAGGGATGAATCACTGCAGTCTGCAAGTCAGAAGGATTTTCAGGTTTCATCTTCCAAAGGTCTCTGCATGAACGTGCATCAGGTGACCGCAGAGCAGAGGTCTGCGACCTTCAACGCCAAAAGAGCCGTTCGGGACAATGACACTGAACATCAAAGTCTGATTTCGACCTTTAGAAAAATAAAACTCTGATTTCTATTTAGGTTATTGTTACTGATAAATATAAATGAGCTTTATTTTCTTGCATAAATAAAACAAACTTTAAGAGAAAATAGCCGTTATTAAAATATGAAATAGTTTATGACTTTAGAAAAAAGTTCACGTTACGTCATTTCAAAATAAAAAGCCTGTTTTATTCGGTGGTCGAGAGGTGAAAGACACGCTTACATTTAAGATACAACAACAAATCCCAGTGAACAAATACTGAAACACAACAGCAAATCCTGGTGCAAATTACCAAATACTGCATCACAAAAAGCAGCCCTGTTACAAATGAACAAATCCAGAAACACAACAAGCAGAGACACGGCTTCTAACAGAAAGGGATGTAATATAAAACCAATCGTGTATGATTTTTTAAAAGTTATTTTTTACTGTTTGTTTTTACATGGACATTATAAAACAACAGTCAAAGCATTTTCTGAATTGTATTACTACATAAAAATTACATTAATGTTTAGCAAGGTAAAGTTTTTGCGTCAATCCAGTCTTAATATTTCCTTTATGTTTGCTGCTGCTCGCTTTCCTTAATTTTTTTTTCCGTCGTTTATTTATTTATTATCTCATTCATATACAAACTAAATTCGGGTCAGCAAATGTTGAAATGAGCATTCAAAAATATAAATTAAATACTTTTCTCCATTTTTTGCTGTCGTGTTATTCAGTACAAACTCAACGGAAAGGGAATACCCTTAATGAGCTAACAAACTAGCACTAAATTAAAGCTAGTTAAATGACCGCCTACCGTAAGGTTCACTTAAAATCCTCAAATTTTGTTCAAAAACAGAAAATCGGCTTGATTATCCGGTGTGCCTTAAACAGGAATTCTTGTTGAACTTCCTGACCTCCAAATGTGTCTAAATATTTGTCTTTGCTAAACTAAGAAGCTGCACCTCTTGATGGATTGCTGGAGCATTATGGGTACTGTAGTCCTGTTGCCTCGCAGAGTGATACATACTGTCTAAAGTTTGAGTTACTTTACTTTAAAAAAAAATTACCACTTGCTTTTAACTTTACAGTTACTTATAAAAACCGATTTATTTAACAACAGAGATGACGGGGTAACACGGAGGGGTAAAAGAATCCCATTTGGCTCCACAGCTGAAAGTTGCAGACCAGAGGCTCAGAGGGATTTAGACCATAATAAACCATTAACTTCATGATTAATGTAATACTTAAGATACTTTACCTCATGGAAAAATGCTGAGGGGGCACAGTTTGATTCGGCCCTGTGAGCCATCACAAGGTCCACTCACATGTTGAGGCATCCAGAGTTTAAGAGAAAAAGTTCCGTAAGGAAAAGATCCAGGAAGCTTGTAGTGATTCCTTCGCGTTTAAAGTCTGTATCTGAACGTCTGCAGCGTTTCATTGACTTTGTGCCCCCTCCAGGTCTGGTTCCAGAACTGCCGAGCACGCCACAAAAAGCACGTGAGTCCAAACCACTCCTCCAGCAGCCCCATGACCTCCTTGCAGTCCGGCCGGCTGCCTCAGTCCACCCCCATCCCAGAGGAGTTGCAGTACACGGCGTACGGCGGCTCGGAGGGGTCCATGCTGTCTGCCCTGCACTCCTTCATAGACAGTGAGCAAGGCGCCGTTTTTCCAACCTCCATGTTTGCGTGAGTCCGACCTGCAGTAATTGTGGTGTGTGTGTTTGCAGTCCACTCTTCTTCGACCGTCTTTCAACCGCTGCTGCCAGCCCACACCATGACCTCCCTGCCGGTTTCCCACGCCTGAGCTGGACTCTCACGTGTACCCCCCCACCCACCCCCACACACAGCAGCCTCCTCACTCCTCCGTAGAAGCGCCACCATTCTGACATCCACCCTGGAATCCATTTAGTTTTCTTTCTGGACCCTCTTTCCTTGTTTCTGTTTTTGGTCAAAAAGTGATGGTGGTTACCATGGTTACCCCTTCCATACTGTACCGTCTGACGTTGATCACAGAACTGTGGAGTTTTCCTTTTTTTTTGTGTGTCGTTGGAGTTTAAAAAAGCCGTCAGATATAAACGTCCATATGAAGGTGAACTTGTTGAAATGACATTGTTGCAATTTAATTTATTGTATGTGAAGTTTGTTCGAAGAATAAATGTCTAATTTCACAAAGCTGGGATGTTAAGGAGCAAATAAATGAAAACACTGGAGATATGATCTGGATTTAGGGTTAAAAAACTCCTTTAACCCTTGTGCTATCCTAAGCACTTTAACATTGGGAGTTGGGTCATCTAGACCCACTAGACAGTGCTCTGAACTTTTTTTCTTCAATGATTTGTGATCTTCACTGGTGTCCATGGATTACATGAAATCNAACACCACAGACCCAGGATCCAGAAACATCCCGGCTTCCATCTCCAGCTGCTCAGATGTCCCAGGAATCGATCAAAACAAACTCAAATGGAAACAACAAACATAGACAAACAAGGAAGTGTCATAAGGATGAAGGTCAGCAGAGAAACAGTTTCTGCTTGTCTGACGATCTGGAATAAAAGAAATAGTGACAAATGAAGGCAGGTTCACCTTGAGTAACTGGATCAGGTGAGTGCAGGGTTTGATTGACAGAATTCAGCTGATTCAGGTAATCAGGAGCAGTTGGGTTACCTGGGGCCTGTTTCAGAAAGGAGGTTAAGTGTAAACTCTGAGTGTGTTAACCCTGAAATCAGGGAAACCCTGGGTTTTCCGTTTCAGAATGGGAGGTTTGTTAAACCAGAGAAAGCAGAGTAAGTCAAACCCGTTTCTGAAAGAGAGGTAACTTATACTCGGAGTCAGTGTCCATGGTTACTTATGCTGTGAACCTAACCTGGTCGGGAGCAGGTTTTATTCTCCAAACTCAAAGTTTCTGCCGGTCCCCTCTCCTTTTTAAAGACGAAGCGGTATTCTTCGCTTTAACCTTCATTGCCCACATTCCAGTCACACAGAGACGGTCTAAGTGACAAGAATGGCTTGTCCTTTTCTGGAGGACCCAATAGACGAGGAGGCTGCATTAATTCATAGAGAATTACATTTACGTCGTGCGAGGATTTTGAGACCTAGACTCGATTTTTTGTCATTTCCCCATACGTTTTTGTTTGAGCGTTACAGTTTTTCGTTGCAGTCAATTACATATATACAATGAAAACAACATTAGGTATGTATTGCTATGTAGATGTTTCATATGTCAAATATTGTCATCTCATGTCACTTCATTTTTAGCTGCTGCCATGTTCTTTTAATTCCTGCAGGATTGCATCTACATGAAAATGAAATCAGGGACATTGAATTAGATTAATGTAACAATTACTTTTTGGAAACACAACTTGCTAGTACTGCTTACTTTCTTAATCCCATATAGACCTATACCACTCGATCAATACAAGGGTAGACAAAAGTTCACTTTTAAAAACACAATTCTGTAGCAGCCCATGCAGTGTCTCATGTTCATGCATTTACTACTGCAGTTACGGTAGTGGGACTGTAGGGGGCATGTGTTCTGCTGTGCAAGATTTATAATAAAGAGACCTGTGGAGTGAACAGACGTGTGTCTGAGCGCCATAATTTCATTCACATCTACCGACACCAAACCCTGTGAGGCCGGCTTCCATTGCATGTATTAATATTAAACTGACCAAAGTTTGCTAGAGGGGAAGGTTAACAAAAAAGTCCTCTAAACATTACCGACGTTAAATGCATTTTTCCCCCCGATTGGTTTTGTACCCTATGCAGCATTTCATACATTTACACCAGGAATAACACTTCAAAAGTACACCTAAATATCGCCAGTTTTTATTTCACTCCTTACGCTATTTAAAAAGTTATTACAACCAATATTTTATAACAATGATTTAAATGCAAACTTAGGCATTAACTTGAGCAGCTATGTTTTCCCACGCTAACTGTTTCTGTTTTGCAGATGCAGCGGTGTTGCTTTTCTTCTGGAATATGTGCTCATATTCACTGTAACTCTGTAGCAGCACGTCAAGTTCAGCTGGCGAAAAGTACGCAGACCTCTTTTTTTCACGGTTGCCATGGTGACTCGTGATATCTGTGCTCCATTGATAATGGCTTCTTATGGTCGCGGTGCGCACGCTTAACTCCGAATCAGTCCACTCAGAATTGATTGACCTAACTCGGATCAGCTTCTCTGAAACAGAAAACTCAGAGTTGTTAATCTCTCGATTGACCAACTCAGAGTTCAAGTTTAACCTCAGAGTTGGTTGAACCTCCTTTCTGAAACAGGCCCCTGGAAGATGAGCAGGGCAGAAGCTCTTTAAAACCTGAAACCAGGGAACGTCACGGGCATTAGCACCACCATGCGGTGAAGAGTGGCAACTACAGCCCAAAGTTAAAATGCTTCTGATGAAAATTTAGCCCTCTAGAAACCCACGGGCTCCAGTTTTTTTATTTCTTAAATGTATTTTTATATTTTTGTATGCTATATTATTTTTATGATTTTTTGGCTGCTTTTAATTGTTACCACTCAAAAATGGACAAACAAACAAAAAATGTCAAATTAAGCTTAAAAGCCCAGAAGAAAATTATTTTTGTGTTTTCCGGGGTTAAAGTATTTATAATAATAACAATAATAACAATAAATTTAAATAAAGGGCGCCTTTCTGAGCACTCAAGGTCGCCGTACAACATATATGCAGTATATAAAATACACTAAAAAGTTAAAACGACGACAATTTAATTACATAGACTTTTAAAAAAATTGATATAAAAACATAAAAAAGTTACCGTTAAAGTGAATAGGCCGTTTGGAAGAGATCAGTTTTTAGTTTTGATTTGAAATGAGGGAGTGTGTCAGTATTGCGGAGGTCAGGGGGGAGTGAGTTCCAAAACTGGGGAGCAGAGCAACTGAATGGCCTGCTCCCCATGGTGACAAGAAGTGTGGAAGGGACAGAAAACTGGGTAGAGGAGGAGGAGCTGAGAGCGTGAGCAGGTGTGACGATATGAAGGAGGTCAGAGAGGTATGGAGGTGCAAGGTTGTGAAAGGTTTTGAATGTAGAGAGCAAGATTTTGTATTGAATGCGGTATAAAAATGGGGAGCCAGTGAAGCTGCTGAAGGATAGGTGTGATGTGGTTGATGGATGGAGTGCGTGTGATGATACGAGCAGCTGAATTCTGAACCAGTTGAAGTTTATTGAGGGTTTTTTGGGGGAGACCAAACAGAAGAGAGTTACAATGGTCCAGGTGTGAAGTAACAAAGCTGTGTTCAAGTACAGCAGTGGACTGAGGAGTGAGGGATGGCCGGAGACGTTGTATGTTGCATAGATGGAAGTAGGCTGAGCGGGTGTTGTTGTTTATGTGAGAAGTGATTCATAGACTACTGACACCCAAACTCTTTACCTGAGGGGAGGGACAGATGGTGGAGCCGTCAATGGAAAGACAGAAATGATTGGTTTTGCTCAGGGTGGATTTGGTGCCTATCAGAAGAAGTTCACTTTTATTGCTATTGAGTTTTGAAAAGTTTGAGGTGAACCAGGATTTGACTTCATTGATGCAGTCAACCAGCGCTAATGGAGGCAGTGTGGAGTTGGGTTGGCTGGAGAGTTACATTTACAAGAACATTGGGTACAAATGTCGTCTTTTTCTCATAAAGTCGGGCTACTTTCAGTGTAACCAAAAACAATACATTTAAAAACATGAAAAAAGGAAAAATCAACTTTCAAAGCAATAAGGAAATGAGAAATGAACCCAAAAATGATCAATGAATAATTTACATTCATTGCTAATCCTGGTGATTATTACACTGTTAAGTATGAAAAAACATTAAATTCTTGAAAAAAATGTCAGAAATGAAATTGCAACAAACCATTTAAATCCCGACTCCACTTCATTTACCATCAACTTTCCAAGAATACATTTCAGAATATTTTTTATACAGTTGGAAATAAATCCATAGCATAAATGGGTTAAACATCCAATAATGAAGAATAACCTTTTAGTTTTTTACGCTTCTTTTGTTATTCTGACTTGTCTTGTCTAACAGCTGAGCAAACAGAAAAGAGCTGAAGGCCTCTGGACAGTTTTTACTGTTATTTCATTGTTACAAAGACTGTTAGCTCTGCATTACTGTTCAGTGATAATAAAACAAATTTATTCCAACTGAATCTCAGATGGAGGAGACTTCCTTAATAATTGTTATTGTTTCATAAATAGAAGGTGAATTTAGTAGAAAAAGTAAGATGTCATCTACATAAAGGCTAATTTAATGATGGGTGTGTTTTGTTTAATGCCTTTACTGCTCTCAGGCGGCCAGAGGTTTAAAAATATTGCAAAAATAGATGTAAGAGTTTACAATCCTGTCTGGTTCCCCTTCTAATAAAAAAACCTGTTTAAAGTCTGTCCGTTAGGTTTTTTTGAAGTATTGTGGCGACCTGGGGGTTAAGACTCATGGAAAGTGTGAAATCTTACCATAAGTGAGGAAGCTGTGAAGAGAGGTGACATTCATGTTGTTATGGTGTTTGTGGGTTCAAAATAAATGGGCTTTGATGCCAGAAAGGAGATCTGGCAATCTGCATCTTTGTCTACCACTCCCTCTCTGAGACTGTTCGGGGTTGTACGGTGTAAGGGGCAAAACAGCTCTCTAACTCGGCCAGATAATTGGCAGCTCGACTCTCGCTTCCCTGCTACAAGTGACGTACCAGCCGAGTCGTTACAGTATTTCTATGGAAGCATATTGTATTCAATAAAAAAAACTGGTGTTGTTTGTGCTATTTTGTTTTTTGTTTTTGTGGAATTTTTTTTCAAGAACTACAAAAAGCATGGAACTAAAAAACAGGTTGGGCACTAACTTCATCTCAAGCTTCATCTCGTACTTTGCCACCTCGGACAGCGCAACTCTGTCCTTCAGCCTCTGAACGGGAACCCCCCGCTTTGGCATCTCACGTTTCCCTTCTGTAGCTCCCTGACTTCTAAGAGTGCTGTAGGATGTAGGCCGTTTTATTTATTTATTTGTTTATTTTTTGTGAAAAGCAACAGTATGGGCTCACCATGAACCTAATGGCAAATGCACCAACAACCTTAAGGCTGGCTTTTGCACACATAGCTTTAGATACCACTGTCCTCTGGTGCAGCATCATTGATGGCCAGCTCCAGCAGACAGTCTCTTTGCTCAATCTGGTACATCTCTCCATTCTCCAGCGTCTCTCTTCCGTTGTAGCACCAGGTCTGGAGATTCCACAGTGTAGTTTGATGCAGAGTTACTCCTGCACTTCAAGGTTCTTCAGCTTTCGGCTGAATGTCATGGAAAGGGCTTAAAAGCAAAGAGGAAGTGAGCAGAACAGAAAGATCATCAGCAGTGGCGGTTCTACACTAACTTACTCCCTGGGCGAGTAACCCCACCAGCCCCCCCCCCCACACACACACACACACACCCACCCCCGCACACATAAAAAATCTGACAACATCCTGTTGTGTTCCCTATCTTCTATTTAGCCATTTTACACAAAAAATGCATGAATTTTCTAAACTCGTATTACAGGGGGGTCAATCTCAGTCACACAGGGGGCCTAAGTTAAAAACACGCTGTTTTGGGCCGAAGAAGATAAACATTTACTGAACACACTAAAGCTAAACTTTTAAACCTTTTAAACTGAACTTTTTGAACATAAATATGAATTAAAAACAGGAACACAAGTTAAACCTTAAATAATGTGTAATATTTGTTTCCATATATATATATATTCTGTCAAAATTATACAAATATGAACATGCTACAGAACAAAACAAAGAAAGCCTGGAAATATTAATAAGAAATTACAATTTTTTTTTGTTGCTTTTTTATCATTTTTTAGACCATTTTTTAGAGCTGGACTCCTGCTTAATTTTTAGCAATAATTTCTTAATGTGTGACGTCCTGTGTGTCTTTGTGAAACATATCAGAGCAGATTAGATCTAAAAAAAAACTTATTGTGATTAATATGTTTAGGTCTTATAAAACATTAAAGACTAAATCATAGAATTCATCAGTGATTACTCCAAAATATTTGGCATTTCAAATTTGTGCAACACAACAGTAGAAATCCTCCAAAAAAACCCAATCCATAAAAATGGTCTGCGCCCACCACTGCAGCAGTCTAAGCAGAGATGCCCAGACTTCCCTCACCCCAGCCACTTCCTCTTCTAGCTCCTCAAACTCTGGAGTATGCCTGGCCAGCCGAGAGACGTAGTCTCCTGGCGTGTCCTGGTCTTCCCGCCTCCCGCTCAGTGGGACACAGTCTCGAACATCTCTCCAGGCAGGCGTCCAGGAGGTATACGGACTAGACACCTGAGCCACCTCAACTGGCTCCTTCGATGTGGAGGAGCAGCGATTCTACTCCGAGCTCTGGCGCTGGTGGCTGAGCTTTCTCACCCTATCTCTAAGGAGTGCCTTCACACCCACGGAGGAAGCTCATTTCAGCCGCTAGACTGACCTCGTTTCTTCGGGTCATGACTCATAGTCAGGACCATAGGTGAGTATTGGAACGAAAATCGAACGGTAAATTCAAGCAAGATTCAAGATTCAGGATTCTTTATTTGTCACATACAAAAGTTATATTTAGCAAATACAACCAGTAGTGAATGTAACCCAGGTCCGCCCGTGGACAGTGCAATACCATGAAAACAGTACAGAATACATAATATATTTCTGTAAAATATATGTAATATAGATATAAAGTTTATAAAGATGAAATAAGAAAGAATGTGGGACAGAATTAAATATAGAACGTAAAATAATGTGCATGATTGGACTGTAGGACTTAAATAATTAAGATACACGCTTGAGTTAAAGTTTAAGAGCTGATGGCCTGGGGTAGAAACCTCCTGAGTCTTTTCTGTCTTTGCCATCAGGCTACGGCAGGTGCTTACCAGATGGCAGCAAAGTGAAATATGATTACTGGGGTGGTGAGTCTTGACGATTCCTTATGCCTCTACTTGCAGCGTCTGGAGTGTAGGTGTCCTGCGAGAGGGGAGCGCAGACCCTGAAATGCGCTCAGCTACGCGCACAACTCTCTGCAGGGCTTTGCAGTCTTGACTTGAGCTGTTCCCATACCACACTGTGATAAACTGAGTCAATACACCTTCTATAGTACCGGAATAGAAGGTTTTCAGGATTGCTGGTGAGACCCTAAATTTCCTCAGCTGTCACAGATGGTACAGTCTTTGCCTTGCTTTATTAACCTGTGTTTGAATGTGAATAGTCCAAGTCGGGTCCTCCGAAATGTTTACACCAAGGTACTTGAAGCTGCTCACCCTCTCCACAGGGGTCCCGCTGATCATAAGAGGAGTGTAGGGCTGCTGTTGTCTCTTCCTGAAGTCCACACTCAGTTCTTTAGTTTTGCTCACATTCAGAGAGAGACAGTTGTCCTGGCACCATGATGTCAATTTCACTACCTCATCCAAGTATGCGGTCTCGTTGTTGTTGTGAATGAGGCCCAGAACCACAGTATCATCGGCAAATTTGATGATGGATGTGGAGCTGTGCGAAGACACGCAGTCGTATGTGTAGAGAGAGTAAAGCAGGGGACTCAGTACGCACCCCTGCGGGGCTCCTACGTTCAGGGTGATGGAGTTAGAGGTGTACTGGCCCAGTTTCACCACTTGAGGTCTGCCGGTGAGGAAATCCAGAATCCATTTGCAGAGTGAAGAGTTCAGTCCGAGGTCTATGAGTTTGGAAGCTAACTTTATGGGGACTATGGTATTGAAAGCTGAGCTGTAGTCAATAAATAGCAGCCTTACATAGTTCCTGTTATTGCTGTCAATGTATGTGAGAGAAGAGTGCAGGATGTGGGAGATGGCATCATCTGTGGATCTGTTTGGGCGATAGGCAAACTGGAGAGCGTCCAGAGTATCCGGGATGGAGGAGCAGATGGCGTTTTTAACCAGGCCTTCAAAGACCTTCATGACTGTTGATGTGAGGGCAATTGGAAGATAGTCATTCAGACAAGAGGGTTTATTGTTCTTAGGCACAGGGATGATGACCAATTTTTTTGAATGAGGTGGGAACCACCGATGGAGCAAGAGACTCATTAAAAATGGATGTAAACAAACCAGCGAGCTGATCAGCGCAGGACCGCCATCAGGTCCGGCTGCTTTCCTTACATTCACTCGCTTTAGCACCCTCCGAACCTGGTCCTCCGTCACGGTGATCCCATGATGATCACTGATCTGGCTGCTGCTTACTGACGCGCTGATCGGCAGACTCACACTGCTTAGATTGCTTTCAAAGCGGCCGTAGAAAGGGTTTAGCTCGTCAACCAGGGACGGATCTGCTCTCACCTATGCAGAGGATTTATTTCCAAAGTCACAGATGGTCTTTAGTCCTTGCCACATGCGTCGGGAGTCATTTAGCTGGAAGTGTGACTCTATGCGTTCCCTGTATCTGTGTTGGGCGCCTGAGAGCATAGCACGATGCTTTGTAC
Source organism: Oryzias sinensis (assembly GCA_037389245.1). Lineage (NCBI taxonomy): Eukaryota > Metazoa > Chordata > Actinopteri > Beloniformes > Adrianichthyidae > Oryzias > Oryzias sinensis. The sequence continues at coordinate 24,445,058 of CM074498.1, read as the reverse complement.
TCGCTCGATTTTCCCGACAGAAGGCCGGCATTGTAAGCAGCAGTGCGTTTGTTTACTGCTGCACGGATTGATCTGTCCAACCATGGTTTCTGATTTGAGAATGTCCTTACAGTTATTGATTCCGTAGCTTGTTCGGCTAGCATGTTTACAAAGCTTAGCGCTACATCCGTGAACTGGCTGACGTCAGATGAACTTGCGCGAAACATATCCCAGTCTACGTCATCAAGAGCCGCCTGTAACGTTTCTTCTGATTGGGCGGACCATCGCGTCACCACCCTCTGCGCCAGGGGATCTTGAACGAGCCTTTGTTTATATTCCGGTGTGAGGAAAATGGCGGCATGGTCCGATTTGCTGAAAGCCGGTAGTGAGCGAGCTTTGTAGGCATTCTTAAACTGAGTGTAGCATTGATCCGGTGTGTTCGGTCCTCTGGTTGGACAGGATACATGTTGATGGAAAATAGGCATGACTTGCCTGAGTTTAGCTTTGTAAAAGTCCCCAGCAAAAATGATAGCAGCGTCCGGATGTTTATTGATGTTGCCGCTAAGCGCGTCGTGAAGCTCCGACAAAGCCGAGCCAGAGCCTGCTTGTGGAGGGATGTAAACAGCAGTTATGATGATCGATGAAAACTCCCGGGGCAGATAGGATGGGCGACAAATAATTGATAAGTGTTCCAGATGAGGCGAGCAGGAGCGCGACAGAGTGGAAATATTCCTGGGGTCACACCATTTCTTGTTAATCATGAAACAAACTCCACCGCCTTTGGATTTGCCGGCCTCGGCTGTCCTGTCCATCCGTAAAACAGAGAAGTTCTCGGATGGCGTTACAGCAGCGTCCGGGACCGAGGGCGTGAGCCACGTTTCAGACAAACAAAGGATGTTACAGTCCCTAATGTCCCGTTGGAAGTTTATCCTGGCTCTAAGATCGTCCATCTTATTCTCCAGAGACTGGACATTGGCAAGCAAAATGCTAGGTAAAGGAGGGCTGTCTGCTCTTTTCCTTAGCCTGTTGCGAATCCCAGCACGTTTCCCGCGGTGTTTCTTCTTCCGTCGCCTCGGGTGGTTATTCAGGTGGCCATTGATCGTCTCGGTGTTGAATCTCAGATGGCCACGATGGGTTGGAGGATAAAGTGTCCTAATACAGGTATGTGAGGCGGTGTCCAATGTCCAAGAGTGTTTCCTTGTCGTATATGATCAGTGCAGAGGTAATGTGTGTAAAAAGAGAAAGCAAAAATAGGTAAAAAAGTAAATATAAACATAATCTAAGCGGGGCGACCTGGACGGCGACCGCTCTCAGCGGCGCCATCTTGTGAGAGGATGTTTGCCAAATGTGAGAAATTGAGAGCTTTGCTTTTCGGCTCAGCTCTTTCTTTACCACAACGGACCAATACAGCGACCGCATAACTACGGACGCCGCTCCGATCCGCCTGTCAATCTCACGCTCCGGTCTTCCCTCACTCGTGAACAAGACCCTCAGATATTTAAACTCCTCCACCTGGGTTAAGGATACTCCACCCACCGAGAGTTGGCAAGCTACCTTTCTACGGTCAAGAACCATGGCCTCGGATTTAGCGGTGCTGACCCTCATCCCAGCCGCTTCACACTCGGCCGCAAACCGCCCCACTGCACGCTGGAGGTTCTGGCTTGATGAAGCCAACAGGACAACATCATCTGCAAAAAGCAGAGAGGAAATCCTGTGGTCCCCAAACCAGATCTCCTCCGGCCCCTGGCTGCGCCTAGAAATTCTGTCCATAAAAACAATGAACAGAACCGGTGATAAAGGGCAGCCCTGCCGGAGTCCAACGTGGACCGGGAACAGGTCTGACTTACTGCCGGCTATGCGAACCAAGCTCCTACTCTGGTCATACAGAGACCGGACAGCCCTTAGTAAGGCTCCCTGGACCCCATACTCCCAGAGCACCCCCCACAGGATACCACGGGGGACGCGGTCGAACGCCTTCTCCAGATCCACAAAACACATATGGACTGGATGAGCAAACTCCCACAATCCCTCCAGCACCCTAGATAGGGTGTAGAGCTGGTCCACTGTTCCACGACCAGGACGGAAACCGCACTGCTGGAATTTCATTATAATTTCATTAAATATTTCAAAGCTACATGTTACAAATAGATGGCGTAATAAGCACAAAAACACCAATAAAGCGCATTTTTCTAAACAGGGTGGTGCAGCCAGGGGTTGTAAGAAACTGGATCAAATGGTTCTTTTAGCATTAGGTTGTAGACCCCTGGTTTAGCTCTTGCAGTAATAACACAATTCAAGTACACAAACACACTCTTTTTACAAAGGGTACATAGATCTTGCTGTCAACTCAGAGGATTTGGAAGTGGAATATTTACAATGCCTTTAACATCTTGGCCACACATGTCAAACCGCCCTGTGAGAGACTTACGCATGAACTGAAACCGACCAAAATTTCAGTAGCTCAGAGCAGAATTCAAGTACAGACCCATCAGCTGAAACTCTTGACTAATTTCTGCACACATCGACAAATGATGAAACACAAGAAACACCTTTGGATTAGGTAATTCACACTTGTATCGCAAAAGACAGAAATTTCATCCGTGGAAAATGTCCAGATTGTACATGGCAGCTGCGAGACACAGTAAGGAGATGCAAGGAGAGAAAAGCTGCAATATTTTCACAGCTTTGAAATAGGACTTCATCAAAGAATAAACTCACTGCAGGCCTTCAGGCCAGCAGATGACAAATGAGGTAAAGGTAAGTTCTAATGCAAGTGATCAGACTGATCTGATCTCAGAAGTGTAGAATGGCAGAGCAGAGGAGGGGGTTGGAGGAAGAGAAGGAGGTGGCAGAGAAGATTGCAGATGGGCGCTAACCCAGCAGCAGCTGGCTGACTTCAGTGCCTTCAGTCTTGGCCTCACTGAGGAGGGAGGGTTACTTTTATGAACCCGTGGAGAGAGCTGAGCTAGCGTCCAGGCAGCTCCAGAAGTTGCATCACCGCTGAGCGTGAAGTTCTGTACAAAATGCTGATGACGTTTTTGCCATTTTCCGATGTCGAGACACATTTCTTCCCCACGGCTCATGGATGATGTTGGAAGGTGCTTTATAAAGAAAAAAATGATGATGAAAAGGTTTTGCACAAGTGCTGCTTCCATAATTCAGTTGAATTCAGTTCATATTTGAAGCACCAATTCCAACCAGAGGTTAGTTTATGCATTTGTGCAGAGAAAACAAGAAACATTCAAATGAATGAAGT